>JBAMYA010000013.1:10496526-10511385 GCA_037176975.1 Arrhamphus sclerolepis
GGATTTTGATGTTTAAAGATAGTGTCACATGTCACTTACAGCAGCTGATCGAGACAGATTTTCTGTTGCCAGAGCCCGTCAGGTCTTATTGGAGATATGACCAATTGCAACCAAATCCATCTGACACAGCCTTTGAAGTGTTTTTAGCTCGTCAGATGTTGCATTTCCGGCAGAAATTGTTCCCGGAAATTTGAGAAAAGTTTGATTGATTTATTCTCATTCATGAGATGAATTCTGCAGTGATAAACTAATGTTGTGAGAGGCCAAACAGCCACAAGTGTTCATGCTAGTGATTAGAACATGTTATTTGCATTTACTTCCTTCATTAAGGACAATTTGCCTTGAGACCTCACAAGAGTCTAATGTAGTCATCTTGATCTTCTCAATGCATAAGGAGACATTCAAAATGAATAACTTAATATTTGAAATGATGTGGCTGCTCTACTGCAAAGACTCAACAAGCTAAGAAAGTGTATTCGGTATTCTCAAAATGCCTGAGAGGACCGTTTGAAGATGGAATACATTAAAGCAGGTGAAGTCTTTTAAACAGTACACATTTACACACATTAAATAATAAGTTATGATGAATTATTGAAATTAAGAACTCATGAGTATATTAAATCAGGCACATCAGAATATGTTTTGCCAAACTATGTGCAGAAAATAACAATTGTTCACAGTTATATTTATGTATGCTTTTATCATAACAATGTATTCTTGGGAAAAGTGATGGATTTTTAATATAAGTCAAATGCTTGTGCGTGCTTTTCAGCTGAAGTTCATAGTTCATTCTGAAATCACATAATTGTTTATTTACATATTTACTGCACTTGCAATGAAATTTACTGCACTGATTAAACAGTTTTAGCTACAAGCTGTAAATATCAAATGAAAAGCTTTACAAACAAACATTCAGCTGCCAGACCGTGGCAGTGTTTGCTGATTTGAGGTTGTTTCTGCAGATCTTAATTTCAGAATGTGTTAAGACAGCTGTTGTGTCACATATTTTCCTTTCTTTACCTGAAAAGCAGGCAATCCTGTGTTAAAACTGTTTGATTCCTCTACAACAAAAAGGGCATCATGACATTTTTTTAAAGAGGAATCTCAATATGACAACTGATCATCCAAACTGAGTTCACAACAAGGATCCCACTGAGAACTGTTGATTCTGTGAGGCCGGTCTGACTTTGGTGCAAATAGAAAAGGAGGGTTAATGAAACAAAAATATTTATGGTCTTTTCCTATACCAGAGATGTTCCAGAGTACTTTTGAGCATTTTTAACTGGAGATGAAATTGCACTTGACAGAGGAAGGTGGGTTGCTTTACAGCTGAAATGAGAAACTCAAGTGCTTTTTGCTTTTGCAAGAAAAATCACTAAAACGCCTCTTGTCAGTGACACAATGTTGACCAATAGTCCATTAAAACCTTGCTGTAGAACATGAAGTAAACGCTATAGCTCATATGAGTTTTGCATCTTTAACATACAGTATTGCTCGTAGTTTTGAGGCTGACATGAAATCAAACTAGAGTCTGCTTTCCTCTTTTCTTCCTGCAGAATGCCTCAGCTGTTTCCAGACACGACTCTGAATCACCTTAACCACCAGCTGTAAGGTCACTCTGACCATGACACACACCAACACCAGTATACCACCAGGCAACTTCAGTGGAAGTGTGGACGGCCATGACACCGGAGGAAACATTTACAGACCCTTCTCTGTTTTCAGCGTGCTCACTCTTACTTTACTGGCCATGCTGGTATTGGCCACATTTGTGTGGAACTTGCTGGTGCTGGTCACTATCCTGCGGGTGAGGACATTCCACCGAGTGCCTCACAACCTGGTGGCTTCCATGGCCATCTCAGATGTGATGGTGGCGGCGCTGGTCATGCCACTCAGCCTGGTCCATGAGCTGAACGGTAGGTTGTGGAAACTGGGCCGTGTGCTGTGTCAGGTGTGGATTTCCTTTGATGTGCTCTGCTGCACAGCCAGCATCTGGAACGTGACAGCCATCGCTTTGGACCGATACTGGTCCATCACCAGACACCTTGAGTACACACTCAAGACCCGCAAAAAGATATCCAATGTGATGATTGCACTCACTTGGCTTCTGTCCTCCATTATCTCCCTGTCACCTCTGTTCGGCTGGGGAGAGACATACTCAGAGGGAATGAAGTGCCAGGTGAGCCAGGAGCCATCCTACACCATCTTCTCCACCTTTGGAGCATTTTACCTTCCACTTTGTGTGGTTCTGTTTGTTTATTGGAAGATCTACAAGGCTGCCAAGTTTCGAATTGGTTCCCGCAAGACAAACACTATCACACCTATGGCTGAGGTGATTATTTATATTCTTTTTTATGATAATTTCCTTAGAATTACTTCTCATTCTTATAAATCACAGTGTGAGTTTCACTCTTTCCCTGTGACAAGACAAAAATATCTTATTTTGGAACTTGTTTATACCCCGTACCTGCAAATCTGGATTGCTGTGTCATTGTTTATTACTGTCACTGATGAGCTGTTTATGAGCAATCAGGAGAAACATGCAAGTATTTGATGTTTTGGCATACAGAAAAATAATTGAAACCAACCTGCTTGTCAATGCCAGCATGTCAACATGCGTAGGCTGACAGTAGAAGGCGGTAAATATCATCTCCGGCATCATTAATGGGCCGTCGCCCCTTCCAGGCATTGGCACTTATCTAATCAGCACATATGAATGTCTAGATCTGAGCCATATTACAAACAAAACTCCAGTAAGGAAAGCTTCTACCAGCTCTCTATAAACTTTTCATTTACAATTTAACTGCAACACAATTTGTCGAGATTACACTATGTTTGTGAATCGTAAGAGAAGATTCATCTTTCAACTGTCAAAGTCAGCTTAAAAATAAATAAATAAATAAAAATCATTCACCATGTAATAATTCTGATGACTTGCACAGATGGAGGAAAAGCTTTGCAAATAATACACACAGATGGCATTTTTTTCATGCATGTAATGTGCGTAAATTCCCCTTTGTTGTGCATATGTGGCACCAGTTTTCCCAAAATTAAGATCTCATGGTCAAAGAGGACTGATAAATTGGCCTGATCTGATATTGCATTGCTCATGTCAAGATTAATCACACAGGCAATAAATCTTGGAGCAAAAACAATTATAGGCAATATGTTTTATTAGGGTTTTTTTCCCTTGCAAATTGTTGGAACATTTGTGTTTACTCCAGTCGTTTCCAAGCATAAACTAAGCCATTCAAAAGTGTCTATTTGAGCTATAATACAAGTGTTCATGAAAATAAACCCTCGTGCCCTCATCCATCAAAACACCCACTCAGACATTAAGACATACACAGAAAATACACGTTGCTGCAAAAATAGAATGCGCTCATAGGCATGATGCATACATTCCTGACTGCATGGCATTCAATACTGAGTCTTAGACAGATCTTCTTAATTTACCCAAACAAAGATTATTCATATATCTTAGATAGATTGTGGAGCCCTCATGTCTCGTTCCTTTCTCCTGTCCCTGCACACCCATGAAGGAGATTCATAAAGCTCCAGGATTAGTTTTTACATTCTCACCCAAGCTGAAACAAATTTCTGCAAGCATATCTTTCCATAAATTTGTACAGAACAGAGGTTTTTGCTTATTGCTTGGAAACAACTTGGTGAGGACACAACGCCCACTCTTCCTGGCTCTTGTTCTACAAACTGTAGTATTTAAAGCTAAAATGCCACAACCTGTCCTCTCATATTTTTGGTGTGCACACAGATGAGTCTAAGAAGAAAGGCAAGAGATTTATAGTGGTTTTAAACAGAGGCCAGGCTAATTGTTTCCTGCTGCTCAGTGTCAATAATTTCATGCAGCACTGAGCCTATTACCTTCTGGGTAAGGCTTCATGCCCCCTGAGCTATATCTGTCCTTAGAATTGGTTTGCCTGGACAGCTTGTTTAAAAATGCAAAATATATATTCTCAATCTTGTAATGCACAGTTAAGTTACATATACATTTTGAGAGAATATGCATAAATACATTACATAATAAAACAAAACAAATTAAATGAAAATGGAACATCACTGAATGTTACACATTATATATGAGGTTCCATTTGTGGCAGAAATACACTATATTACCAAAAGTGTTCGCTCACCCATCCAAATAATGGAAATCAGATGTTCCAATCACTTCCATGGCCACAGGTGTATAAAATCCAGCACATAGGAATGAAGACTGTTTCTACAAACAATTGTGAAAAAAAGGGTCCATCTCAGGGGCTCAGTGAATTCCAGCATGGTACTGTGATAGGATGCCACCTGTTCAACAAGTCCAGTGGTGAAATTTCCTCACTTGGCCTGTCAGTTGTATTATCACAAAGTGGAAGCGATTGGAAACGAAAGTGGTAGACCACTTAAACTGACGGAACAGGGTCAGCGGATGCTGAGGCGCATAGTGCACAGAGGTTGCCAATTTTCTGCAGTCAATCACTAGACCTCCAAACTTCATGTGGCTTTCAGATTAGCTCAAGAACAGTGTGTAGAGTTTCATGGAATGGGTTTCCATGGCCAAGCAGCTGCATCCAAGCCATATATCACCAAGTGTTGAATGCAGTGGAGTAAAGGACAGTACCACTGGACTCTAGAGCAGTGGAGACATGTTCTCTGGAGTGACGAACTGTGCATCTCCATCTGGCAATCTGATGGACAAGTCTGGGTTTGGCGGTTGCCAGGAGAACGGTACTTGTCTGACTGTATTGTGCCAAGTGTAAAGTTTGGTGGAGGGGGGATTACGGCGTGGGGTTGTTTTTAAGGACCTCTTACTTCTGTTGAAAGGAACTCTGAATGCTTCAGCATACCAAGAGATTCTGGACAATTCCATGCTTCCAACTTTGTGAGAATAGTTTGGAGATGGCCCCTTCCTCTTCCAACATAACTGTGCACCAGTGCTCAAAGCAAGGTCCATAAAGACATGGATGAGAGTTTGATGTGGATGAACTTGACTGGCCTGCACAGAGTCCTGACCTCAACCCGATAGAACAACATTTGGGATGAAATAGAGAGGAGACTGAGCACCAGACCTTCTCATCATACATCAGTGTGTGATCTTACAAATGTGCTTCTGGAAAAATGGTCAAAAATTCCTATAAAAACACTCCTAAACTTTATGGACAACCGTCCCAGAAGAGTTGAAGCTGTTTTATCTGCAAAGGATGGATCAATGTCATATTGAACCCCATGGATTAAGAATTGTGTGTCACTTAAGTTCATATGTGAGTCAAAGCAGGTGAGCAAATACTTTTGGTGATATAATGTCTTTGCAAACGCTTACTGTCTATGTCCACTGATCGTTTGACAAAACATTTGTCCATGTTTATTTCCCTTTCAAATGTGCTCAAGGCTCTTTAAATAATTATAATGGAAGACAACAAAAGCACAGTTAAAAGTTGGATGATCAATGGAAATAAACGGTAAGCGTTTGAATATATTTTTGACACAGATGAAACCTGGAATTACACAATGAAATGGGATGTCCAGTCGAACCTATTCACTTTGTGAAAATTCTATCTTGTAAAATGGATCATGTACCTTTCCAATTCACATCTATTTCCAACTGTACAGAGCATGCCCAAACCAATCCCAACAGGTGAGGTGAGTTGAAATATAGATATCTCTGGATTCACAATGTTGCATTCGTCATACCAAAAACAACCAAATTCCTTTCTTCTCACTATAAAAAATAATCTGTGTGCTTTGAATTAGTACGTTTCATTGGCTCTGTGTAGTCACAACTCGAATGGCTGATGCATGTGTTAAAGTGGGAGAAGTTAAAAATCCAGCAACAGCTTATGTAACCCCATTCAAAGTATATGGAGATGTATGGAGAAGATGCATGCAATGCTGCTGTATGAATCCATCAATATTTTTCCCCGTTTTATCCTTCCTCTCACGCCAAATCAGTACCTTCCGTCTTCTCTGTGCACAGAGATCTTTCAGACACTTTTCCCTCGTCACGTCAGCCATGAAAGGGTACATCTGCAGCTTCTTGTCTTCGGAGATATGTGATGTAAACTCTACATCATTGCAGAAGTACACCATGATTGTTTGAAGGTAGAAAATAATGTAAAGTGATTGATAATATTTGAATATATTTATTTGTTTCGTATTGCTGTTTTCATAAGGATCATTTCAGAAATAATATATTTATTTAACCGAGTCAGTATTTTGATATAATCAAGAGGGCTCCAACTATCCCAGTTAAATAATTACCCTTTACAACTAATATAGAATTGAAGCACGAGTTATCAGACGCTAATGACAATACCTCCCCAAGATATTGAAGATCCCATGCATTCACCTAGTGTTGGATAACTTTGGGTTGTATGCTCCTCCAGTTACACACAGAGGCAGTTTCATCTGCATCCGTTAGTACATCCTTCTTGAAAAAAAAAAATTGAATTAAGCAGGACCAGACATAATTCTGCATATTAAAGAGAAAAAGGATTAGTATGTCCAGCCAGGCTAACATCCAACACTAATTACGATCGCTTTTGATAACAACTCTTCCAAATCTCAGCAATCAGAGAGAAAAAAAAATGTTAACCAACAGACATCAAAAGATATATTTTCCAGAAAAATAATTTTCAATATTTTATCTATTTTTGTTCCAAACATTATTTTTGCCATGCCTCAAACCAGTTCAGATCTGTTCATTTCATGTCAATTCACAACAAAATGTAATCTCAGGACACTTTACATATAAAGGAAGTCATTTAATTGAAAGTCCATTTAAATACAGAGAAGTCAATTATAATCCAGTTATATTCCAATTGTCAATCAAATTTGAACAATCCAATTGATTATAATTGTGTTCTGTTTTTAAAGACCAGCCTGTCCATGCAACCAAAAGACAGTATAGAATTTTCACTAATGAGCACAAGGAAGAACCCGAGATCTAGGATGAGGAAAGGGGGGCATCTACTGCAACTAGTTGGAGGGACGAGAGGACAGGACAGGACAGACATCAGCAAACACAAAGACATGAGGCAAGGGATACTTGATGGAAAGAAAAAAGATTAACAAGACCAATACTGGAAAACTTATAGCACTTGGAGAGAAGAGAGAGCAGATTAAGGCAAGACCCCAGTGAGAGATTTGTAGGGCTACAGAAGTATACTTAAGGGCTGACTCTGGGTCAGCTGAGCCAGCTCCTAATTAACTGGTTCTGTGAGATTATGTTTCCCTTTCTATTTTCTATCCATGATCACATAAATATTTAAACATTCCCAATGTTCAATACTTCAAAGTACATAGTTTGATAGCTTATGTTCTGCTCTGGAAAAAGATGAGAAGAACTTGTTCGCTATACAGGAAGGTTGCCTTTACTCCTCCGTCATGATTTCAAACTAAACAAAAGCCATAAATCTAGAGTATAATGATTTATGTGCCACATACACAAGTCTTATAGTATTCTAGAAATTTGCTCTGTAAAAAGGATGCACACTTAGAACCATCAGCAGCACAGCTTCTGATCAACAGTCATTGAAGGGTTCGATAACATGGATACTGGCAACAGCAATATTCATTTTCAACGTTGAGCGGTGGATAAGTATTCATATTAAAAAATATCTGTCAAAGCAAATTCACCCACATATACAGTGAATGATGTTTTTCTAGAAATAGCCCTCAATGAAAAGCACAGCAGCGCTCTTCTGACAACATAATGTAATGCTGGTGTAAGAGTCTCAACCCGCCTGTCGTATTTTATTTTGAAAATTGAACAGATTATGCCAGTCTTGTGTGACTTTAACGATTAGCACTGTCTTGACCTTGCAGGGCGTATTCATTCTTATTTTAAAGAGAATACTTTTTGTTTGTTTGTTTTCTGAAGGGTACTGCAAATGTGTAATATATTTAAAATGAGGACTGGCAAGAGTTGGATTGGGTGGGATCCTCAACGTTGTTTCTGAAACATTTAAAACTGGAGGTCCAGCTCTGACAAAGCCCTGGGAGACTGTAAGTCTGTTACCTTTTAGCATCAGTTCGTTGAGGATCCCACCCAATGTGACTTTCACCTGTCCTCATTTTAACAATTAAGCACATTTGCAGTACTCTTCAGAAAACCTATGGGTGATGTAACAAGGGGTATGTCCACTTCTTCTTATACATTCGACATTTCAAACTCAAATAATGCACTCATCTCCCTAAAAACTATGCATTTTCAAATAAAACTTGACTACTTGCTTGAAAATATGTTCTGCTTCAGAACTAAACCTGCATTCTTTGATTCATTGCTGCGCATTGAAATGTCCAGCATTTGTTTTGAGCTCTTTAAGATTAGATTAGATAAGATTAGATTAGATTAGATTAGATTAGATAGAACTTTATTGATCCCATTGGGAGGTTCCCTCAGGGAAATGAAGATTCCAGCAACACTATTACAGCACAAACAGAGAATATAAAGAAATTAAAAAAAATAGTTTAAAAATACATATATATACACATAAGGATATGTACAATAAAGACAAATAATAAATAAAGAAATCCTAGCAAGAGAGATATTGTTATTATTGCACTTGTGTACTGATATTGCTCAAGGGCTAGTTGTGTTGTGGTGCTAGTGTGTTTTTGAATTTTTGATCATTCAACTTCTGAAATAATTCCAGTGCCCTTGGTTTTGACAGTGAAGGCAGCAAATCAGCACTTAAAAACAAGACTTGGTAAATGGCTTGCACTTATACAGCGCATAACAACTGCATTTCCTACAGCGCCGAAGTGCTTTACACTGTAAGCATTCACACACACACACAGATTGTCTTCAGAGCTGCCATACAACAGCGCTGGCCAGACATCCGGGAGCAATCAGGGATTCAGTGTCTTGCCCAAGGACACTTCGGTGTACCCAGGAGGGGGCTCAAACCACCAACCTTCAGGTTCATGGCTGAACCCTCTACCACTGAGCCACCTTCCCTTCACTTCAACATTGTTTGTTGTCTCTTGAAATTCATGCACTTATACTGTAAGTTATAATTTTGGGCCCATTTTAACAACCGCTTCACCTATTAGCCTACGTAATTAAATTTTGAAGGGATAAAAGTTGCAGATGGTGATTGAAGCAGAGTATAATAGGGTTCCTGGAGCTCAACCACCCATACATCCATCCAGTTTCTGTTCCTGCTTTAGTCTGTTAGGGGTCACAGGGGGGGCTGCAGCCTACACCGGCTGTCATCAGGTGAGAGATGGTGTAAACCCTGGACAGTCTGCCAGTCCATCACATGGTCACCCAGCAACAAAAGAAGGACCTATACATTCAGGTTCAATGCTTCCCATAAATGTAACAATAATATGACGAGAAAAAAAAGAAAAAGTGTCTTAAAGTGGAATCTCTAGAGAATGCAATTGCAATATCACAATAAAAGAATGCAAACGTAAACATAATTGAGTTTAAAATGCTTATAATTATTTAAGCTTGTCATAAATTTTCTTTGATAAATCAATTCAGTAATTTCTCTATGCATTTTTTAAAAAATCCTGGTAATTGACAGAATCACATGAAAAATATGTGAACTTGCTGTCATTTGGTTGCAGAAAGAAATCACTGTAGTTGCTTCTGTGTGAACTATTAAGATTCCTAATCAAATCAACTAGAAAAATAATCAGCAAATTAATGACAATTATCATACATTACAGCCTGAGTAATAATGATAATGAGCTCCACCACCATCTGTAAAACCAGTGATATTTGTGTAACTGCATTAACATCACTATGTGCATAATATAATGATAATATAAATGTGAGTAATAGTGACAGTTTTTAAATTGGATTTCACTATGTCTGTATTGTTCTGCTTTTCATACAGTAAAGCCTATGAATACTTTTTTCCATGACATGCAAATTAATATTTAAAATTGTAAGTCCACTGAGAGTGGGAGGCGTTATAAACTTTCACTGCCTTCAGACTATACCCAATAAACATATTCTTTTTACATTGTCTGAAATGGGCCTTCATGCAGTTTAAACATTTAAATCCATGTGAAGTGAAGAAAGCTTTGAGCATCATGATTGGTCTAAAACCTTTGCAAGAATTTCAAGAATGTGCTAAAGACACAAAATGGAGAAATATTGCTTCAAAATCTGTGACGAGATGTCATTTTATCAAATCACAACAGCAGACTGCACAGACCTAAAGTTATTGTGCCACGGATCAGCAGAAAGCCCATGTTTTAGCCGGTGTGGGCGCCAGTGATTTTGTAAATTGCCATCTTACCATCTTTCCACTTGTTTGAATAATTTTGTTGGGTCGTTGTAAGCAAAACAGATTCACATATCAATTTGATTCGGATCAGAAAAATAACATTTTTTTTTTTTTGTTCAGGGAAGCTGACTGCCTCATATTAATGACCTTTGTCGTGAACTTTGGTTTTAGTTGTGATTTTGTTTTATTAGTTCTTGTATGTGTATGTGTAAGTGTTTTATTTTTTTGTTTGGATGACTCCCATTTTTCCAGTATTTTCTATTTGTGCCTCCACCACTACTGATGGGTGGATGGGACCATCTCTATCCACAACTGTTTTGAGTTCTGTTCATTTCACCTTCAGAGATCTTTTCCCACCACACACCTGTTCGGCATCAGTCATCACTTACCTCAGTATGTAATCAGATCTTCAGTCTGGTTCTGTATTGTCCATCTACACTCTGACGTTTCTTTTTCCTCTCTTTAGATTTTTATCCATCCCTATGTTAAGTATTTTTCTGCATTTGGATCCTCTTCTGCTGCCACACCCAACAGCACCAGTTAGCTGCTGCTAAAGCAGTGTTTCATCTGCTTAAATGGACTAGCAGCCCTTGCTCAAGCCATCTCTTCAATTTCAGCCCACTTCTCAACAGCAATATGCTTTTAACCTCTGGCATCGGGATTGGATTTGCTTCATCTATCCTAACACTTGCCAGCTGAAATGAATTTGACTAAACTGACCCCAGAGAGAGATCAGCCTCCCTTCTGAGTGCAGGTTACATCTTCAGGAAAACACAGCAGTGTGCAGCTGAATAGCCTGCTTCACTTCTGACACATATAAAGGAGGTGTTTGTTATTACAGAAGACACAAGTAGGGGAAACATCATGAAAGAAATGCAGGCAGCCTTGAGCTATTCCTGGAAACAAACATAGAAGAGTGCAGGAAACCAGCACAAATGTTGACATTTTCTTTGTGTTTCTCCTGGATGCTGAATTAGCAAAATGGCACAAATGGCTGCTGCAAAAAGCAGATTAAGACACTGCTCCAGCTTTACATAATTTCCTGTTGTGAGTTTGCGTATTTGAATAAAATGAGTGAATAAGTTTTGGTTTGTTGATCCAACTTTCTCACTCTATTCAGTATCCCATAATCCATCTTTTGTTGAAGACTTTATCGTATTCACAGAAGTAATAGCCTTTCTTTGGCCTACAGTTTTTTTGTTGCTGTTGTTGTGGTTTTTATTCTAAATCTAACAAGGTTTGTATGATTGATTGTTGAGACAATAGAGCAACTGTTTTATTCTGTCTCCTAGGTTAAGGAGGAAGCGCAGCAGCCTCAGATGGTGTTCACTGTACGCCACGCAACCGTGACCTTCCAGACAGACGGGGACACATGGCGCGAGCAGAAAGAGAAAAGAGCCGCACTTATGGTTGGCATTTTGATTGGTGTGTTTGTACTTTGCTGGATCCCCTTTTTCATCACCGAGCTCATTGTACCGCTGTGCTCCTGTGACATCCCGCCAATTTGGAAGAGCATCTTCTTGTGGCTGGGTTACTCCAACTCCTTCTTTAATCCACTCATATACACAGCTTTTAATAAGAACTACAACAATGCCCTGAGGAACCTCTTCTCCCGGCAGCGCTGAACCGCTCCGCACAACAGCTTGCACTGTTTCACTCATCTAAAAACGGGAGGACTAATCTGTGACTGGCACGCCGTCATTCCTCGGATGGGTTATAACCAGAGACGGTGTCTGAAGAACAATTACACACTCATACACTTGTCAGTTATGTTAATGCCCATGTTTTTTGTTTTTTGTTTTAAAAAAAAGAAAGAAAGAAACCTCCCAGCTGGAAAGACATGGATGTATCGTTACTGTACTTACAGCTTGAGTTGTTAAAATAAATGGGACATTTTTTGTGGCAGGACTTGAAATAATGCTGTCCAAATGTCAGTCTTCTGTCTATTAAGATGATAGAGAAGAAAGGCACGCTAGTTTCCTTTGAAACATGGCTTCTTCGCAGCATGCGAGACCTCTGGGAATGAAAGCAAAGCTGGAAGACATTTTTAGAAAAAATGTTAGAAGCTAAAAAAAAAAAAAATAATTATAATGAACTGACAACCAGCAGTAGATTCTGTGCAGAAAGAGACATAATAATCATCATTGTAAATGACATTAAAAAAAAAGAAACATAGCAGCTGAAAGCTCAAGGAAAACCAAAAACTGTACAATGTACGCCCTCATAATCTGGTGTCAGTTTCAATTTAATCAAACACATTTACAGATGTGTTATCTGTACTCTGAAGCTCATGAGTTATATTCTGTACCTCCCACATATGTTCCACATCAACGCATTCACATGCCTTTGAAGGGAGGCCAAAACAAAAAAAAAAGAATTACAAATGCATAGAACAAAAGTCAGTCTTCTGTTTATATATGAATATGTTTCTCTGCTGAGAAAAAGGCAGCCACAAGTGATGCCAATAGATTCACTTATGGAAGAATACAGAAGACATGTTGATGGTTTTTAAAACAGCATTAACTATAAGAGCACTCAAAGAGCAAAATTGTTTACCACCAATCACAAATCTTGTAAGTGTTCCCACTCTGCTCCTTTGTCTTCATGCTACCTCTTCTTCCTAGTTTGACAAAATTCTGGCATTTCTTTTTTGAGGAAACTATTTGACAGAAAACAAATAAATAAATGGAGCACACAGCAAAGCAAACAGACCTCTTGGATCTTACCTCGGCAGAATGACAAACTGTATTGAAGGTAGAGAGCCCTGGAAAGGAATAATTGATAAGACAGCTTGTGATGTGATTGTACTGGGAAGATAATGAGCTGAAATTGCTCATCTTTGCAAGAGAAATACCCCATCATATACTGTAACAGGTAGTTTTGGAGTTCAAAAATATAAAAGAAAAAAAAAATGCATACATCAGATTAATGCTGTTTTCCTACAATATGACTGTTTTCTGCAAAAATTGACACTTTCTAGCTTAAAGTGTTCAGCACTGTAGAATCACTGAATGTGTATTTTGTCATTTAACATGAGGAGTGAAGCATGTGGAATTGATTCTGAGCTAACACTTGCACTAGATTAAGTCATGCTACATTTGAGAGCAACATCAAAGTTCCTTGGACCATTTTTGATAGAAGAAGCTCAAATGCATTTGGTCAAACTAGCTAATGTAGCGATCTCGTGAAAACTCGTGTCTTCTTATGTGTTAATTCTGACTTCTTCTAATAAACTGAAGAAACTGTCAATGTGATTCCAGAAGATTCTTCTGAAGCATGTAAAGGTGTTAGACGAGAATCTACAAATGGCTTCTAGCTGCAAAGCAATGATTTCTTTAAAAAAAAAAAAAAAAAAGAAAGGAAAGGAATAAAAAAGGCACAAGAGCACTTCAAAATACTTCCTGAATGCTGTGATTTTAAACTTGGGTTATGCTTCAGCCTCAGTTCAATGCAGAGGCTATGAAGGGTTCTATGTTTGAACTAAAAAAGACCAAAATGAGGAGAAGAGCAAGATATTGCATAGTAAAGAAAACTAATCTATTGATTCATGTCCACAGATGTCTTTTTTTCTCTTCTTGCAGATGGACAAATAACTCAATGACTATATGAAAGAACACAATGTCACCACACTTGAAATGATACTCAAAGTGGGGCAACATACACATGACTATCAAGAAGAAGAGGTGGGTTTAACACAAAAATCACATTTTCAGATCTGCCACCAATGCTGCAAGAAAAAATAAAAATAGCTTGTTGTTGAATGATCACAGCGGGCTGGATCTAAAAGTGAGTCATTATTCATTGACCTGACCTCCATGTTACAATATCCAACTCTGAAGCAGAAATAAACATTTTAAGGCCCTTCTCTGATAAAAAAAAAAAATAATTTCCATGATTACAGCTAGATTTGGCATCCATCTGTGCACAAATGTATTTACACTTAGCAGTAATTATGTTTTTCTCTTTTTTTTTCTTTTTGTAAGAACCTGCAATGGTTAATAGCTAACTTAGCTCTGTCTCGTCTTGACTTCTGAGTTACAAATAAAGACTTTAAGTGAATAATCACATTAGACTCAACCTGAGTCCCAGCAATGCTCATCTGGAACTTTGTCAGACCTCAATTTGAACGTTGTTTTGTCAGCAATAACTAAAATGAGAATGAATGCAAGCTAACATAAGTTAGGATCATTGGTAAGCATGAGCTAAGCCAAGCTAAAATTGCATATTTGAAGTAACAACTGTAAGGTTGTAAGGTTTTGATTTGGTTGCAAGTTTAAACATTATAAAGTATCTCCAAAAGCGCATGACTGGTCTAATGAGTTTGAAGAGGTCACACAATGATAGACATGGCTGCTTTAATGCACGAGCTTACCTGGGCTGAGGCCCAGGGGCCTCCCAGGTTCAGATTCATGATGAGCTGAAAAGGTCATATCCTTTTGTAAATTGTCAGGTTTTCTGCCAATCACTCTAATCGCATGTTCTATGGCTGCTGATTCATCCAAATTAGTAGTGACCTTAGGAGTGACCCATGTGGCCCCATAGCCTATGACCCGTGGGCTTATCTATCAGAACGTCTATAGTTAGTTTTGGGGTGTGTCCCTCCCTCGAT
>JBAMYA010000013.1:10511485-10522068 GCA_037176975.1 Arrhamphus sclerolepis
TCATGTGTGTTTTCCATTAATGTCTGTGGGTTTGAAGTGTATGTGTTGTGATTTGTGTGTGTGTGTGTGTGTGTGTGTGTATATATTTATATACAAAGAAAATGACCATTTTAGGACCATGATTGCTCCAAAGTCACAGTCTGGTTTTTCTAATTTCCAATTTATGGCAAAGCTGCGGCAAGCAGCAAAATGTTTAATTAGGCTGTCTGTTCGATGCGTGCGAGTCTCAGAAGATTTGCAGTGGATTGTCAGATTCAAATTACTCTCAAGTTTTCATTATTATTATATTTTAATCTTACTGTCTGGGACAATCTTGAGTTAAGAGGGCAAATTATTTTTGTCCTGGTGTTACAGCAACACAGTTTCACATGTAATGTGGATATAATGAAAGTAAAATATCTGACTGGACTCTTCAGTGACACCAGTAAATAAGGTGCTAAGAAACCCATGTTCACTGCAGGTAGAAACCTTTGATCTTCCAGCTTCTGGTGGCATGTAGAATTTAAGAAAATGGGGCAAAAAATACATATATATATATCTGTCTGATCACATTTTTGTAGACTGTGATGTTGGTGCCATCTGCTGGTTAACTGTGTATAAAAACACAGCTTTCTGTCAAAGCTAAACCTACCACTAGGAGGACACTACACTGCTCTACAGAGCAGGTGCGCTCCATGACGCAGAGGTTGGAACACAACTGTATTGGGATAGGGATTATTTCTCCTGATAAAGGTCCTGTGTTTTGTTTCCACAGTCTATCTCACAGATAAAGCCATCCGTTTTCCTCCACTTATATAATTCAGACTTATCAGAGAATGCATACTGTAAAGTCAAACAATTAATTACGCTGCAATAACTGCTGCACTTTATCAGTAACAGAAGGTACAACAACAACACCACTACCAAGCAGACATATAGGTTCAAGTTAGAAACTTACAAGTGATAAGATAAAGCAGTTAGTCTACAGTAAAATATGTTCCTAAATATATATATATATAAAATTCCTTCAGTGTTTGTATTAACAAATAGCTCACCATCTACTCTGATGTATAATTCTTTTTTTTTTCAGACAAATCTGCTTATGCTCTTTGACCAAAGTTTGTTGATGGCTGACGATGATTAGTTGTAAAGCTTTGTGCAAAATCTCCCAAAAACATTTGGCCACTTTTGAATCAGTATCTCCTGTGGCCTTAAATCTGAAAAACAGAGCCCGTATTCAAGGCTGAAGACACAATTTAAAATAGAATCAAATCCCAAACAATGCATCAAGCCTTCAGCTGTGACAAGCGTGCAGCAGCCGAACAAGGACAGCAGCAGGGTATCTGTACTTTGAGACATACTGTTCAATTCCTGCACATTTTATAATCACATGAAGTCAGGGAGTGGCAGAAGTGTTAATAAGTGGTATAATCCAAGAGTGACATCAAGGTTTTGAACTCTGACACATCAGGAGACCAAACAATCTGGTTCAACGACTCAAAATTCATTTTCTGGTCTCAGCATTCATTCAGGCTTTGCACTTTTTTTTTTTTACCTTGAATTTTGAAACCTTTTCACATATCATTAAAAGTTCAACAACTGCAAAACATACAAGGTTCTGTTTGTTGTACATTTTGACACCTAGTAATGGATATATATAATCTAATATTTTATATTTGTTATCCAATCTTCAGGTAGAAGTAAAAGTATCATATTATTTTTCTCAACACTGATAGAACAGTGTGTTTTCTCTAATTCGCGGGTCAAATGGAAATCCTCAGAGGACAGTAAACAAGACTGGTTTACTTTTTAACTTTTATAGGGTTTTTTTTTCTTTTTTGTCCCACACTAATCTTCTTTGGCAACAGGTTGTTCAGTACTTCCTCTGATATGAGACCACTATAGAATGTTAAATATTAAGCTGCAACCATTCAGGACGAGCCCACAGAGATGTTGTTTCAGGCAGATATGAATGGCCTCTGACACGTCACATTAATTTAACTCAGCATATCATTAAACAATTTCAAAAGAGTGGAAACCAAGCTTTAAAGAGGACATATTTGGAATAAAAGCATTTTTTTTCAGCACATGAGAGCACAACTTTTATTTTAAATTCAAAATCTCTGACATAAAAAAAATATGAGATTGAGTTTGAGAGTCCAGATGAAAAGAACTAAGGCTCTTTCAGACCTAGACCTAGACCTAGACCTCATTGGTGGCAAATGAGCAGGAGACATCAGATCATTATGTGTGAACAACTGTAGGACTCATCCTTGAGCCATTGCCAGGAGCCAATGGACATTAAACAAGGTAAAATTCTGGAGCTTTCACAGTAATCCGTATTTCAGCTACAGCCAATGAGAGAGCAATGCATCGAAGGTGATCACCATGATGAAGGGAATCCTTTGACATAAGGGAGAGTCTCACACAATGTATATCATAGATAAAGATGGGTTGATGGTCTCATTAACAAACCTCCAGCCATCTTGATTGTTTTAATAACGGCTCTTGGATACTCCGTCATGAGACATCACACTTCTGAGGTCAATGGAAAGAACAGTAAACCTCACACACACACACACACACACACACACACACGCATACAAATAAGATAAAAAATAGTTGCTTGTTTGATCCCCACTGAACCCCACATTGTCACCTTTGCATTCCTCACATTCACTTTCCCAAGTCTCTTTGCATGACAGCCTTTACTAAATGAATAAAAACCTAATTTGAGCCTATTTACATCAACAGAAATGGAGAGGAAAGGGAGCATCCGTGCACGAGTATTATTGTGTGAAGTTCAGGGGGCTGCATGAGGAAAGTATCAGTCCTGACGGAACTTTACAATAACAAAGCCAGTCAGGCTTTCTCACGAAGACAGTTCAACCAAGTGACTTTTATAAGCTGTTAGTCATGTACCCATGGCTGTACGGTGACTCATGGGTGCTCTCGTGGGGAGTTGTCTCATTATTCACTGTCCATAGCGCAGCTCCAGGATCTGTCCGTCATCTGCATCATAACTAATTTCTGTCTCTGTGCAGCTTTGCTTGAGGCCAAACTTGTGGGGAATATTTTAGGATCTTTTAAAGCCTGCTTCAAAAACTGTAGCACAAAAGGGAGCCAAGCAAGAACTGGCAGTTTTACAGAAACAGTTTCTTAACAAGTAGAAATTAACATGGACATCATTACATCAGTGGTGTAACCCACAAATTAATGTAACTCAGGCAAACAAAACATCTTGCTGGAACTGTTGGATGTGAGATGATTCACTTTCATTTACCTGAAAAAGACACACAAACTGCAGGGGAAAGGTGAATTTCAAGAGCACATCGGGTACAGAGTCATGCCACTCATCACATCACCACAAAATCTGCAAAACAAAACCTGGGGAGTGAAAGGAACTTTGTGTCATCACAGATCAGTGACCAACCTCTAACAAACTAGCTTTTCTACTCCTACTACCTCCCTCCCTCTGTCAGACATACACACAAATGTACCCTCTGATGGAACAGCTGTGATTGGTCAAGAATGACATCTGAGTAGACAGCTGGGGATAATTAGGGATACTCATTGGCTGCTCTGCCTGTGCTGTTCATGAGCGCTCTCGCTGGCATGAACGCAGCTTTTGTGTAAACACGCCACACAGACACAGTGGGAACATCACAGACACATATCTACAGCAGTCTGTGACAAAAGCGCTGCAACAGAAATGTGTTGTTATTGCCAGACAGGCATTTCAGTAGAGGCGGAGTTGAGTTTGTGGCATGTTCTGAGATTGTTTTGTTGAGTCATCAGTTTATCAGTGACCACCTCTGCTATAGACACAATACTTATCATGCAGTTCATTCAAAGTAAAATTAATCATTAAGCTTCATTTTAAGTGCTTTAGAAGACACATTAACAAAAGAAGAAACACAAAACCCTAAAGAAGTCTTAGAAAAATCCTGAAAAAAGTAACAGGAACAGTTACAGGTCTCTTCTTTTATGCTAAAACCTGATACGTTAAGCTTTAAATCCACGTAATTCCTTCAGCTCAAGGACACATCTCATAGTGCAATCTCATTTTGCTAATACTTACCCTCACCTAGAAACATCCTGGGAGGTCAGAACATCTTTGAAATACAAATAAAATATGTACCCAGTAATGTTATATAGGCTGTACTGTATCAGAACGTCAAATCTCGAAACTGTAGCGTACATCACAACCAAGCAGGAACTATCCAACTTCCAGGCTGAAGCTGATCCAAGATTTGTACCAATAAATTTATATCAAGCAATAAAGCTGACCAATCAGATGCCCCAACGTCATTTGACTGAGAGTTAGCCATTGGCTTTACCTTTCTTTGCAACGCGGTGCAGTTAGATAAAAAATGGGCTTCAAAGGTTCTCTGTACAAATCTATGGGTCACGTGACCAGATGGTTTGTCCATAGTTATTATACTGTCAGTGGTCACAACCCTGAAACTAGCTACTGATCGCTGGCTATCATTTTGGCAGTTGGCAGAAGAGCAACAAATCAAAAGCCAGCTACAGCTTTACGTCTCCCACTTCTGGTTTCTAGACAGTGTAACTGATTCAGTTAAATTTGCACTTGTATGACACTGCGTCACGTTTAATCTCAAGCACATTTTACCTTTTTGTTTTAACTCATGAGGCAAAATAAATTTAAGATATAAAGATATAATTTACATTTAACAGATAGTATAGCTGGCTGAGGGTAAGATCTTGGCATAAAGATGTGAGGCAGAGGAATTACACCATCTTGACTCTGTGCTGAGGTATAAATTCCACAAACGTGAATCTGAAAATTTCTTACAGATACGTGCATGCTTTCATTCAACTCATCCAGCATAAGAAAAGAGGTGCATGTGAACATATTTCCCAAAATGTAATACTATTTATTTAAAGACCCAAATTACATCAAAGTCATTGTCTCTGAAATAGAAGCCCTGAATCAGAATTTTCTTATTAAGCCAGCATACTCCTTCTGTTGCAGAATAGGAATTACAGAAAATAAGCACACTGTACCGGAAAGTGTGTTGGATCTGTATATGAGCTGCTCTGAAACAATTTCAGAGCTGAGCATCAAAGAACAAAGGGATACGAAGGTAGAATCCTGGTGCCACACCCTCGGGCTGCAGAGCCAGGGCCTTTATGGCAACCTTTGTAAAGCAGGTTGATACACTCTATACCCAAGAATCCTCTTTCATCTTCCATGGCACAGTCAGAGACAGAGAGCCAGTGAAAAGGTTGGGTATTCAGAAGCCTACTCACAATGCAATAAAGCAGTTTTATTGGGAGGAAGAAAAAAAAAAGGGGTAGACGAGAGGGTTGGAGATGTTTAATGAAACTGTGGATTATTCATGTAGCAATAAAAGAGGATGGATGCAGCAATTACCTGTGGTGTATTTACATGAAAATGCAGTCATTGAGGGGTTAAAACCACTCCAAATGCATATCTCGTCAGTTATGAGAGGAATAAATGCCATGATTTTGACACATGAAGTGGAGGGGAAAAACAGGATGAAGCTGAAACCGTTTTCGTCTTAATCAACTATCCGTGAGGGTGGATTAGGATGTTTCCTTTCATAATTTCACACAGGATTGAGGAAAAAATTGTCAGGCTTGAGTTTGATAGATCAATTTGCCAGCTCTTCTCGCAGGCTTTCCCTCTCCTTTCCTGTTATGAAATCCCTCTGAGTCTAACAGCGTAATCTATGACACGCTTGATCTGCTATTCATTTGAAGTGTCGTAGCATCCTGCTTTATCTCCTGATGTAGCGGAGACCTCCTCAACGCCAGCACCAGCAGTGTTGGTTGCTAGGAGCTATTTGCTATATGACGAGTCATTTTCACGGTTATTATGGCCCTGCATTAGCTCACATAACACATGCGATTTCATCCTCCTCGTTCATGAACGTGGTGCTGTCAGTAGAAATAGCATGGAACCCGTATGATCTTTATTAATCACTATTAAATTTTTTGTTCCTTTTTTCCTGTTGGTGTAATAAAGTATTTTGTGAGTTTTCTTTTATTTGGATATCATCTTAGTATGCATATATCCCAGTCTACACTTTGTTTTGTGGAGTAACCCATGTGTAACACTTTCCCTCTTAAGTAAAGGCAGAGATTCACACACAGACACCCCCCTCACACCCAGTGCTGTAGGCTTTTTATCCTCAGGCACCTGGATAGCTAGAATTACACAGAGAGAAGCATATTCATTTGGGAAACACTCGCATATCACTTCCCTGAGACAAGTCTCTAGTCCTGAGGCTGAGAGCAGTACTATTGCTAGTTTTCACCCACTGTGTAGTAGTTTGGGGCCTTAAGGAGCTCCAGCACACCCCTTTCTCTTATTGACCTCTTTTCCGCCACAGTCTTCCACCCTCACCCTCACCCTCACCCTCACCCTCACCCCTCCCACCTTGTGAAATTTTGAAGCTCTGGTGATTTATCGGCGTTAACCACATGGCCCACTGAAATTACAACTGAGTAAATATGACTGATGTCATTATCTATGGGTTGCAGCTATGTCATTTCAGGACTGCAGCTGTGAGTTTGCAAAAGACCTTCCTGAGTTAGGATCAATGACATTTGTCCAAGTATCTTTTTAAGAGAGCCATGAAGTGAAAGAAAGAGAAACCTGTTCTGGTTGAAAAACTGAATTTCCTCTTTCATCGTTCACTCATCCTGTAAGTCATGCTGCATTTGTTTGAGCCTTCTGCATACATCAGTACAACTCTAAGTGCTCAAAAATGAAACCAGGGAAACAAATGCAAACTTTTCAACCCTCAATATAGTTTCATGCATGACTTATTTGCTTAAAAATGGTGAAACGGCTCCAGTGGGGTGCAGCTGTGACATTTATATTAAACCTCTCAGTTATCACTGCCATTTTGGAAATGACTTTTCTCTTTCTACTCAAGTGAAACCTATTTAAAGTCGGTCAGTTTGAAAGCACAGTCTGGAGCCATAAAACTAACATTGAAAAAGTTATTCAACAGCTGCTTCTGTGGGGGTGAAAAAGCTGATTTATCTCTTAAATTGTGTGATGACATGGTTAGGACATAAAATAAGAAGCTCACTTCTCAATATATTTGCCTTTGTGTAATAACTAAATTGATCCACAGTCCAAAATACATCCCCCACAGTGCATCTTCTAGTGATGTGACATGGTTACTTGGGGTTTCTTTTTTTTTTTTATTCACATTTTCTTTTTTATATAAGTGTCTGTGCACATCACATGAATGTAATGTGTTTGGTTTTTTTTTTTGGATGTCAAACCAAAAAGAATAAAGAACATATTTGTCTTTCCCTCTGGAGACTGGGGCTTCAGCTGTCATGTAGACTGTCCAGAAGCTTAGGTGCTGTTCACATATGTACTGCACAACTGGAGGTCAGTGTTAAAAATCTGGAGAATTTTTCTTTTTTTTTTTTTTTTTTGTCTATATGGAGAATTATCTGTTGTTTTTACACGTGGACTTTCCAGGAGCTTGTCTATATTAACATAAATTGTTTGTCAATGTAGTCAAGTTGAGTGAAGTGTTTGAGGCAAACAGAGTGAGCAGTTGCATCTGTGTTGGGGATAGATGCTGTGATGTTTCATATGATCTGCTGTTATGTTTTGTGGGCTGTAATATAAAGTGGAGACTCAAAGGAGTGTAGAAAACTAGGAGCGTTATTTGATTTTTTTTCTTTTTTTTAATTGATGAAAATTATCATTCTGAGAATGCAGTGCAAGCACATCCAACAAATATTAGAAAATAATACTTCTTCTTTTTTTACAGTGTATGTAGGTGTGTTCCATCTACTTTCTAGTTTTTGTTGTTGTTGTCGTTGTTGCTTATGTGTTGTGCTTTTACAACTCATACAAGTGCAGCATTTAGAATTGTGTCATATATACTCAGGGATATATGGAATTACTCTCCACATCAATAGAAAAAGAATATTGTGTAGTTACAACATTACAGCAAAACTTCTTCGTTTGTTGGGCTGAAAGACGACACACCTGGTGCAGGAGCATGATTATGAATATGATCATTGCCAAAAATGCCGTCAGGGAGATTCAAGAGAAAGTAGTTGAAGTCCACCACATATTTACAAAGATTAATGCTACAACTGAAAACATTCTCTCCAATAAAAATGCATCCCTTTTGAAAGAAATTCTGATTCTGTGTGACGATTAGAATTTATTTCAAGGAACATGTGCAAGAGTTTTCAAATTGCAATTTTCTCTTGCAACTCGATTTGGTGCCAGTATTTTCATGGATGTGTAGCTTTCAGTTTGGCTCCAAAAGACTGGTGTTTTATACCAGTCATTTGAGTTTCTATGGATAATCCTTGAGATTTAATGCTAATCTTCCCCAAATGATCTCATCTTTATTGATGAGAAGAAGGAGGACATAATTGACCACAATTGTGATGTGAATGTCCCTGGCCAGAGGGCACGTGTGCTGCCATCAGTCACAAAGGTGTCCTCCTCTTCCATGCTGTCCTTGGTCTCCATAATACCACGCTTCACCTGTTCCAGAGCTGCTGGCCCCGGGCCACAATGCTTGATGGTCTGTTTTGATAGATATGGTGTTCAGCCTCTGCACACTAATCTACAAACAGCCAATAACACATTTTGTGTGCACTATACACTTCAACAGATGAAAAGTTATGGTTGTTATTTGTAGCAGCACTATAGAAATAGCTGACTAATTATTATGCATTATGGAGTAGTGTAGTGAAAGAGTGGGTAACTGAAACATAATCCAAACTGTCAAGAGCCAAAATGTTAAACTCGAGGCTTCAAAACTTCAACCCTCCTCCAGTTTTGAGTATCAGTTCAGTGTGAGCTGTTCATATGATATAGCAATCTAATACTTTGCTTATCCCTCAGGCATAGATGTATTTGCATAAAGAACACCTGGAAACTGATGGAGTCCTGCCACAGATCGGTCAATATCAGCTGTTACTTACTGTATTTTTTAAACATGTTTTCTTAAAATTTAGTTTGCCTAAACACGAGAAATTGGATGTCATGCTTGTTACTATTTGAAATTAAGCTGCATTCGATTAAAAATGTCCAAAGTTCTATGGACCCATGAAAAAGCTTATTTTAGCTTATTTCAGCTCCAAATCAGTAGATTCTTGTATCACCTGGTTGCTTGGTGAAGTATTAACTGACTAAGAAAACTTTGGTTACAAAAGGGACACTGAGTCCTTTCATGGAGACACCCAAAGAAGAGTATAATCAACCTACTTCGAAAGGCTAGATGCTACTCTATAAACACTGTCAAAAAATAGTTTATCTCAAATATTTAACTTTTATCTTTACTTATTTCACTGAAACCAATTCATAACCAGTATCTTAGCTTGATGGTTATAAACTGACTTTTTTCTTTGTACTTCATGGTCCCACTTAAAAAAACAAAACAAAAATGCATTCATATTTGTGCAGTTCTACTTAATTGATGCATTTGTGCTCATTTCAATGTAAATAAATGATAAAATGATGCACAATACTAAGTTCTAACAAACAATTACCCAAAATCAAATACAAGCTTTGCAAGTCCTTAGAAGACATTAGAATGCTAATGTTTGCAATCAGCACCAAACAGAAAATACAGCCATTAAAAGTTCTTGAACATTTTTATAATTCATCCTAAACGGTATATAAATAAATCCTTTTAAGACAACCAATCTTCACCAACCCTACTTCCAAAAACATTGGAGCACTGTGTAAAATGTAAATAAAAACAGAATGCAGTTATTTACAATTTAATTTCTATCAAAAAAAATATATCAAATGGAGACAACTTTATGCATTTTACCATTTAATAAAAAAATATCATCTCATTGTAATAGTAGCAATATGTCTATTAAAAAATAAATAAAATAAATAAATAAATAGCAACCAAAGACTGGACAAGTAAGTGGTGCAAATAAAGAAACACCAGCAGGATCACCTTCTAACTAATTAGGTTAACTGGCAACAAGTCTGGACAGCAGTTCACCAGTCTGTGAAAAACTATATTTATGAATTGTGAAAGAATTTTAGATCAATATTTTTACATGTTAAATTGTAAAGACTTTGAACATGTCATCACCTGCGGTACATAATATCATCATAAAATTCCAAAAATCTGGAGAAATCAGTGTACAAAGAGGAGCATGCCAAAATTCAATATAGAAGCCGATGATCTTTGTGGTCAATCAAACTGACTTTTAAACAGTTTTTTGGGAATCATGGACTTTGTGTCCTCTGAACTAAGAGGAGAAGGACAATCCACTTTGTTCTCAACACTCATTTCAAATTCCCGCCTCTCTGATGTTTTGGTTTTGTATTTGTGCCTTTGGGATGGGCGGGTCACATATCTAAATAGGAAACACCCATCCTGAAAGGGTTAATATAGGTTTTAGAACAATATATGCTCCCATCCACACAATGGGCCTCAGTCATTAAATCTTAAAACTGTGAGTGGATTTGTAAATACATACCAACTTACTAAAAATATGCTCCAGATTCATGAATCTGAGGTCAGTGAAAACACAGAAAAAGGAAATGAAAAAAAAAAACCCCCCCCCCCCTCCCCTCTCCTCTCACTCTCCCA
>JBAMYA010000013.1:10524396-10536972 GCA_037176975.1 Arrhamphus sclerolepis
TATATATATATATATAAATATCAGCGGAATTCTGCTACTGTGAGCTGCGTCACCTCTATTATCTATAGAAGCATCTATCAGGACTCCACCAGGGCTTCATGACATTCATTCTTGTGTGGCCTGAGTCGCCTGAGCTGCTACGTGGGTGTCTGTCAGCAGATCAGGATCATTTAATCAACCCACTACACTTCAAGATACAGTCTGAAGGTTAAATTCATGAAATTGCCAGTGATGTTGAATTTATTTGATTTTATTTTTTTTATTTTGACTTTATCAATCCCACAACAGGGGATTTTGACCCATCCGGGTTGCTATACCAGGAGCAGTGGGCTGCTGCAGTGCAATGCCTGGGAGGGAGCAGTCAGGGCTTTCAGGTGCCTTGCTCAAGGGCACCTCATCCATGGGTGTGGACATTGGAAAGCACTGCTAAGGCACTCCCCCCGCATACATCACTGGTACCGGTTGGGGATCGAACCAGTAGCACACAGATGCCCTATCATGATTAAAACACATAGTTTAAAAGTCTCTGCATATTCTGATAATAAAAGTCCGTAAAAGGTTTTAACAAGTCAAAGTCTGAAAGCAATGTTTATGTGCGCTCCACATTTACGGAAGTGCTACACAAGCAGGAGTAGATTTTCCTCTTAGCTGCAAAAAGTTTGTAACTACGGACATTTTCATGAATGATGAAACACACTTAAATTTTGCTTTGCTTACAGTTTACACACAAATCTGCTCTGCTCATGTTTCTTAAATATCCCAATATCTTTTACAGGGAAGACCTTGACTCTTTTAGCTAGGCAATGCTAACCCGCTTAAGATATCCATTATAGAAATATGACTTCATTGTGGAAGACTCCAAATGTTGAACTGACCTGCCTGCAGTCCAGACCGCTTCTGTTCACTGACGATATTTGGCACATTATAAACTAGAAAATAAAAGAAAGAAATACCAGGACTGCAGAGCAGCTCAAATCCTTTATCAGATGAAGATAGAAAAGTCCTCTCCCAAAACTCCAGAAAATGCTCTAGTAAATTTTCAAGTATATGAGCTGACGTTACAAGAAGAGCGGAAAACACCGCACTGTTGCTGACATCAAAATCAAAATTGCTTTCCTTTTTTATTCTTAATTGGTATATTTTACTTTAATTTAAGCATTTGATTTCCATGTTCTATGTGAATAAAACACAAGTTTATGAGATTTGAAAATCATTACGGTGTCACTGTTGTTTTTGGGAAATGGGTTTCTAATTGCTGTGAATATTTACTGCAGTCCTCAAAAACTACACAAACTATGCAAAGGGATGACTTACATTATTTCAGATAAGTGCTAAATATTGTAGTAAAATACAGGGAAAAGAAAAACTTTTTTTCCATCCATTTTGGTGGGAAGAAGCCATTCCTACCAAACCTCTTGTTTGGGTTTTAGAAATACAGTGTTTGGATGTTTTCACAAATATTCTTAGGGACTGGAAACATTTTCCTTGTTGTGAAATAAAACCAGCCATGAGCAGGGATGATAAATTCAGCAGTTTGTTGAAATCTTTGAAGCTGAACACTGGATGACAACCAGAAACCAGTCCCCACTTTACATCCTCATTTGATGTTGAAATAATTTTAGTCCTGCATTTTAGAAGCACATAATTACCATGAAACAATGAATGCCTCTCTCTGACACACCAACAACACAGTTAATCACGCAAAATAAAAAAGGATTTCAATTCATCCTAATTGAAAAGAAATGCTATCTGATTGAAATGCTCTGTTTTTGTTTACCAAATTTGCTGTAGGTCATAAAGCATTAATCCATTATATGAGGTAATTTGCATAAAGAAGATTCATCTCATTGCTTTTCATGAACTGCCAGAAGCTGACTTAGTTTGGGATGTTGAGTTGGAATAACTGTGCCGTTTTCAGATAGATATAAATGCAGATAAATATATAAATCCAGTCAAAGAGACAGAGAGATACGATTAGATCCACAAGTATTTGGACAATGACAGAGTTTTCTTTTGCCCTCATACACAACCGCAATGTATTTGAAATGGTTCAAGATGTGAATTAAGTGTAGACTGTCAGCTTTCATTAAAGAGGTTTCACAAAAATATGGCATTTACCATTGAGGAATATTAATGGGAATATAATTCCATTTTAATTCTGGGATAAAAATCATTTGCAATCAGTGACTGTCTGAAGTCTGGAGCCCATGGGCATTGCCGAATTCTGAGTTTCCTCCCTGAAGATGCCTTGCCAGGCCTTCACTACTGTCATCTTCTGTTGCTGCTTATTTTTGGAGAATTTCTGCCTTCAGTTTTGTCTTCAGTACTGAAAAGGATGATTTATTGAACAGGGGACTAACTTGGCCATTGAAGAATATCCAATTTCTTTGCCTTCAAAAGGTCTTGAATTGCTTTTGTGGTACGTTTAAGGCCATTATCCATCTGCGCTGTCAAGCGCTATCCCTATCGGTTTGTATAGTATTTCTCTGAATGTGAACAGAGTATAATCCTGTACACCTCAAAGTTCATCCTACTGTTTGTGTCAGAAGTCACACCATTGCTAAACACTGGTGGGCCCATTCTATTGCCAGGCTTTTTTTTGCTGTCTCTTCCATGGGTTTACATTGTTAGTTTTACCCTAATGATGGCTTTGTTTATTTGCATTGAGATGTCCTTGTAATTTATTTTTGGTAGCCCAAGTCAAATAGCTGCCAAATACAAAAGCAATACCTGATATCAGCCCCAAAACATGTCTTGAAGTAACAAGTGAATGGACCACGCTTGGCCTTTCAGCTTCTTTTCAGTCACATGTCCAAATACTTTAAGCTTTTAAATAACTGAGGTACTCACTGGCTTTAATTCTCAAATGGAAAATTCCATATTTTTGTGAAACGTCTTAAACTTGGATGGGCACATACGATGGAAAGCAGAGTCTCATGGGTGGAGCTGTGGAAAGCTGAGCCACATTGGATATGATTCCTGGTCCAGGGTGTCTATGACATTCTACCGAGCCCATCATCTACCAGGCCAGTAAGCGAAGGTCCATCAAAGAGGTCCCTGAGGCAGCAGACGTTGCCTCAGGGTGGCTGTGGATGAGGAGATAAGAACCATGGGTGGGGTAGCACTTCCTGGATACAAGCTGGAGCCTGATCAACCTCAGCTGGGTCACGTAGGTGGGAGTGTGTGATGTATGTTACAAGGAAGTCTACACGTTGATCATATCTTCCATCCATCATTCATCATCTACAACATTATCTCCAGAGCAGGGTCACAGTGATCAGCTCTGGCCTAACTCTGATCATATCTTGATTGTTTATATTTTAATTTCTTTGTGGTGGTGTATAAAGGCAGATTCCTCAAAACTCTCACTGTCCAAATGCTTAAATGGACCTAGCTGTCTATGTTTTCTGCTGCACGTATGCAGAGGGCCAGTGTCACTGTGATGCCCTGTTAAGCTACAAAATGTGCAACTATGTTGTTTTTGGCCCTTGAAAAGCAGTCACTGACCCTTTCTGCGTGTGCATTATCTCTCAGTGACGCAGGATCTCCACACACCTTCCCAAGCCTCCCTCATGACACACCTTCTCTAGTGTAGCCTGACCAAGAGTTCAACAACATTTTACCAGAATCTAAGAACAACAAAAGTGTTCCACTAACCTAATTTCTCAATGCTTGACTATATAAGAGTACAATAATAAGATAAGTTAAGATAAGATATAATAAAGCTTGTATTAAATACACTTGGGAAAGTATTTAGGTTGAAAAAGAGAGAAAAGATTTTTTTTTTTTATTGCAAGGTCTTATGTGTGAGTGGACGAAAGATAAATATAAAAAAAAAACAAAAAAAAAAAAACAAAACGTCATCATAAAAAGGCCAAAAACTGGACTTTGGGTGGAGGAAAAATCTTGTAATTCTTATATTCATCAGAAGTTGTAGTTTAGTAGTGAGGTGAATCTTTACTAACTATATCCCCGTGTGAGATATTATAAAATCTAAATTTGACCTTGTAACTCTATCTTCAAATGCTCTTCATAGAAGGAGCTATATAAGTTTCTTTTCCTTTTAAAGTTTTTTCTGCTGTTTCCGCTTTCACTTCAGACCTGCAGCCTCCTGATCTGAGGGGGCGGGGCTCTGTCTCACGTCATATCAGCCGCCGCGCTCTGATTGGCTGCCGACACTCACCCGACACAGCTGTGATGGTTTTCTGCAGAGGAAGCCCTCGTCCGCGGTTTGAGCTCTGAGCGGTGGAGTGAAGCAACACTCTGTTTTTCCACTCTCAAAGAGCGCGTGTTTACCAAAGATGATGTGAACAAACAACGTGATTACAGGCTTTGTTGGAAAGAGGGGACAACAAGGAGGAGATTCTGGCTCCGTCATTAGCCGAGGCGCGAATGAGCAGCAGAGGAAGTTTCTGCTTGAACCAGACACTGAAGACGTCTGGAAATCAAGGTAAGGACCATTTTGAGCCTGTTACAGAACATTTGCAGTAAAAATGTTCTATGCTTGTGAGTTAATTGTACATTTATTCGTAACCAACAGCCCAAAAGTGCCAAATGCCCAGACTAGAGGACCACTGCTGGAGCTGCTCTTGTTCACCGAAAGCTGACACAAAGCATTCATCTGGAGTGAACCAATTTGCATCAAAAGCCGAAGAGATGATGTCCATCATCACCACGGTGCTCAGCACTGCCTACGGCTCCCTGCATGACGTCCGGACCGCCAACCTCATCCGCCGGGGTCTGGTCCTCTTCACCGTCGGAGTGTTTCTTGCCCTGGTGCTCAACTTGCTGCAGATACAAAGAAACGTCACCCTGTTCCCCGAGGAGGTGATGACAACTTTGTTTTCGTCTGCCTGGTGGATCCCACCTTGCTGCGGTACAGGAGCAGGTGAGTGGACGAAATAGTAGTAGAAAACGTTGATTAGTGCGTTGTCGGAGCGGTTTCAGCATTTTTCAGGAGATTGATGCTAATTTTGGGACGAAGGAATGCAAAAAGGGGAGGGGTCCAGTTCAGCAGCTTTTCCTTATGTAGAAAGATGCTAGTAAGCAATGGCATTAACTGAAAAAGTAATTTTGTTGTTCATTTGTGGGAGCCAGAAGTGGAGAAATCATGAGTGTGAGCTGTATTTGCAATACAAGCCAAACTAGGTAGTAAATCTTCCGATTTTATACTAAATATGGCAGAATCACTCCACCTTTGTAACAAATGCCGCATTCATCGTTGTTTCAGTATGACACGAGGACTAGTCATCATCCGGCTTTGTTTTTGTTGGTTATTATGTAAGCTTTGGCTACACGAGTCCTGATGGTTTTGTCTGGTAGTCAGTTATCCAAAAACATGACTCCCTACAGATGATAGACAGTCCTGCCCTCTGATTGGTCGCAACAACCGGACACTACGTGAGCTGTTCGCTTATTGGCTGGTGTCATAACGGGTGAGCTGAGGACCGCCCCCCTTTTTAAGGCCAAGAACCAGGAAGCTAGAGATTAAAAAAACACATCATCAATGCCTGGCTCCTCCTCACATGTGCTGCAGAACAGAAAACTGAGAGGAAAAGTTTCATTTTTCCACAGTCTGTTAATATTACTCTGTGATTCATTACAGTCTCAGTCATCCAGAATTGTTTTTAAACTTTATTTGCATGTAATGCCCTCTGATAGTTAGAGTATCTTATTGTTCATGGTGGGTTTTTTTTCAATCCCAACTCTAAATTGAAACATTTAAAGTAGTTTATTAATGCAAAACAAGTGATGTTTTAAGATTTCACTATGCATGACATTGACAAACTGTTCAAAACAATAGGATGGTCAAATGATGGTGTGTGAAGCAAAGAGGTCAAGTAGGCTTTCAGTGTTTGAAAGCTAAGACAGTACTATATTTAATGATGAATGGACACAAGTGATTAATAAACAGTTAAACTTGTTAACAAAATAGTTCCCAGTTGATTAACTGTACCACAGTCAATTGTTTATTTCTAGTAATAACTAAGGATAAGAAATTGACAGAAAATTAATCAAAACCGACATTCATAACCTATGAACAATATAATCTTGCACATGTCTGTTATTTCAGCTATTTGAAATATTCTATTAGTGAGCATGAATAGTTAATCCATGTTTCCCTCCACACATGTTTTCAGCAAAAACATTGTCTGTGGGGGCAAAAAGATAAAATAAAACTAAATTACTCATTTATTGTTATCAAGGTAAAATGTTCCATTAATCATTATGCTGATTTGAGTCCATATCAAACAGCCCTTTATTAGTGCTTATTTTTCTTTTTATTCTCTTTTAAATTTGCTGTTATTATTTGGTAAATGAGGTCAAATGGTTGGTGATATACAAAGCAAGCAATTTTGAAAAGGACAGTCAGACAAATCAGTTAGACAAAAGAAATCTTCCTGTTTTTTTTTAATTTTTTGCAAGTGTTAAGCATTTTCACAGTATGTGTATTAATGAGTCACTAAGTATGGAAACGCATGCTCAGCAAATAATCTCTCACAGCAGCTTTCTGACAGAATTTGTCCTCTGTGGTTCACAGAATTTCTGCTTATCTTGTATAATTTGGGTTTGTTTGTTCCTTTTTCGCAGCTGTTATCGGCCTGCTGTATCCCTGCCTCGACAGCCATTTGGGAGAGCCACACAAGTTCAAGAGGGAGTGGGCCAGCGTCATGAGATGCATCGCAGTGTTTGTAGGAATCAACCACGCGAGTGTTGTATCCTTTTGAAATGTGCTCATCATCTAGATTCACAAAGACAGCCCCTTTTGATGTTGCCCTACTTTTAAATTTGAGAAAACTTAACCAATAATCCACCATCCCTTGACTTGAGTAATGCAATTATATATCTTTACCCTTTGACATTAAGTATTGGCATAACCTGATGCCAACTGGCCAAATAAATATTTGAGTAAGTTCTAATCCCCTGTCAGCGTCACACTTTTTGACTTTGACCTTAACTTAATGTACTGCAGAAATTAGACTTCGACAACAACGTGCAGCTCTCGCTGACACTGGCAGCCCTGTCCTTGGGCCTTTGGTGGATGTTTGACCGTTCCAGGAGTGGCTTTGGCCTCGGCATCACCACCGCCTTCCTAGCTACAGTGATCACACAGCTGCTGGTCTACAATGGCGTCTACCAGTAAGTCAGTGGTTTTCTGTTTCAGCGCAGTGTTCAAGAACATTCTTACATCTGAATAGCTGTCCAAGGTTTCATTTTTGAGGAACAAAGTCTTTCTCTGTAATCAATCGCAAGAGTCCTATGTTATCAAATATTGTTAATTTGACATGGCACTCGCGGCAAAATATATTGTCTAGATGATCCTTCAGACGATACAGCTTGAGAGGAAACTCAGCTCTGCTGTGGTGGAATTAAATAACATACTTACCAGTCTGGTTATAGTATGTAAAGCACTGAGTTATACTTATATAAGCTCTTTTGTCCCTTGGAGTCCAGTTAAGAGCCCTCCAACGTGGGGGTGACTGGGTATTGTATAATGATATTACACAGGCAATTCTGTTTCCATTTTGCCTACAGGGTATTACAACTTCCAGCGAACTAGGAAGCTTTTAAAAGAGTGGATTTATAGACTCCAGACACATTTACTCCACAGTATTTACATTTATCTAACAAGCTGTTCTATCTTTTCCTCTTCTTCAGATACACATCTCCAGATTTCTTGTATGTGCGCTCCTGGCTGCCATGCATATTCTTCTCTGGCGGTGTTACTGTGGGTAACATTGGACGCCAACTCGCCATGGTAATGACTGCTGCTGTTTATGCTGAGTAATCCTTTAAGTAGAGGATCAGACTGATGTGTTGATGTTTCTAAATGCCACCTGAGGTCAAACCTAAAGTGACATTTGACCTGCCTTAAGAATACTGTCATCCTGAGGTAGACCTAAAGCAACAAATCCACCTGTAGAACGACTCTGTTACATCTGAAGACAACCTCACGATACAGCTGTGTTCTGATCTATCAGAGGCAGCATATCCATTTAAGACTTTTACAACACAGCAGGAAGAAGAAAAAAGTGAAAACTCAGACAGACCTTTAAATAAAATTATGTTGATGCCAGCAAACAAAGACTGGGGAAATGACCATTCTGAAGCTGGCAGGCTGCTCTTGTCACCTGTGTCTTTAGTCCTAATTGTACGTCCATCCTGCTGACAGAGCTTCAGAACAGGGCAGCTGTAGGCAGCTTGGATCAGGAGCCGATCTTTAAGTCCTGATTTATGTGAAGCTGAACATATCAAAATAAGTCCCGCTCTCTGACCTGCCCAGCCCTGAAAGAAAAGTTGAGACGTAATTTGTTCCTCCAGTGACAACTGGTGCAGCTGTAAGAGTTGGCAGCGTTGGGTGGCTAACTTGCAGATCACGTGGGCCAGCAGGTCTTCCTTAGTGGAACAATCCTTGTCCCATATGGACCTCTGGAGTTCGTTGCTTCATGATCTCCTGCTCACATAGATATTCATCAGAGGTGTCAGCAGCACTGATGTTTAGAGTTGCCAAACTGAATTGTGGGTCCATTGCATGGTTATTGGCACTATTCCGTCCCTCAGAAGGGCAGAAAAGTGAAACTTTTCAAACATCAGTGTGAGTGTCAGCCAATTTAAATTGTGACTTCACAGCAAATATTAACAAAGGAAATCATGAACGGGACTGGAGTAATGTCGAAGCACGCGGTTTACTTGCTTACCAGATGTTGTTTGTTGGTATGAAAAAGACCCGTAGGAAACACCCACCACCAAACATTGCTACAACGTGTCGTAAGCAGTGATGATGTCTGATGTCATGACTTCAAATTATTAATCACTTGTGATTTGACTCTGACGCCTGTTTGATGGGGTGTTCAAAAAGTATTATAGCAGATGACTTCTTCATCATCACTATAATCTGTAGAGAAACCTCATCCTTGATACGAGCAGCCACCAGTTCCTTGATGTTGTTGTCCTTCCAGTTTATTGTCATCTCTTTTTCTAAATTTGTCTAGTTGCTGAATGAGCGATCACATTAATTGCGGTAATTATTTGCATGCAATATGTTACACACAGCGGCTTTTATGATTTCTTTAAATTACCGCACCATCCAGTCACAACACGCGCTTCAGACTCAGCTCGTTTTAACGGATAATTGCTAACCGTACCAAGGGGGCTAGCAGGTTGTAAGCCATGCCCATTTCCACATTTTGTACACATTCTCATTGATCGCTTTAGTGCTAAACTAGTAGACTCCACCCTCCGTCTGAAAGAGATAATAGTGGCATCGCAGAGTCTGATTCCACAAGCATGTTTGCATTAAGGAATCAGAAGTCCAACACTTGGATGTCCCCGTCCTCATATCACCAACAGCTGCAGACACAGAAGTTGCATCAGGTCTCAACATGAAAACAGTGGAGGCAAAGATAAAGATAGAAAATCTATGTTACAAATTTTTGTTTTAAGCCTGTTGGGGGGGAAACAGCAAGAATGTCATATTTGCCATCTTCATTTTCTATTCATTTACACAGATACCAACCTTTTTTTTTCTTTTCTTTTTAAAGCTAGTGTATGTTTTAGTGGAATCAGTCGCACGTTTCTCTTGATCTCTTGATCCTGTTCTCATCTGCCAAGTTAAAATTCAGGAGTAAACATTGAATCTCTGTGATGTTTTTACTTTGTCATATTTGCACAAAATACCCCTTCACATTTATTACTATCAGCTTTGGCACCCAGTAACAAAAAAAAAGAAAAAGACGACTTCAAAAGACTCCCCCCTGTGCCACACACGCTTTATTTTCAATTATGTATCTGAGCCAGAGCAGCAGATAAGATTGTCAAATGGGTTAAATTTGTGCAAAGAGCATTGGACACCCCCTTCCCTTTTATAATTATCTCATCAAGTCAGCTTTGATGTCTTCATTAGGCTTCTGCCCGGAAGCTTCACCTCATTCTGTCTGTAAAGTAAGAGTCCCGTCACTCCCTCGGTTTGACTCAGTGAAAGCGTGAAAGCAGATTAAGAGCTGTTGTTTTTCACAGCCGTGGCGAGACGCAGAGCCAGTCAGGACTCGGCTGACCAGAGGGTCATTTGCTACTTGTTGTTTTAGTTTGTGATGAGGCTCGAGGAATGTTGGCACAGGTTTGAACTCGTGGTTTTTTTCCTCTTTCGCTCCAGTGGGTCATTTATGAGAAGGATCAGGATGAACATGAGACTTTTCTCTCCCCCTAGAAGTGTCTAAATGTCCATTTGCCGTAATGAAAAAGGGCACATAAAGTAGAATCACAAAACTGAAACTGAAGAAAAGTCTTTAAATTAGCTGAAGCAGCAGCAAAAGATTCATGATTATGAGAGCTGTTGATTGAAAGTATCTTTAAGCTTGCTGCATTCAAATGTTGTGTTACTAACACAGGCCTTCTTTTCATTCCTCCAGGGTGGTGTCGAGAAACCTCACATGGACTAAACGGTCCAAAAGCAAAAAGATGGACAGCAAAGTGAAGGGCAGCCAAAACAGAAATGGATTCATTTATGTGAGGAATGTGAAGAGTGACCGGAGAGGAAAAAGACTCATTATTTTGACTCCATCCTTTGTTCTCCTAACAGAGCACAGGTCAAAAACTGTCCCTCATCTAACGTGCCATGTCCTCTGCACCTCCTCGTGGCCAAACAACCTCTCCCTCCCGTCTCTGTTGTTCTCCATTTAACATTAAGACTTCCTTCACACTTCAGACGGGAGGACGGCTTTTGCCTTCTTTGTGTTCTTATTTGAAGTGAACAGCGGACTGGTTTTTGTCCTGGTGTGCGGACGTGTGCTTGAGCGTGAATGTGCCCTGGTCTCAGGAGGAGAGACGCACACGGGCTGCTGCGACGTTCACGTGTAAACGTGATCATAAAAAGGGAAATGTTGTTTGAGTTGGCGCTAACATGTCTTCACTCACAAATAGAAAAGTATTCCGTGGCCTCGGTGGCATTACGTCGACACGAAAGAGATTTATGTTCTAAATCAAACTAAATTAAGTATTTATTTTTGACCCCTAACCAAACATATGTGCGATCATGGGGGGAACAACCATTTGCTTTCTTGTAGATAAAGGTTTTTCCATACTAAGAAGTCACAAGTTTTACTTTAAGTAACTAAAAAACAAATCTTCAAATGATCTAAAAGACAGCTCTGATCAGCTCTGGTTCAGTTGGTGGTTATAAAAACTCCAGCTGTGAAGCAACATAAAGAATTACACTGCAACAGTAAGCATGGAGATTTAGTTACTGCTGCTGTCAGTCGTAGTTCATTACTTTCAAGCGGGGTCTTGTATTGATTGGGGGAAAAAGAGTAGGAGCAGCAAAGCAGGGTTGAAGCACCTGAAAGGTTAAACTTTAACCAGACAGATTTTATAAACTATTGCAGACTGACTGTGATTATTGAGCTGGACTGATGTGTAATATTCAGCGCAACAAGTCTCAGCTCTGAGGTTCCTGAACTATCAGAAAGTAGGAAAACTTCCAGTGGTTTAAATTGAGTTCCTTAGAGTCTGATTTAGACTTATTTCACCAACTTCCTTCTGCTTTTGTCCAGAGTCTGATGGCTTTTAAAAGTCCCACTTTGAGCAAGACTGGCAGAAGTGAGTCCCAGTTGACTTCTTTCAAACTTCCCACTGTTGAAACAGGGCTGAAGATGTGAAAAGAGGGAAACTGCGAGCTCATTTATATCGCAGATGATAAAACCAGCTCATTTAGTTTGTTTAAAAAGCAAATGTTACTTGAAAGCAAAGAATTTCGCAAAATGGTGACTTTTTCTTTTATATGCAATAACCCACATTCACCAGTTCATGTCATTGAGACAGTTACGTCTTTTCACTTTTTATTTTTCCCCCAAGCAGAGCTGATTGTTTGTTTGTTTTTTGGGGGGGGGGTTTAGAGAAAGTGGGGAAACAACAACACATCAGCATTAAAAAATTAAGCCGCCATTGTGGATCATGTTTTTGGAAAGAATGTACCAGAAGTATATCCAATACGTTTTCACCTTCATTGATCTAGATATAGAACGTCCTTCGATTCTCACTGAGAAATTTAGATATTTAGAGTGTGGTCACGTGCATTCCCCACTTGTATCTTCAAACTTGCATCAGTAGTTTGGGATCATACAGATTAAAGGGGAAGGCATGACATTATTACTTAAGATTTGCAATCTGTGATTGCCGTTGTATTATAGAATGTAGTGCTTTTGTCACTATAACAGTTTAGTTTTATCATTTGTATAAACATGAAGACATTACTCCTGGTGTGTATAAAGGCTTGCCAATGTAATCAGACAGGTATTATTACCATATTAGACCAACAGTATGTTTAGCGTTTTGGGGGTCTAGAGGATTAAGTGCAATCACACTATACATGAGCCGATTATTTTTCTTTATTTATTATTTCTGACAATGGCTAAAAAAGATCATCTGTATGTATATGCAGTGTGAATCATTGTGAAGAAAGCAATAACATCTTTGTGAACACGATTTTGTCAGAGATTACTTGCCTTTTTTTTTTTTTTTTTTTTTTTTTTTTTTTTCCCCCCCCCCCCCCCCCCCCCCCCCCACACCAAAAAACAAACC
>JBAMYA010000013.1:10540147-10558307 GCA_037176975.1 Arrhamphus sclerolepis
CCATTTTCAGAAGCTTCAAACTGTTTCACTACAACTAGTTGAAGAACAAAGTGGGAAAAGGTCAAGGAAGGGAGGCTCCTTTTTTTTTTTTTTTTTTGGCAGAATAAATGTGTTTTTTTCTCCTCTCTTACCCATGTGTTCATTTTGTCACCCCTACTGGGAGCCACTGCACTCCACTTGAGTCAAAGTTTACATCCACTGGTTACACATTGTTGGATCAGTGATAAAAATCTAGTTATACAATTAAACTGTAATAGTGTCTGCCACTTTCATAACAGACACTATTTTTTTTTCTGCCTTTTCCAACACAATTCGGCAGTATGTGTATGCGCAAGCTACATACAGAGTATTTGCTTTGACTCACACCCATCCTCTGCTGTTTATGATGTTTGGTCTTCTCGGACTGGCTAAAATTAAATCTTAACTTGTTTTGATCAATCGAGCGCGCCTTTGGCAGTGAAACAAGTTGAAGAGTGGAGGAATAGGAAGATATTAAAATGCATTTATTCTGGAGCAGAAATCTGTGCGGCATGGTAAAACATAACAATGGTGTCTCCTCTGAAGTGTTGGCCTTTGTTACCACCAGATGACAGTGTTTATCCTCTCAGCTTGTCTGGACATGACATGTATGAACCCCTAGTGGAGGCATGGGGAACAGAAATGTCTGATCTAACAAAGCACAAGGTTTGACCTTTCACCTGACTACTTCTGTAACAAATGTATGTAACATAAGTCTTCTGAGTCTTAAATAAATCACACGCAGAGTGTGTTTCACTCATCTAAGAAAACAAGCTTTGCATGTTAAAAAATGCATGTCCAAGTCAGGATATCGTATCGATAATTTAAAAAATGCATACACATTTTCCTTAAAGCCTCCTTAAACTACTGATGAACATGCAATTTTGGATTCAAAAGGATAATTTATTAAACAGTGGCAGGAATATTATTCTGAGAATATTTATCTCACACTGCAGTGAGCGGACTGAGTCACATGCATGATAGAAAAGGTCAATGAAATGGATTGAGTGTGGAAAAAAAAAATCATTGCACACTCTTATTTCTCAGCCAAAAGGTCTTCAGTGGCATTAATGTCCTGCTCTCACTGATAGATAATGAAAAGGCTGTGAGTGTGCGTGTGTGTGTGTGCGAGCCGTTTAGGTCTACTGAGTCTTCATTACACCAGAGCGGGGTCCATTCCTGTCCTCTGCCCTCGCTCATTGCCTCACCCAATGCTGGCCAGGAATAATTAATTAAAGAGGATGCCATGGGGTGGGTGGGGGGGTTGAGTGTCTCAGCAGTGGACTCCATTTTAGCTCAAATTACCTCAGTTCCTATTCAAATGGCAGTCTCAGGCTGCTTTCTACCTTCTCTATGTATGCCCTTCTGAGGGGGAAATCATCAGTTCACACTTCTTCTCCATTCACTCAGCTGTGAATCCCACTTTTCTGGTGGTTCCTCCTTTGCTCTGGGATAAATCACAGGAGAATTCATATATGAATAATAATTAAAAAAACAACATGTAAAAACTAATACAGTCAGTCTTGAAAGTATTAACGAAAGCCGTCATCGTAATCATTATGATGTGAGATTTATCACCTCAGCCAGTATGCTCATCCTTGTGTGCTATTCCTGTTGCTTCGTCTTCTTCTGTCTGCAGGACAATAATAAAATGACAGCATAAACCTCAGGTGATGGCAAATTATGCATGCCATCCAAACAAATCCTTCCCAGTGTAAATTAATCACACCCACCGCATCTTGCAGCCCAGATCAGACTCTGTAAAATCGACCAGGGTAATAATAATGCCAACTGAATGAAAGATAGTGGAATAAATCAAGGTGAACCTTTTCATTGCAGGATCTATCCTGAAAGGCAGATGACAACAACTCTGTAATTTGTGAACTCTCAAACAAAGGGATAAAAGTGCACCTCGGGTAAATAATTATACTCCTCCCACAGCTCTGTAAAAACTGAGGATGCTCTTACAGTTCAGAGCAAGATTGAAGGGGATTAGTTTTATCTGCAGGTCTGAGTGAGAGCTTACATAGTGTAAATGGAGCACATGTGATATATGAATAACAATGATTTGGTCAATAAAAATCAAAAGCCCTGAAGCAAAACTTAAACCACACATGAAAAGAAAAATACTTCAGCTATACTCTAACCTATAGAATGGAGGCTTAATCTGCATAATCTAGCCCAAGCTTGCAGCCACTTAGGATGCACTAAAGGTCGACGCTTGTCGTGTTTTAATTAGTCTTCATTAGCAGAGAAGGCATATGTCCAGCAACAGCCACGCATGTGTCTCACCTCGCTGCTGAGAAACGCACAAAGTTGCTAAAACCATCCGGGAAAGTTACAGCGTCTGAAAATGTCCTTTGACAAGTCCGTGCTCCTGATAAGTGACAACTTCACAACGCACCCGCTAAGTGGGGGGTAAAAACAACTCAGGTGCTCAGGGGTGAAAAGGACTCTGTCGCACATGGCGCTTTCAGGGGAGTCCTGCACTATTTTGGCGAGTTTAACGGCAAAGGGCGCGATGCCACACAAGGAGAGGGGTCGAGTAACCGCTCATGTCTGACCTCCCTCCACTATAATTAAAGTTGCAAGCTGGACTTGGACACATAACATGAATTGTTTCACGGGTCTGGAAATAATTCAGACCTGGAAAGAAAAAGAAATTAGGAAAAACTAGATGGCACACTTTTTTTTTCTCCCTTGTCAGATGAATGTGCAACTCTTATCTTATTTTGCTTCTGCTTTTACTTTTGTGACTGTTCTGACAGACACATGTTCTGACAGTCTATACCATTTGTTCAACTTTAGATATTACTTGTCCAATTTCTTAGATTGTTTAATGCAAACACTGCCTTTTAACTCGCATAACCTTTAAAAGACACAGAACTGGAGGGTCATTTCCTCATACCTGCCCAGCAAAGCTGCTCTCAGAGGAACAAATATGTGTTTATTCTGCAGCAAGTGCTTTCCACCTGTCTTTCTGTCCCACTTGCTCCTTCTTTCCTTGCGGTGGACAGGTGCACGAGACATGCGGATGATCCCAAACCCGCAAAGCATCCTGGATGACCGGCAGAGAAGAAATGAAGCTCCAGAAACTTCAGGGGCCACGTTGCGGCGCACCGCTGCTGCTGCCGCTGCTTCTTTGGTGCTTTTCAACATTACACATGGCTTCTATTTCAGGTCTGTTTAGCGGCGCATTTTCATTCATAAATGCCCCCCTTCTGGTCCCTCTCAAACTAACCCTGCCCAGTCTCACCCCCTCCATGACGCACGGCAGCTCATTTGTTCTGTATGACTGAGAATGTAAACCCATTAAACTTACAGAAATAGCCACCACGTGCAGTTCATTCCTCTCTGTCAGAGGTAAAAACTCCCCATGCAAAAGTCCTGCGAAGCAACTGCAGCACTGGAGTTCATGAGAAACAGTGAGGGCCTGACACCAGTTGAGTGTGACGCACAGCTCCTTTTTAAAAAGCCAGAATAGAGTATAGAAAGGCGTCTGATGAAGCAGATTTAAAAAATATATATATTAATAAACATGCTACACCTCTTTCATAAGCATTGTGTACTCATAGGCAGCTTTGGTCATAAATACAATTTGAAAGGCTAAAAAGTAATAGTGGGAGTCAACATGGTGAGTCCCTTTAGTACATTTTCTTCTAAAATCTTGACTTTGCTTTTTGACACTTTATGTCCTCCATGTGGTCCTACAGTAACAAAAACATAAGCTTAAGCTCCATCTGCTCGGCAGATTCTTTGGTTCATTTAAGGAGAAAAGTATTAGCCTAATGAGGAAACTGGTTAGAGACACATGAATGCATCAGGTGGAATTACCAAAGAAAGAGAGTTTATGGTTTCTATTCTGCTGTTATTTCTTCTTCCATTCTTTTTACCTGTAGTTTAGATTTCTCGTCAAGTTTTTTTTTTATTCTGCTATCTCTGTATTTATTTATTTTTTATTTAAATCTCACCATTTTTCTCTAAAAAAAAAGGTTGTAAAAACTAAAATTTAACATTAAGGAAATCTATTATCTCTTGTTAACCAACTTCCCCTAAGTTTCTTTTCCCCATTGACCAAAATTATCCATGGAAAAAAACGACCTGAGAACGGGAGAAAATAAATAAAGGTGTATAAAAACTCCGAGTTCTCTTTAGTTCTATTTAGACTTGTTTTCGCTACACCAAAAAAAAAAGACAAACAGTCTTTTTCTTTAAAAAAATGATTAAATCTAATTCTGGATAGCTTGAATTAACTTTTAAAATAAAATGAAATAAAATAAAATATAGTTGGGTGGGGAAAAAAGTTGTCTAATAATTCTTGAGCGTCAAATTGCCGTTTTCCTCACATTAGTACAGCTTTTAGGAGTTTGCTGATGGGAACTGAGCTCATTTCAATTAGTCTTCATCTAACGAAGCCGGGGCCTTTAATTGCGCTCAGGGTGGTGCAGTTGTTTGCGCTAAGCTCTGTTTGAGACTTCTGTGGAGAAAAACTAGCCGATCCTCAAGAACAATCCCAATTCAAATGAGACTTATCTACGCCACACCGATCAGGCGGATTAAGAGTTATTAAAACCTATAAAGGGCTCAAACCAGAAGGTTCAGCAGCCTCAGAGTCAGCGGCGTGGCGACTTCAGAGGATTTCACTGTAAACACAGTCAAAGCACAGCAAAATTATATAGACATCAACCACTTTGTAGTGTAATGCACGAAGATGGTGAGGAGGAAGTGAGACGCTTCCCTCTTTTAACGTTTTACTTAAAAATACAAAGCCAAATCGATGGTTTGGGTTCCTTGAAGGCTTTTGAAATAACAAATACAAGCAATAATTGTCGAAATAAGTGAAATAAAAGCAGCCTAAACAGACAGTCCTTCTATGCAACACTTAATATTTTCAATGTCTTTATGCAGGATGCACAATACAAGCCAGGATAGCAGCGTTTGCTTCTAATCCTTATTAACATTTTCCCTCAGACCTGAACAGTTCTGCCACGTTTGGCGCACTTGCAGACTGTTCCTTTTATTTTATTTTATTTTTTGAGAAACAATGCAACACAGGTAGTATAACTCTCTCCCACATAAACCTGTTCCAATAAATAAATAAATTAAATTAAATCGGGATTTTCTATTTTAGAAATATAGTCAGTCATTGTCAGTTACATGCAATTAAGACTGAGACCACTTCTGATCATTTCTAATTCTACTTCCATGGTCTTGGCTGAAGCTGGGTAGAAAAAAAAAAACAGGGGGCAGACTCCACAAAAGACCAAGGGGGGAAAAAAATCATACAGGATCATCAAATAGGAGAGACGTGCTTTCAGCTTTTGAAAAGCACAGGAAGCTGGAGGATTTGGTTCGACCCCTGCAATGGTGACAGAGCTGATATCTTAGAGACCCCCATTCATCTGGAGGCAGGGATGGTGACCGGGAGAGGGAGGGGTGCTGGGCCCCGGGATGCATCTGCAGCGGTCCCACCGCCCTCTGATCTGTGAGCTGGCACACATCACGGCGTCCATTCACAAATCCTCCTTCTGCGCGTCACCTTTTGTAGTACTCCATAGTACTGAGCGCTGGTGACGTATAAAACAATCCTACCAAGAAAAATACAGAAGGGAAAAAAATAGGTTATAGGAACTCAAGGACGGAGCACATGCGCACAATGCATGCGATTGATTTATAGTAATGGGTAGGGTGTGTGTGCGCGTGCGTGTGTGAGGAAGCGGGAGGAGGTGTGGAGCTATACGAGAATATAAAATAGAGCCAGTTGCTGAGTGCATATAGGGGCAGAAATCTTGCATTCAACAACAGGGGACTTTTAAGTCTTTCTGCAAGTCAGTGACGCTTTGGTGGTTTTAAACAAATTCACAACAATAATAATAATAATTTAAAAAAAAACAATAAAAGAGTGGAACTTATATACGGCTTGATGTTTAAGGGCCAGTAATCCCTTCTTCCACGAAGAATGATGTTCTATAAATTCAAGTAGTATCTGCTTGATCCAAAATCAGTGCCTGAACTCTCATGTGCATGACTGAAATGGTGAAAACAATGAGCTGCACGAATAATTAGGAGATCATAAACAAGTTACAAGTATCATCAGAACCGTCCCATCTTCGTGCATGAGGCTATAACCCCTAAATATGATGTCTGCGTTTACGTTCAACATGGGAAGGCGGTGCAGACGAGGCCTCTGACTGGCCAGACTGGTGTCACGGAAAGCTTTTGCAGAAACAGCTGCATGGCTGTTTGGACACTGGACTATGTTTTACCCAAATGTGAAGAGGCTCAAAAGTCATGTTCAAAAGAAATCTCTGCGCCACACACTCACGTTTTCATTTCAATATTGCATATTTTTCTTATTTACTGTCATATAATACCGAGAGCACTTCTTATTGTTCATTTCTTTGCTCATTTCAGCGCGTCTGGACCAACCCAGACAGACTGGCACACAAAGCAAGTATGTAATTATATATATATTTATATTAAAAAAACAACTCCCAGTTAAAATTACCTTGTTTCCTTTGCACATCAATGAGGGAACATTTATAAATAAATAAATAAATAAGCCTATCTATGGCTTCATCAAATCATATAAAGACACCAAATAGCCGACGGAAAACGACTTTCACTGATACAGCCACAAGCAACAGACAAATGACAATAAAACAATGTTTATAACATACCTAGTAGGAGTTTAATGTCATACTTGGTTGTATTTGATAATTAAACAGCTATAACTTATTCCTCAGCTATTTGCATGTGGTACTACACCACTATTTAACCCTTAATCAACCACAACAGTGTCCAAATATTTTTAACCATAACCAGTAAAAGAAATCAGAGCATCTCTAACATATGAAACTGATTTAATAAAGTGAACCAATAATAACAAGCATGCTATTAACAACAACAATTTAGATCGGTGTCGACTTTTTTTCTTCCATCAATCAAAACAAAGCAAACTGGGCACACTATGTGGATGTGGGTTTGTATATTGTACATAGGGAAGAATAGAAAAGCTTTTTTTTCCTCACAATACTCATTGGAGTGTGTTGTTTGCTGTTTCTCTTGTTTCCTAAAATAGAAAGACTGTTCTCAATCCGACTTATAATCAAACCTTTCCTTAAAAATCCACTTTAACAACATAATACAGTGAAATTAGAGGAAGGTCTTCCATCTCATAAAAATAGATCATGGTTGCAGATTGGTTGGCAGGCTAAAGTAGGTAGTTGCTGTGCACAAAGGCTCTTATTATAATTCAGAGTCTGAAATGGTGTCATTTCCTCCAGACATCCCCGTTTTGCTGTGAGGTTAGAGGCCAAGCCCAGGCGGTAGCGGCCTGTCTGTGAATCCATTGTCTGCTGCTTATTTAGCGCTGAACATTAATCTGCGCTTCCCCTCACAAGTGAGAAACAATCGCAGCATGCGAGTGGCCTGTCTAATTACATCTTTCACTCTCAACTTTCACTGTTTGGATTGGGCCCTTTGTGATGGGCACATGTGCGTCAGGAGCAACGGGTGCTGCTCAGGTAGGTTTGGAGTAAATAAAAATATTAGCCCAAAAGAAATCCACCATTTCAAATATTCGCTTTTGAGTCACGATATTGCTTGACTTTGAACACAGATGCACACTGACTTGCAAAAAATATAAATAAATAAATGAATTTATTAATTAAATGACGACCCTTAGTACTTAATTGTTTTACAGTTTATACAAAGCCTACGTTTAACAAGTGAAAAGTCGAGAATGTGACGTTTCCCGCAGGACAAAAACTTGCCAATCGCGTTTAAATCACAGGGGTTGGCACGACCACAAATACAAATTAAAACAGGCTGAGGCATTTCAACTGAGACAATTTCCTCATTGTCCAAGAGCGAGCATTCAAACAAAACTCATTTATTGAAATTATAACGGCTGATCGGCCTCTAGTACCAAAATAATTGGATTTTACAAGAAGAAAATTATGCGCACGAGTTAATTTTAGAAACGTGGATGAACGTTGCTCCACTCCCAGAAAAGTTGAAGAAAAGACAATACATGCTTCTAGTGGTAATAAAAAAGAGAAAGCAGCTGGTGCTCTAACTGAACCTTCTCAAAGGCTTCTCTCTCGGTTTGAGTCTTGCTTGCTTCCTTAGGTCCTCCTCGGATGCCCCCTCACTTTACGCGCAGCCGCGGCTCAGACACCAACCCAGAGCCGGTGGAGCGTCCCTCTCCGGCCGCTGGCGTCCTGGGAGGAGAAATACAAACTTGGTGCTGGTCAGCAAAGTTACTCAAAGTTTTGTCTTTGGCGCGACTCTGGATCCCGAGCAGCGCACACAAAACAGTTTGTTTGCATCACTGATTTCTTTTAAAGGGATATGGACCCAGTTTTGGGTCGACCGCAGCGTCTCGACAGGCGAACATGAAAACATGAAAATACTTGACACGCTTCCCTGCGCGTTTCAAACCAGACAGGAAGGATTCTTTAGCTGCCACCTTTTACTTTTTGGTGAAATTTGTTGTCAATAAGGAGATAAAAAGAGAAGTAGACAACACAACAGACCAGCCTGCAAATCAGTGGTTAAATACCATAATATAGTCAATACCAAAGTGCTGTTGCTAGGGGCTTTTAAAAAAGGCGCATTTTAGGGATTAAATTGCATTTTTCAAGAAAATACAAGTGCTCAATGTTTAGGTAAAAATGAGCGCATGTACACCCTGTAACTGTTTTTATAGATGGGATCTTGTCACTGAGGGACTAATTTTTAAGTAACTGCGTCACTTTATCTTGAGATGGAGCAACCTTTAATGTAGTCGGATTCTTGAATGTGAACAATACACAACAAATTAGTTTTCGGTGATGCATTTTAAGACAATATTTCACTATAACGCATTCCCAACGAGGCCATTCTAAACCAAATAGTATTGTGTCTTATTTGTGTCTCCATATGAGCAGTTTCTGAGATGTTGATGTGTTAAAAGTGAAGAGTACCCAATAGTGGACACTCATAGGAGTGAATAGAATCTTCTTGTAATTAACATATGTCGTAGTGTATTAAAATATTGTGAAAATGTGCTTTCCCTTGCGTTTTTGGGAATGCCTGCCCTGCAAACAAGGAACCCCGGGGGTCCTCGCTGCTCACTTTGACAACCGATGCTTCAATCTCCTTTTGTTTTACGCACAGACTGGAATGCGTTTGTGTTTCCATTTCCTAACTAAAACTCCTCAAGAAAATAAAATAAAACGCGTCGCAGCTTCTTAAATGTGGGTGAAATATTGGAGAGTATCTGGAAGCATGCGCTGGATTTAAATTAGGCTTCCTCTCCGTTAGTCCAGGACTCTTTCTCTTTACGAGGGCGAGGATGGGCGTTTGTAGACTGCTCCGGAGTCTGCGTCACGTGGCCTGGTTTCTGCACTCCTATTGGTCCAAGGCACGTGTCTGGGAGGACGGTGGGAGAACGTCACTTAGGGGGCTCGTATTGAAAATAAGAACAAAACTCCAGAGTGAGAGTATTAGAGCATCAGTTTAGGAGCCTCTTTATTTACCCTTAGTTTAGTTTAGGTGTAGGCATTTCTGAGCACGCTGAAATCGGATGACACTCTATCGGATGGTGCACTTATGGCAAATGTTTTAGCTCTGAGAGATCAGTTTTAACCCGACATTGGGGGAATATATATGGCAAATTATGCTTTTCTCAAAGGACACTACCGCAAGGCTTTGCATGGTGTCCAAGGCACTCCTTAGTATTTGAGTTTTTTAATTTATTTTTCTGGTGCAGATTTTTTTTTTTTTTGGCAATTGTCCTGAAGTTCTTCGCCAATTTTACTGCGGCGGAGGGAGCGATAAAGGGGTTAAAGAAAGTAAAGCGGGGAAAGTGAATCAGTATGGAAGAAAATGATCGCGGCAACAGAGATGTGGTGGAGCGGCAAGAGTCGGCGGATGAATCCAACAGAGCCATCCTTCCTCTCTTACAGGCGCCGGGGAACTTGCAGATCCCTCACCGTGTCACCAATTTTTTCATCGACAACATCCTGCGGCCGGACTTCGGACGGAAAAAGGACGCGGGCGCAAACCGCGAGGAGAGCGGAGTGGCGTCGCGGGAGAGCCACAACAGCCCCGCCGCCCCTCAGACCGAGCCAGTGGGGAGCACGGTGCCGGCAGAGGGGACCTCCACTCCGCACACGGTCACCGGGGCCAAGAAGCCCCCGATAGCGGCCGAGGAGCCCCTGAAACCCCGCGGGGAGAGCGGAGACCAGTGCCTAAGCTCAGACTCAGACAGTTCCCAAGCCAGCTCAAACCCATCTATGTCGCAGCCCATGCTGTGGCCAGCCTGGGTCTACTGCACCAGATACTCGGACAGGCCTTCTTCAGGTCGGTGCCATGTGTTTTACTAGCCCGTATATTCTCGCTAACCTCACATACCCCGTAACACTGACCCCGAATGGCTTGACCGACTTCTCGCTACAGCACGATGCTGCGCACTTCAGTGGGAGAATTTACAAAATATAGGAATCACTTTTGATTTAAAAAATGTTTTAAGGCTGAGCGTGAATCCAGACTTAGAGACCACCAAAAGAATAGTCTTTAACACATTGTTTAAAAACACCAGATGAATATTAAATTTAAAAACAGTTTCACAAACGAGAATGGGCCTGTATTTAAATGGAAAGGAGCGGGAAAATATTTATTTTAAAAGAGCAAAACTTTCCCAAAAAAATCTATATATTTTAAATACTCAACAAAAGACACAAAGGCGACTTGTTTTTGCAACTAGTGTGCGCAGATGTCTGCTCATTCAAATTCTCTAATTCAGAAAACCAACAGATAATAAATCTGAGGTCTTGCAATAAGCATAAAAACGCAGATATAATCGGTGGTTTGACTTCTAGAGAGCGTGCGGGTCTGAAAATTAATATTTGGCGCTGTTGTGGTGTTGTTTTGGCGTTACTTTTTGGTTGGGATTATACAGATCTGCATATGTTTTCATAATGATCGCTGTCGAGGTTGTGCAGGCCAGTTGTGTGCTTAGTTGATATCTCTGATCTTTGCGAGAAAACACATCGGAGTTTTCCTCAGCTTGAAGCGAGAGTGCATTTTTCTTAGTTTCTGTCAAAAGTGGAGTACAACTTGTACTCGTGTATTATGTAACGTCATATAGAATAGCGTAGGCGGCTACTACGAGTTGTAGAGCTGCACTTTTCGGGGCTGTATGGAGAGGAGAAGACGTAGGGCTTATTCATGAAGTTTCCAAGCGAATTGTGCACTTTCATGAATGTTTTATTTTTTTTTTCGCACCGTTTTTGAAGGAGGGGGCGCACAGTTCTAGCAAAAACAGGCCTCCATCCAGATGGGAAATTAATGTGTCTATATATGTGCTCCTCGGATTCTGTTCACGTTTGGCCATCGAGGAGCTTTATAGAAACTAAAATGCAAAGCAGAAGCTCAGATAATGATTTTGTTTATGTTGTTTTTTTTAAAGTAACCTGCAACACTGAGGCCTAGCTGTGTCAGCGGTGCTTTCCCTGTGTTATTGACTAATAATTCCTTATTTCTTTAGACAGTGTCAGCATGTGTTCAGTGTGTGATGTGTGTGTGTGTGTGATGTGTGTAAGCGAGAAAGGGGGATAGCAACAGGGAGGCATAGATGCTTTGGCTGCTTGGATGATTTCTTCTTTTTGCCAAGTTTTTTAACAGGAAACAAAAAAAGACACTTTACGGATCCAGCTGCTTTTATTTTTGTTATTTTATTGGCTAATTAAAAACACAGAGCCACTTCTATGGGAAGATAAACAGCTACTGCACGTATTATTTGAAGGTTTAAATAAGTTTCAGAGCACATCCATTGTTGTTGTGAGCACTTTACGCACGTGTTTTGGACACATTTGAAGACACTTTCCCGAATCCAAAGTGACAAAACAGTATAGTGTCGGTGCGTTAGTGGGGTACTTTTATGAGAAAATCTCAAACTCAATCGATGCTGTTTATAAATGTGACATTAACACGTTTCTGTGATTATCGGCACGTTTTGAAGTCTTTTTGTTTGTTTGTTTGTTTACTATCGCTCATATGCTGACAAATCAACCCATGTTTGTTTCTGAACACCCCCAAATCCCAATCCCCCCCTTCCTCTCCACAATACAGGGCCAAGATCACGCAAACCAAAGAAGAAAACGACCAGCAAAGAGGACAAGCGACCACGGACGGCCTTCACAGCAGAGCAGCTGCAAAGACTCAAATCGGAGTTTCAGACAAATCGGTATCTGACGGAGCAGAGGCGACAGAACCTGGCGCAGGAACTGGGCCTGAACGAATCCCAAATCAAGATCTGGTTTCAGAACAAGAGGGCCAAAATCAAGAAGGCCAGCGGCACTAAAAACTCTCTGGCCCTGCACCTGATGGCACAGGGACTGTACAATCACGCCACCGTCACGTCGAAAGACGAAAAATCAGACAGCGATTGATTTCCAGAGAAGAAACAGCAGCCCCCTGACGAAAAAGAACCTATAGTAATCCTATGATAGATTTTTATAGAGATATCACAGAAAAAAAACTTTACTTACAGGAATATTTAATGTTGCCACAGCAGATAAAATACTACAAAGTACTATATCACTCACTACGGATGTACAATAGTTCCAGGACCCCATAAGAAGGAACAATAATTTCACAATAGAGTCCCCACATGAGTTTTTAACGATACTACAGGTCTCTTTAGGCTCCTATGGGAATATTATAGCGATTTTTCGTATATGGGAGGTTTAATAAAGCCTACAATGCAATAATATGATCGAATAAAGGGCCAGTGTATGGAGAATACCAGCATAAATTGTTTAAAAATGAAAAAAAAGAGAGAAAGATATTTCTGCAATATCACGTCTATAAGCGATGTTGTATAAAGGTATGTTTTCATTGTTTCTTGTCCCCGCCCCTTCCAAGAGGTAAAAATGCTCACAGCTTCATTTTTCTATACTGTAGGATAACGGATATCCATGATTGTCATCATTTTACATCTAAATATCTGGCACTTGGCGTTTCGATCGGTCAGTGAAGAAGAAAAAAAGAATAAAAACTGAAGTCCAAAGACTATTTTTCTGCTGCATCCAAGCTACTGTGAATTTAAATAAATGCTAACACGATTTTATTGCCATGCTTGTTGGTTTTCTTGGTTGCGTTGATGAAAAACGGACAGAGGAAGGTGCTTCGTGTCAACTGCAGTGATAATTGGGCACAACACGAATTTTATACGCTTTGTTGTAATTCACACGAAATGTTTGTTATAAATGACAGAGAGAATAGGGTTTTGTTTTTGTTTTTTTCCTAACACACCACCTAACTAAAATGCTAAGTTAGGCCTTGCTGATATGATTATGGTCATCTCATAGCCTTTAAACAGACATGCGCGTTTCCCCTTCTTAATGCCAATGCATCGGTGCAGCTATTATAGTTTTGAATAGCAATATGACCCATTTTTATAGCTAAATGAAGACTATAATGCTGCCTTTAAAGTCACAGAACCAACTCTGTAGCATGAAGACAATGATGACAACCATTTTGCGCACTCTTTAGACTATAAATGCTGGTTATTGGATGTTTTTGGTTAAACATTTTCCTATATACATTTTAACACATATCCATTTATCATAAAAGAAGGCAAATCCGTCAGTGACTGTATTACAAATGTTGGAAATCTCTTATCGTTGTTGAACGGACTTCATATGTGTATTTATATAGATTATATTGAGAAAAAAAATCTATCCAATGACCAGTGTTGCTTTAGAGTAGATATCTGAGGTGTTTACACTGCTTGTTTATCTTGCAATAACTTCTTCTTGTTTCTTTTTTTTTCTTTTTTGTGAATGAAAAAAATTGTTTATGGGGCCTTTGCATGAAAGCTGCAATTTGTTGTACTTGGGCAAATAACTGTGTTTTTACACTTTTGTCTTTATTGACGAAAGTATGATCGAGCTAAGTTTCAGACTGCATCCATACCAAATTGTGGACTTTTTGCCTTTCAAAGTGTTTTTGTTGTATATCTGCAAAAAGTGTGTGTGAATTAAAATCCACCAAACAGAAACACACTTTGCCTTAAAGTTCAAGTGGGAACTTTTTATGAAACAGAACTGTGCCGAATCAGAGAAGCAGTATTACTTCAAATGCAGACTACTGGAGTTTAATGCCTTTATGAAAACTGCTGGTACGACATTATGAATTTACTCATCAGCGTATATCTATCTATATATGAACATGTTTAAATAAAAGTACAACACAGAGTTGTAGAATACAATGCTATTTTTTATTTTATGTTGGAAGTATTCTTTGGTATAAATGTACATAATTTGTATCATGTATTAATTGTGTAATTAACTGCCTCCAGAAAACAGCAAAAGAAGAGTAAATAAACCTTGAATATTATACACAAGTTTCTGAATTCATCAGCTTTGCATGTTGCTCTAAAATACATCAGAAAGTCTATAAAAAGTACAAGTGACCCTAAATGAACGTTCAACTTCTGTGTGACTTTTGGTGTGTGCAAAATTAATTCATTACTGGCCAAAACTGTCCATAAAAGATAAATATATTTAATATTCACAAATTCAATCACAGAAAGGTAATTTGCATTTCACAATAATCCCTTCCATGCAAACCTCAGTCAGATTCATAGAGGATCAAATTCATGGGTTTTGAGATTAAAACATTTGCAAAAGCATCCAAACATTATGCAAGGGAAAGCCTTGAACAATTCCCCGGCATGTTTCCTCAACAATGCCTTATCTGCATTTCCATACTTGCACCACTAGTCTTTGAACGCCATGTCTAACGGCCAGTGACTAGCATTAGAGAGGATAGGGCTGCTCCCAGTACTGTCTTCGAGACGGTCAGCCTTCCTCGCCGCCTCTGAAAAGAGCCTGTGCTTCTATCACGAGGCAGAAACGAGAGGAGAGAGTGAGAGGGAGAGAGGGGAGGGGAAGAGAGAGGAAGGAGGGGAAAGAGGGAGAGAGCAATGAAGGTCAAAGCCCGTCATGGCTGCAGGTGGCTGGTTTACCCCCCTCTCCCGCCCCTCAGTAACCCATTCTCCACACACAGCTTTCTCACTCTCTCACTCATACTCTCTCTGCCTTACATACACACTCACACACAGATCCATCACTGCATTTTATTTTATTCTCGCCTTGCAAACACACACACACACACACATCCTCTGACTCTATTCATTTTGTGTTCCTCCTCACATGTGCACACATCCCTGTTGTTTTGATCCTTCATTCAGCACATCAATAGGAACCTTCATCAAAATATTCACAGGCAGAGGAGCTGCATGAAGTTCAGACAGGGACACCAATACAGAAACAAAAGCCACAGCAGTAAGGCTTCATGGGCACATTCTCCTGGAACAAAAAGGTATTATCTGAGAATAATTTGTCTCATGTATGGAGGTGAGATTCAGGTGTGAGTGACCTCCACTTGTCTTTTTTTTTGGTCTCTGAACTCAAAATATTGCATCTGTCGAAACATAATGCATCACCAAGAGAAGTCATCAGGAGACTGAGATTAAAATCCCCCCTGAAACTGAAGAAGAAGAAAAAAATGCAAAGAGTAAAGTTGTTTTCTTGATGGTGCTGACAGATTTCATGCTGTAGAAAGAGAAGGGAGTGCAAGAAACATCAGGAAACTATCACTATCTACCTCTGCACACGAAAGGGCCCCATTCTGCTATGACCTCTTCTACCATCCTCCCCCTCCCCTACTGTGTCATTTACCCACAATTTCTAAATGCTTCCTACGGCCAGAGTGGAATCTGCTCAAAGGTGCCTGGGCTTTGTGGCGGAAACATAATTAAAGTGGTGAAAGATGTAAAAGGTGAAGAATAGGGATGACATCAGGCCAATTTCACACTTGGCACTCGAATGGCTAGGTCCAAGCCAGGACTCTTGCCTCGCAACACAGATCAAAGCCCACTGTCAACGCACCAGTGCAGGAAAAAAAAAGAGGCAAAAGGACACCTAACTATGCTAATCCCCAGGACGAATATATTTTAATCTTGTTAGAATACAAGTTAATGCTGTGGCTCAGTGGCTGAACTTTTTTGGCAAGAATGAGAGGTGGACAGAACTACTTTTACCTTTTCTACATGAGGTGCCTCTGTCTGGCACCGCCGGATAAACAGAGTCTGAACAAACTTTCTTTTGGGCAAACTCTGTGTACTATCAGCCTCATACTGTACAAGCAGCACAGAACAGTCACAAGCCACTGAAAAGGCAAGCAACAGATTTCATTAAGAACAACGATGGGAGTAAAAAAAAAAAAAAAAAACAGTGGCTATGTCAGTGACCCCATCTGAATCCCCACTAGGGCATCTAACATGCAAGGGAAATGAGTATTTTGTGGACTGGTTTGTTCCCTCTCACATTGAGCCCTCCTTTCTCAAAAGCACCTTGGTAACCCTTGATCTCTCATGTATGGAAGTCAGGGCGCTGGGGCCTGCAGAAGTTGACTATGAGGACAATAGCAAAGGGATGCTTTTTGGTAAAGTCACACCCAGGCAACTCATTTCACACACCGTGTTTGAGTGACCCTTGAAGAAAAAAAAAAAAAAAAGATGCAAGACTTTTCAGCCAAATTCCTTTTTGTCCACTTAAAAGAAATTGAAAAAGGAGGGAGAAAAAAACCCCAAAACACTTGTGCACCTTTTTCAATGTTTTAACCACACGTCACTTCTAGGGAGATGCTTTCTGCTCAGTAACAAGGCGTAGTGCATTAAATTGCACAAAACGGGTCAGCGTTGGTGGATGTGCACAAAAGATTTGCTTGTTTCAGTCAAAATGTAGAAATAATAAGAGACAACTGCAAAACATCTTTACAAGTTAACCTTAATTAGAAAAAAAATCTGTTGACATTATTTTTGATATGATTACACAGGTTGCATCATTTGTTTCAGTTACACTTAAAATTCAGACGTGATATTTAGGAGACTGGATCTGATGGAGCATTTGTTAAAAGCTTTGGGGAAACTGTTGTTCCACTAAACATTCAGGGAATGTGATAACAAGCATTTTACATACTTTAAAAACTGAACCCAACTTTCAATTTAATGTTGCAATTCTAGGTTGGTCCATCAGGCAAAACCTGAATATAACATCCAGCTTACACTTGATTATCAATAAAATATATTTTATTTTTTAGTGCATGTAATATCTAAAGGAAGTTCATGCAAGATCAAGTATTGCTAACAGAACCCATTAATTTCTTTTTTACACTTTTACATCATTCTGATTATTTGACAGATACAGAAAAAAGTTCAGTTGAGGTTCTTTAAACATAAAGGTTTCACGATTCTTTTAATAGTTAATACATAATGTAATGGGTAAAATTCATGTTCCAAGTTCTTCACAAACGTTTGGATCATTTGAATACAAGTTTTATTTTGCCCTCTTTAAATGAATTTAAACCAAAAAACTATTCAGACATTCATTACATTTGGCCTCTATGAGTTTATTCACAATATATGTAGCAGTTACACCAACTTCCAGTGCTGTTATATGTAGAGGTGTGGCTGATTTACAGCATTTTTTTTAAACAAAGATTTATATGCTGCACTATAACATATTTCTTAAAGGTTTTTGTTCATTTTCATCTTCAGCTCGATGATAGTAAAACAGCACTGAAAGGTTTAGGCTTATCTTCTTCAACATGCAACTTTGAATACTAGAAAGATGCAAAACGTGTATCTACACCCAAACAAAACTCAACCTGTAAAAATGGTTTACAACAAACTCTGATGGCACAATAATGGACCAGAAACACACATTTAGCTTCAAAGTTCTAATCTTGGATTAAATGTTTGTCGCTGTATGTGATGCACATGTTAAAAAAAAATCTTGGAACAGCAGAAAATAAAAATGCTTCTCGTAGTTTTGTAAGAATATTGACTACTCTTATGGGATAGAATGTGCAAAGTAAGGTGATACTTCGTAATGTGATGTCCTGCATAATTATAATTTCCTAATTCATAAGTGGAGTCTGTGCAGTGAAAAAAAAACCTCTCTCAAACATATTGGTTGTTTATTACCTTACAGTTTTCTGCATATATACACATTGTATATATATATATATATATATATATATATATACACACACACACACACACTCCCATGCCCATATGCAC
>JBAMYA010000013.1:10567796-10583623 GCA_037176975.1 Arrhamphus sclerolepis
GTTACATTCTGTCTTTATGCAACTTGAATAATAACTGTTGTCTTTAAGGCAACATATTATATTGGTGGTGTTTTTGCTGTCATGCTGGAGGTGTGTACCATTATTCATAACAACCTGTTTAGAAATAAAATGTATTTAGGTTCAAATACATTCATACGCATTCATAAAGTAACTAAACTAAATTGATGGCAGACTAGCTTTTTTTAAATGAAGATAGCAAAGTTCAACGTAACTAAGTCACCTTTAATTTAAATAATTTCCTGTATCTAAGCAACAACACAGAATAAAGCCATTACTCAAAATAGATCTTAAATCTTTAAGAAAATCAACACATCAAGGTCATTTTTAATTTTTTTTTCTTGAACTAATGTGTATTTAAAGTAATATTATAATAATGGCGAACTAATCAAATAATTTTGACTTGGAGAGAAAGTGATAGTGAAATGTAAATCATTAATTAATAATTTACACTAGAGGATGACCAGTTGATAAGTTGAGAAAAAAAAGACTAAATAGTGATGTTTTTACTGGATATTAGACAAACAGTTGAAAAATATCTGTGGCAAAGCCCTTGAGAGGTGTTGTCACACCTGCAATCACGCACTGCCTGTGCTTTTATAAAAGAGACAAAAAGTGTGACCCGACTTAAAATCTGTGCAAACATTTTAAAGAGGGTAATTAGTCAACAGTTAAAGGCAGTAATCTTCTAGTGATGAGGATAAAAGGACTCAAAGGAAAACAATCTGGAAATGGGCTGGTACCATTCACATCACAGTCGGATTCCAGAGGTTATATGCTAAGTCCTGTTAAGAGCCTCAAAGGGCAAACGCTGAACATTGAACACTTCTGCATGACTGTTTGGCGACACAACCAGAGTTTAAACACACAAACATGAAAAATATCAATTTCACATTTGGTTTAACACTTTCACACTTTGTGTCACCGACACCCAAAAAGAAGGGCTGTGGAAGACAAAACACAGCTCCTGGATAAGGATCATGTTAATGCCTATCAATTAGGATCAAAAAGGGATTAACCGGCATGGTTGCAGCGGTGGGATGGAAGCCCATGCAAAGTCATTGAATACTAGGGGTCGCACCCCCAACTTCATTAGGGCTGACCTTTCTACGCCATTGTGTGACAGAAGAGACCCTGCAGTCTGTGGGTGCAGCCTTAGCCACCTTAGAAGGCTTGTGGAGAGTCAAATATAAGACATGCAGAAAAGCTGTTTGAGATAAGTGTAATATGAAATATTCACTTGCAAAGTCCAGGGAGACTTATTAGGTTACTGCAACTTGGTGCAGGTGGGTATTTACTCATCACCCCCATGCTTCCTGCAAAGGAAATCATTTTCTTTTTCACCTTAGAGAAAAGTGAGATTTACTAATTAGTCACGGTGCAGCCTCCCCTCACTATGATGTACCGCTGGGTTGACGAGCTCCAACTCTGCCTTTCTGTCTTAATTCACATAAAGGTCAAATGGCAAGGTAAAAGCAGGTATTCAAGGTGTGTTAGAATAAGCCCCAATTAAGGAAAAATGCAAGCACACCCTCAAGTCTCACATATCCCAATTTGAAGGAAACTTTCCCCAAAGCAGGGGCTTTGTGGAAATGTGGTGCAGTGGCATGTTAGGTACACCTTTTCCAAAATATTCATTATATATGAAGGAAAATACAATGAAGTGGAGACATGACTCAGAGACAAACCTGTCAGGAAATTATATTCACGCCCTATCAATAGTCACATGAAGACTGGGCTGTCAACTTTTTACCTAGAAGTCGTTCAAAAATACCTGTTGATAAACTGGGGTTTCGCATAACTAAAATAGTCAGCTCTTATGAAAAAACAAAGGATGGTTTTATTGTCTATTTTTGAATAAATATGTAAAGTTAAGGCAACAAGTCATTAATCTAATGTCAAACAGTGTCAGCCATGTGTAAACCCCTGAAGTGAGCCTGGGACAGATTAGATATCTGAAAGTGATCTTCTCATACTGAGAAAAGCAAGCTTATAATTTTCTTTTTTTGGATTTGTTTTGTTTGCTTCTTTGGCATGCCATCATGCCAACAATGAAAAACAATCCTTAAGTTAACAATTAAGAAGACTGCTGTTCATATGAACACTTTATTTATTTATTTTTTTTAAATAAACACTGTCTATTAGGCTATGTTTAACACTGCTTTGCTGGAAAAAAAGTGAGTTAAGTCCAAGGCTTCAATTCACTTTTTAAGTGGTGAAAACTTGGTGAGACCTAAAGAGTTAAGCAAATAAGCAGAAGTTCTTCTCAGGCATACAAGTTCCTTTCCAGAGTGTAAGTACTTTCTCAAGCTGCTGTTCAGATTAAGCAGGCGTGTAAAGTTGTGCAGCAATCTAACAGTGGTCACCCTGACCCAGAGCCTTCTTTGTACTGTTTATGAGGGTGTAATAGATGAGCACTCTCCATGTAAAATTCAGTGAAGGATTTGCAGCCTAATGAAAGCAGGAAGTACTGCTAAAGCCGTCAGCGCCACGCTGCTGACTGGGAACGGACATGTAGCATGTGCTCATCTCAAGACTGGCTGGATCACAAACAGTTGTTACAAATGCAGGCAAATGGGTCACAAACATCTACACTCCTGTCAATCGAGCTTTGAAAAAAGAAAATACAAAAAAAAAACCAAACAAACAGATGTTTACATTATTGTCACAGTGAAAGCCCTATTTTAATCAGGACCAAATACGGATGTGATGTTGTGACTTCAGATTAAATTCAAAACCTCTGCTTAGTTGATGATCAATATCTGATACCTTGCAGCAAAGATTGTTTGCAGTTGCCAACGAGATTGGAAAAGCGAGCCAACAAGTTTTATTTTCCAACCGATAAGGCTTCCCGAACAAAATACAACGGAAACATTAAACAGCAGCTGATCAGCAGAAATAAGATTAGTTGATCAAAGCAATAACCAAACAATATAGTTGTTGTCTGAAGGCGTTTCTGGTCAAACAAAGTCTTAAATATCAATACCAAATATCAAAAAAGTTAAAACTGTTCAATAAAAGTAAATCGCCACTGTAAAATGTCCAAATGCTTACTTAAGATGAAGTGAATGATTTGGTTAACTTCAACTGTGTTGTCCTTTTAAAATAGATTTAAGTGGGAATATTAAAAAAAAAAAAAGACAAGCAAAAAAAAACAACAACTAAATTTAAAAAAAAAAAAAAAAAAAGAATCTATAGGTTATGCAATTCTGACTTCTTTCCTTCCTCCATTTTACCAAAAATACACATATAACTATCTAAATCCTCAGTTGCCTCTTCTCACTATCAGAGCAGAAAGCCAGTTTAACAGTCCTGCTTCAGAACACTGTCTGCCTTTCACATGAGGTCTTAACAGTAGAGTTGAGAGGGAAAAAAAGCACTGAAAAAGTCACTGGAACCCTTCCATGGGACAAACGAGGTGGCCGACATCACAGCGTAAATCATCTTTCAGCAGTAACGAATTTACGGCCTATGCAACTTCATTAACATGTATTAAGATTTCTGTTTATGAAACTTAACACGCAAATAACGCAACGGCAAGTCGCTCTACTGGCTTTTAGTTTCCGTAACTGTAATATCTACCGTTTATACATCATATATGTATATATATGTATCTTCCTTGATACATCAGGTCTGAATTGTGCAGAATTAAACGCTAATTACTGTTCGAAAAATAAACGCATAAATATAATCGCACAAAGCAAGAGCAAAAAAAAGCAATCAACATTTAATGATGAAATAACATTTTCTTAGTATTAAATCATGTTTTTGATGCGCGGGTGATGCTGAAATTAAATAGCATCTGATTTTTGGAGTGTGATTTTTCTTTTTCATAAATCACTATTTATATGTGCTCAAATAAAATCTAAAAAAAATCACAAGCCAATTATTTTTCTTAAAAAATCATCCGGAGAAAAATTAGAAAATATGACAGAACATCGGTTACAGCTTCTTTAGAATTTACACTGCACGGGTTTATCTAACAAATTCTGTCAATATAACATTGATTATTTTCGTAAAAACTATTAGTGCATACTGTTCATCCTACATTATATTTTGTTTGGTATATCATTTCATATTCTAATGTTATGTTATTTTAATTGACGTTCACATTAAACTACTGCCTGAACATTTATTTACAATTGCAATTTTTTTCGTAGTAAATGTTATATAAAATCGAAGCAAAAACATCTATATTTTTCAAATATGTTGAAATTAAATAAAATGCCATGAAATGAAAGCAGCGATCGAAAAATAAAATCAATCAGGTTGCACTTCACAATAAATAAATAAATAAACCAATTAATTACAAATCATAATTCAAATCTCATGCACCCTTTTGTGCATAATTATTTTTAAAACTGTAGCACTGAAAAGTTTGTTTACTTCACAAAGGTTTCACTACTTCCTGACAGGAATTCTAATGAGTTGCGATTCTCTTTTCTAAAAACTACAGAGAAGTTCCACTCTTTCAACTACACCTAAAATGGGCGCTAAAGCTCTGAGCTAGCTGGCTAAGACCAGCTGAGGGTCACAGCTGCACAGTCTCAGAGAATGGGCAAACGGAGAGGCAGCAGATCTCTTAAAATGCAGTCAAGACCTTGATTTAAAATGTGCCATACCAATGTCAAAGTGAACTGTGTCACTGCTGCAAGGACTGGTGAAATGAAAAGAAACAAACAAAAAAAACACCGTCTACAGCACACAGTGGCAGAAGCTGCGATGGTGCAGAGAGGTACTTTGAAATATACAGACATTTTTCTCTGTATAAGCACAGAAGTAGACCCAGAAATCTATTTACTAAAGCTCAGGAACCAATAGGACTTAGATGAAAGCCTGTTTTCACCAGTCATCATCAAGATGTTAGACCTCGTGATCTCACTGTGGGTGGAGACAAAGAACCAATAGAAAAACAGGATGGTGATTATGAGCGTTTCTTGCATCAGCATTTTCCAGCTAAACCTCATGTGAAAGTTGCGAGTTCCATAGCTATAATTATCTTATAAAGACCTCAAATAAATTACGTTTGTTATAAAATTATTCCAGTTTACGAGTGACTGACAGCTGTGAATTTGATTTTCCAGCTCTCAGCTCTCACATAATGTAGAAGTTACATTGCAGGCCAGAACTCAACCTCTGTAAACACTGTCTTGTGTGGTAGAGAGAGATTTGCCTCCCAGCAATCACATTCCCCAACTGCAACACCTCAACACATTCCTGGAATTGTTTTTTTCTTTCTTCTTCTTCTTTCTTTCTTCTTCAACTTTAAACTTGCCCAAATGTGCTTTAATGAACAGGTCAACACAGATCTTACCATTTGGGTGGGTACACTCCTGGACTGAGGACATGAGGGCATAACAGGCTGCAAGGAACTTTGAAATACCTGTGACCACGAAAAAGTAAAGCATTAGCAAACAACCACGAGTCTAGTTAAGCTCAACATACACATGGAAAACAAGCGTAATATAACATTAATGTAGCAAGCACTCTCTCTCTCTTTTTTTTTTTAAGTGTTCATTAACATTTGGATATTGAATCCTGACTGTTCAAACTATGAAAAGAGTTGGTTATGATAGATAAAACTGAGGACTATATAGGTTGCACGCATCATTCAGAGAATTTAAAAGCAGTATTGGACTTTTGGTAGTCGTTAACTATTCTAAATCATGTTTTAAAATATTTCAGTTGTAGTTGTTTTAACATTTATAACTGATTTGATACAAATGTATTGGTAACGATTTTGTTTTCACTTCAATTTATAAATTTGCAAAAGTGATAAATAATTTCCATGAATACTAAAATAATGACTGCCCTATATGTGGTCACTATTAAAAGTTAAGCATATTACAATTAATTAAACTAACTAAAAGCATGGGGGGGTGGGGTGGACTACACTAAAATCAGGCAATATCTCTATTAACGCTATATGTGGCAGAAATTAAAAACAAAAAGAGCCAGCTATCATATTTGCATATCAGTATAGTATAATGTTTTCTTCTAATTTATTGATACAAATACAAAGTTAATTTATGTCCGTAAAACTCTGCTATGCACACATTCCTTACCTTCCTAAATGCAATTCCAGTCATTTTTGTAAGTAACTGGAACAGGTTTGGGACAGGCCTGTAAAAATACTGCACGTTTTAAGAGTAACTCCACAACCCAGAAAAAGCACAATCAGCAAGCACTCGAAAACCATTAAGCAACAACACAAAATGAGATTAAAGGTGCCGTCTGACAGCAGACAAGTATGCATTAAATAGCAGATAATGAAGCGATCTCTCAGGCTGGTCAATGATATGGCAAACAGATAAACATCACAGATCAAGTGAGTGGAAGTAACCTGTGATGTCAGAATTAAGCTCGGAGCACTTTTGAAAGCTCAAGTTAAAATTATCTAATGCCTCGCCTGTTCAGATTTAGGACAGAAAAACGCCTACCACAGCTGCTGCTGCTTTGCCCTTCATGATGATGATAATAATCATTATTATTATTATAAAATAATAATAATGCACTACCGGCATAATATAAATATTATTGTCCTTTTAACATTTAACTTTTTTTTTAAATCGCGAAACAAACTGAATAACATATCGCTGTTATAAAACCAAACTTTCTGTGCAAAAAGACATTTTAAAGTGTCTACAGCTGACAGATTTTAAATGCCATTTATGTATTTTGAACTCCAAAACCTTGAGCAGGTTATTATTTGCACAAAAATACAAACTAGAACCCATATCGTTTTAAATTGTATTTTTAAATGCTAGATGAATCTCTGCAGCTATATGGGATAGCTTTTTTTAATCTATTTATTTATTTGTTATAGTTTAAGCGTAAGAGACACCAACTGTGAGTGTGACTACAGTCCGTTATCTGAGGCGTATTCAACATATGCAACTGAGTTCCAAATATCTTGGAATTTCCATGGATGCCATTTTAAATAGCATATTTGCAAATATATCATAAAAACGAAAATCTTTCAAACTCTGAAGCCATGATTATATCCATACAGGCAAAGACATGTTTGGCTTTTGTAACTGTTTGATACCCTGCAGTAATGGATCAAACAAAATGGCTACTAAGCATCCAAATAAAAGACAGATAAACACGAGCAGTGAAACCAGCAGAAGAGCCACAATTAACATGTTGAGAATGACATCAAAATATTCATATAACTCTTCAGTTACAGGGTTGTGCTGAGCCCAGCATGCTAACTGCTGCCTGAATAATCCTCCATATGACAAATATACTAAAGTTATAATAGGAAAATAAAAAAATAAAAAAAACTTTTCTGTCCTGTCCGTGTGTCCTATGTGCTCAGGCATTCCATTTACGGGATCATTTACATTTAGCTCATCGCCATCTTTCCCACCATTCGCCATTCTTTTCCCTTTTTCTTAAGCCCCATACTTCGTCATATACGTCACTGGTAGCAACAACGCTTCAGCAGCCATCTTGCCTAAAAAGAACAGACACTGGAAGGAGGGAGGAAGACTCCACAGGTCAAATGACTGCACTGTCTGCAGACAACTGCAGTGACAGCGCAAAGGCGTCTAGACAAAGTCTGCGGCAACAGTATATCAGGTACAGAGTTTGACACACTTTATTTGCGCTTTTAAGAAATAATCTTTAGTAACATTATACGTGTGTGTGTGTGTATATATATATACACACATATATATGTATAGATAGATAGATATAGATAAAGATATATAGATATACATTTTATTTTTTTTAAATGAAGGCTATATCCAACGTGTTTTCTTTTCAGACTTGGAACTGTATGACAATTACCCTTGTCAAACTATGGACAAGCTTTGTTCAAACCAGATTCATTTCCATACATTCCAAGCTAATGTAGATGGTAAATGTTGCACAGGATATCAAGCTCTTTTCTTTTTTATTTTGTCTTCCATTTTTATTGTAGATGCTAAAGAAATATTTCATTTCAGGGTCTGTGTGTTTTGCAAGCTGAAATATTGTACAGGCGATATAATATAGCTTTATTAGGCTATACATCTCATTCTGAAAAACTATTGACTGTACTTTGCTACACTGTGTGAAATATAATGCAAATGCTGAACATGTTTAGAATACAACATATTTTAAACATTCAATGCAAATGCTGTATATTGAGGAGATGCATCACATAGCCAAAACACAATTTTAATCTAGACTGAGATGTGTATGTTACGAACCTTCCTGTGCTCTTGCAGATTGTATTCTAGATGGTCCTCTTGAAATGCAGGGCTGAATGATTCCTTCAGAGCATCAACAGGGATAAAGACAAAAGACAAAATAAATAAAGAGTTAAACATGTGAAACAAACAGGTTTAGGTTTGAGCTGAAAGTGTGCTTCAGAATTAAGGCTATTGTCTCGTGCTTTTCAATAGTTTAAGTCGTGTTACTGAAAGGGTTAAAAGCAGCCAAAGTTATGAGCCCACTGGAGGCAGTTTTTCCCCCTCAGGTGTTTGCTGACTTAACAGAGAGCTCAGGCGCACGTGGGGTTAATCAAAAACCTGGCGTCAGGTGCGTCACCTGCGCATCTTCCTGAAGTGGCGTGAATGAGGTCAAGACCAGACTCAAACAACAACAAAAAAAGGAGCTAGCTGTTGTTTGTGAGGAGTTAGAAATAATAATTTAAAAATAAAACATCGAAAAAAAACAGCACAAGAATTATTTTCAGAGGGAATTTTTTTTATCGGACATCTCTTCTTACTGTTATGCGAATTATTTAAAATATAAACAAAGGGGATGGTTAAAAGGCGGAGATAGCATTCATCAATTAACAGCAGTAAAAACATTGGTGTGGTGCTGCATTATCCTCTCTATATTAGGCAGGTTACACTCTGACGCTTGCCTTACCTGCCTGTGCATAAAGAGCTGTCTGCTGATGGACTGCAGAAGAAAAAACTTTCACAGCATTTATCTAAAAATATATTTCGGCAAAAGCGTGGCGACTCTTGGGCGAGTGCGTCTGGGGAGGAGAGCAAATATTCCATTTCCCACCAGGCGGCTTCCTCGTAAATGCGCAGAGACATGTAAAACTCCATTTCCAATTTTATCGATTTCAGACAGACTCCAGACAGTCTCCTAACGGTTACGTGCCTGGTTCCCTTGCGCGTGCACGTCGGATGGCGCGGGAAGCAGCGATAACGGATGCGGAGCGACAGCGCCGGAGACCAATGACGAGGAAGAATGGAATCCAGCGACCAATCACGAACGCCCATTAGAATCAGGTCCCGCCCCTCGTCCACCTCCTCACCCGTCTGTTGACAGTGAGTGCACTGAATAAAACAACAGTCTGAGTTAAGCAGTTCATTGCACTGAGATGTGGGTCACTGACTGCAGCTTATTCACTCTGGGAAAATCGCAGGGGTGCATGGTCTTTTGTCTTTAGCTATAGCAAAATATGTTATTGGTGGTATGTTATTACCACATTAATGCACATACAATAATTATAAGCTAGATTAAAATTCTTATTTAAAGAACAAACAAACCACACATACTTGACTTAAGTTCAGATAGATATATAGGCCTTGTTATATATTTTGCAGGTCCCATACCAGTAAAAACAAGCGATGTAGATGAAACAAACAACATGACAGACCCCATTGTCAATGCTACGGTGGATATGCCGTATGCTACAGATATACAAGGCAGAAAATGAATGATTTAAATGATTTTTTTTCCTATCAAAATCACAAATTTAACTGAAGCGACTTGCAAACCATGAAGGTCACGATTATTTATGCTGCTCGAAACCGATTATTTTGGAGTCTTTTGCACTCCCTGAGGCAAAACGACAAACATCTGCCAACATCTGTAAAAGCACCATAGGCAAGATAACAATGAATGTGCAACAAAAAAGACAAACGTTGTATTATTCTTGCTCATGATGTAAGATTTCAGTAATTTATCATTATTATTATCATATAATGAATAATGAATTTAAAATTGACTTTCAAATATTATATCACAACTCAACTTCTAACTGCACTTAGTTCTGGGCAGTTAATCAAAAATGAATCAAAACTACAACTACAACATTGCCAATGTCAATTTTTTCAACTGTTTGAAATATTCAGTGCGTGATTATATATATATATATATATATATATATATATATATATATACACATACACATATACATATATAAAACGAAAAATAAAAGCAAAACAATAATTTATCACAATGAAGGCAAAATGTTCAATTAATCACGATATTGATTGAGGTCATATTTCCCAGCCCTAATTGCAATATATGTCAGAAATATCACAATTTTAGCCCTACTAAAGATCAGTACTTAATGTTCTTGCAACAGAATATCAGGATTATCTGCTAAAGTGAACCAGATTGTTGCTTGGGCTGGAAATCTATAGTCGTATGCAAAAACATAGTGTCCCCTCTTTGAACCTTATGTCAAACCTTATGTTAAAAATCTTGAAATTGCAGTGGGCCTTAATATAAATACATCCTTTAAGAAAAAAACACGAGCTTGTTAGATCCATCATGAACAGCCTTTCAGTTAAGCTGAGGTCTGGACTGACCAGGTCATTCTAAAACCTTGTGTCTTTTGTTATGCGTGTGTGTATTTAGCCACTCTGATGTAGTTTTGCTGGTTTGGTTTGGATCATTGTGCTGCTTGACCCAATTTCAACCAAGCTTTAGTCATCACATTTGCTAGAACACTCATGGTTAACTCAGTAACAGCGAAGTGCTCAGGTCCTGTGGCTACAAAAAAAACAAACAAACAAAAAACAAATAATCACCGCTCTACCATCATGCTTTACAGTGAGGTGTTACACCAAAACCAGACACTGATCATTAGGACCAGGCAATTTAACCCTGGTCGCATCTGTCAATTGTTCAAAAGCCTCATGCTTCCATACTCCCACAGCTACTTATGTTTAACTTATTAGGGCTGATGATTGTTAGCATCTGTCTTCACTTATCCTCTTAAATCATCTGGAAGCAGCAATGGGGGTACTTAGTATTGCCCAAATGTTTTTTTTTTCTTTTTGACATAATTTTTGTAAGATAAATAAAGGACAATAAAAAAAATATGTCGTTCATCTGAAGTTCTACTTGGCAATTACTAAGAGTCATTACAATCTAAAATTATGTTATGTTGTTGTACATACACCAAAAAAAAGACTAAAAGATGGCAAACATAGTACAACTCTACATGTGCATTGACTACACTAAGCTCAAAGTTTTTATGAATGGCAACTTAGTAACAGATTCTTTTAACCTCTCCTGTAGAAAACTGTGAAGTCTTGAACTTCAAGTCGCTGACACCATTTCTCACAGTGTTTAATTCATTTATATCTTACATCAATACATATTTATTTTCTCTAAAAATGAAATGCTTTTTCATTCACAAAAAAATCCCTTGCAGGCCATCACGTTCCCTTTTCACAACTCTGGTATAACTTTCTCAAGACAGCTGCTGATCCTTAAAAACCGATATCGAAAACTTTTTCTGCGCATCACACAAAACAACTTCCAAGTCGGCATTTAAATTCTGTCAGTCTACACAAAGCATAAAGACAAGTTTGTTGTAAAGAACCTCTGTCCTTTGGATGGGAAATAACAAGTCTTGTCTCCTTCAGCTTTGCACCATTTAATTTGCATTGTTATGGAAAACCACTGGATTTGGATAGAGCACAGAATCATTGAGGTCACCATAATAGAGTGTGACAGCTCGCCTTTTCAAATCTATTTGGAAGTAAAATCAAAATTCCTGGGAAAGTAAATCCAAGAAGCATAGAAATATTTTATACAGCTTTGGAAACAGATGTTTTGAGTGAACATTTAAAAAGGTGTGCAAAAATATGGATTTGAATTCCACCTGCAGAATGTGTTAAACTAAACACAGCACTTATCCCATGTCATATTTATGTTATTATATATTGCACATTGTACAATATATAAATGATTGGATCAGTAATGTGGCACGAACAGCTAATAATATATGTGTGTGTATATATACGCTTTAAGGACCAAAAAAAAATGAAAAAAATTGTCAACTCAACATTTTATGCGTTCAGTCCCAACAGTCCATTAAAATTCAAATACTTTTTTTCCTTCTTCACCAGGAAAGTCTTTTTGAATTAAAAATCTCACGGCTGATCCTCTCCATTGCCCTGCCTTTCAGATATTGACCTTGTGATGCTACAAAATAGCCTCTTCCTCACTGCGGGACCCCATAATGAGCCAGTACAATGGGGCTTCAGTTCAAGTTCACTGCTCACCTCTCTTTGGTGTCTCTCAGGGTCTTTGTTGACGTTTGTCATCCTGGGAGGAATTTGGGGGGTTAGAATTCTGCTCTAGCCCAACAGTAGACTCAGACAAGTTTGACTCCCGGACTTAAGTACAAAAGAGGGAAAAGTTTGCTTAGTGATCAACAGGCTTTGACTTTACAGGGAAGAAAAACCAAATGAGTGACTTGAATAAAGATTAGACAAAATTTTGATGAGCAGCCAAAGTTATTAGGATTTAAAAGGGGCAATTGTTTACACATACACCCTCTTTGCCGGAGTGCTGAAACTGAAAGTGAATAAAATTGCAAATCTTTACATGAAAAACTAAAACTTTTCTTTTGCTTTTCTGTTCTCAAAATACAAAGTAATGAAAGAAAAGGGGGGATAAGAATTACATTATTCTGTTTTGAAAACAAAATGGGGAAAGAGGAAACTAGTTATTAGTTTTGTTTGTATGATGGGATGCTGGGAAAACGAGGAGGCGCTCAGGCACATGATTTTAGAGTGTCGCAAGAGCAGTTTTGTAGTAGAAAACACCACCACTTTTAGTTCTGTCAGAAACCCAATTTCTTCAACTGCTGTCCATCATGCAGAACCTTCTCACAGTCATAATTGAGCATCATGGGACACCAAGCCGAATGATACTGATTTCAAAGTGTTTTCTTGCTGACAAAAAAGTTCACCAATAAATTTAACATAAAGCTCGAGTGCAGCCATGTCTGTGACGATGTATGTTCACAAATAAATACCAGATGTATTTTTTCTTGACCTGTTTTTCTCATTTGACTTTAGAATGAATAAAAAATGTTGTGTAATATAAAAAAAGATATTTGGAATAAAGGGTGTAGTTAATGGTCAGCTATAGGGGAAGGTGTGGAGCAGTGGTTCAGGGAACAGAACCAAGGAAGGGCTGATGGACACAGCTGTCCCACATTGTCAATCAACTTTCTCCCTTAATTTAGCAGTAGCGTTCTGAGACCAGAGAGATACATGAGACACAAGCGCGGCTGAAGCCACAATGACTAATTTTTTAATAAAACTGACTTTTTCTATACTTGATATGTGTTGTTCTGCTCAACTGAAAAGGGACCCTGATTGGCAGCAATGGGTTTGATGGATATGCTCATCAATGAGTTTTGAATTCTGTCTGCTACGGCATGGGAAAACAAAAACAAAAAAAAACAAAAAAAACTTGTATTTAAATTAAAAGGAACATTCCTGAGTTAAAACAACCCTTGGTCTATTGTTAGATAAGCAGTGTAACCTTTCGTTGGGGGTCAAAACAATGTGAATCAAAGCAGTTTTGAGTGAGAATTTAATATAAGCTTGCAGAAAAATTACAATTAATGTTAGCACTTGGTGTAAAGGAGCAACACTGGGATAAGGGACTTCTTTTAAGCCTCTGCTCTGACAAGACTCAAAAATGTCATTTCAAATAAGAGATAGTTTGGATAGGGTCAGTGCCATCTTGTTATGTGCCCAAACAAGTTGACTACCTATGTCGCTTAAACTACCATCAACAGACACAAAAGGAGAAGAGTTGATCATCTGAAAAATATGTAAGGTATAATTCATTGGTCTCTTTTCTCCTTTTTTGTGCAAATGCATGGACATATAGATAGTTACATACAGGGGCACATACAGGGACCCGCAGTGGGTCACCACCCCTCATTGGGATCCCGTTGGCAAATACCCTGGCAGGGCCCAATAGTAAATCCAGAATGTTTAAATAATAATCTTTTTACACTTCACTTTTTGTATAGTATTATTTCATAAAATCTTTGCTATAATAATAATAAAAACAATAATAAAGCATATACCCGTTTAAGCAATGTTTATATATACGTGTGTAGGTTATAGAAGACAAATGTGTGAATTAATGTGAGAAACTGACACAGAATTTCTGAGATTTAAACTTGTGTTTTACTTCATGAAAAATATGAATAACTTGTGCCACTGTGCAGCATGTCTGAAGACTCCTTGATGCCAACCAATCCTAAATATTCCCACCGTGTTTTGCTGTCTGGTATACTCTTTCAGATTTTTCTCCTTACACACAATTCTGTTTTACTAACACAATTTTAAAACTTGAATAATCTGTTAACAGGATTTTATTTTTTTCATCCAACATGAAATGTCAGTATGCCTCAGCCCCAGCACAAGTGTTTGGCTTGTTTACATTTTGTAAGACATGGTTAAAACTGGTACTCCTCCTCTGAGATCACTAGCCTTCCTTTGACAGATGATTTGAGTTTTATTTTCTTTGTAAAAGTCTGTGACAAAATTGCTTTTCTGTGTACCAGTGAACAAAGCTTAATAAATAGATTTTCTGATGTTGCTTCTGCTTTGTTACTCACTATATATTTTTTTTTTCCCGGGGAGGGGGTTGTCAAGTTATCTTGCCCATGCAGTACCTTCATCTCTTCAATAAGTTTTCATTAAATGCTTTTGTTTAGAAGCTTTCCTCTGCTTTTGGGTTCCTTCAGTACCATAAAACAATACTAGCTGGACCTAAAATAGACCCAGCAGACACTTTGAAAATTATCTTGTTAAGGTACACCTAGCCCAATGGACTGATTTTTATCTGCTACATCCCAAGCCTTTGAGGGGTGGAGCTCTTGGCTGAAGTCAAAGGGGGAACAGCACCTATTAACTCTATTAATTAGGTGCTACGGCCTGCTACAGCATCTCTTCTGCACACTTCTTCAGCCACTTCCTCCTCCAAAGTCTAACAGTCTGGCAGTTCTCAGTGTATTAGCTACCCCATGTACTTCTGTACAAGACCTTATGTCTACAACTTCCCAGCCAGAGCCTGTCTCCCCTGTTCCCCTCCCCTATTCCTGTTCCAGAGTTAGTCATATCTGTAAAGCCATGATTCCAGTTATGGCAGCTGATTTTGCTGCTCAGTCCTGGATGGACCCTCACAGCCTTCAACAAGGTGAAGCTGTGAGCCTAGCCCTGGATTGTCCTCCAGGACAATCCTTCCCTTTCTGTTTGTTCATACAGTCACGTTCCCAAGAGGCTTTAGCTGTTGACTTCCCTTTCTGGTCAGCCCCCAAGCTGCTTCTCTGATCTGCTTCACCTGTCTTATTGTCCCTTAACTTGTCCTCCTGATACATTTTTCTCTTTTCCTCTTCTTTTAGATTGGTGTACCACAGAACACTTTAATTCCCAAGGAACAAAACTGTGAAACTTTGACAGTATGAAGGGACAACATGACACTATAGCCTGCAGGCCTTGGTGGACATTTCTTAAAAGCATTTTCTTAGATACCAAGAGTTTTTTTTTTGTTTTTTGACTGGAACAAAAAAGTAATCAACAATATGACAGTCATCTAATTTTCTCTTTGTTTACCTGGTCACGTTCCAGGGCAGTTTGGATCATTGCAAATCAATCTATTGTTCTGTCCTCTAAAAAGCCCAGCTCTCATTCTTCTTTGGCAAAACCAGTTCTCGCTGTTGTGCAGTCCTCACTGCACACACACACACACACACACACACACACACACACACACACACACACACACACACACACACACACACA
>JBAMYA010000013.1:10585009-10607730 GCA_037176975.1 Arrhamphus sclerolepis
ATCGTTCTTCTTCTCTTCAGTTTCTGTCAGCTGTGGTGCAGCTCCGTGCTGCCTTCAAGGAGAACGGGACGTCAGAGTATCATTTATAAAATTTCTCCCACATGGAATTTACTGTGTAAACTCTGAAACATGAACGCTCTCTTTTGTGGAACTACCTGTGGAGAAGTTCTTTCTCTTAAATGGGTTCATTTATCTGAGGGAAACACCGCGAGCGCATTGTTATTACAGTGGTTACACATTTAAAATAAAGATTTCAATTGTCAGACGTCCCCTGAAAGCGTCCAGCATCCAGACATTAAAACATGGCGTAACACCGGCTTCATATCAGCTGACATCGCTGCGACTTTTCTCGGCGGCTTTATAAATTTGTGTTTTTGTGAACGTTAAGCGCCAGTTTGATCAACGTCCCAGTTTACGTGTAGAAATTTGAACGCGCAATCCAGAATTTTGTGTGCGAGGTGGGACAACAGTTTGTGCGTCATTTACTAAGAGTGATTGCGCAAATGGTGGCACTACATTAAGGTTGTAAAAAGTGGGTTGGAACCACATCTTTAAATTGGCAGGAATAATGTGTCCTGAATTACTGGTCTAATACTGTGCTGTTCTTACTTCATATTGCATACCAGTGCTTTAAAACTTGAGGCTTTCTCTGAAATTTGAAGTTTTCTGCTCTCCTAGTGGTCATCTTATTGACCTGCCTCAGTGGTATGTTTTACAGGCACAGCAATATTCTAATATTAACATAATCTAAGATGTCACCCTGGAGAAGATATTGATGTGTAAAAAGCATTTTCTAAAAGGTTTGACTGGAAGAAGGTTGTATGGTAATTTTAGTCACATTATGTAGACACTTACTGCTTTACAATGCCTGTACTAGACTTGAGCTGATTCAGTGCAGGACGGGATGGCTTGAGGGAAAAGAAGAAATGAGTAAAATTCCATGAATAAAAAGGGATATGCTTGTTGTTACACCTTGGATGAGCTTAAACACAACAGCATTGTTGGGGGGATGTAACATGATAGAAATTAATCATTCTATGCATGTAAGCTCAAACAGGAATATGAATGTGTCTGATATGCAACACATGTAAATGCAGCAGTTGTAGTACAGCCTAATTTAGAACGAGGTCTACAATCAGATTATTGCTGTGCATATAAACAAGTACCTGTGTTTGTTTATTTTTTCAGTCAATGGCATGACACATAATTTCTTAGTTTTTATAAGCTCCATTATTTTTCATTTTTGTTTTTTTCTTTACATATCTATTCATCTAATGTAACATAAGAATTTCACAATTTGCTATAAATAGTGTATATTGTTAAAATGATGTGAAAGGGGTTGACTTAGTAATTTGAAACTGTGATTAAACCTTTGATTGGTGTTGTTGATATAGCATTCAAATAATGGATTTGAATATTGATTACCATGGCAGTAGATTAAGCTTTAAAGCATTCATGTAAGTCTCACAAGGGATTGAGGGCTGCCGTTTGCGTGATCTGCACTTTACTCAGAATAACTAGAGCAAATTTAATAAATTGTATTTATTGGAGTTGTTGGGGAAAATTGTGCGCATATGTCAGATGACATCAAAAATCAGTTATTGGACAGAATCACATGATAATCAAAATAAGGTTACTACCCTCAAAGGAAATTAATAATGTTCAGGGGTGCAATATGTTAAACAGTGATAACTCATGCCAGGTGAATTGTAGTATTTAGGTTGTCCATGAATATTGATGAATGAAAACTATGTATGATCTCTACCTCTGGTACAACATCATAGTTGAGTCCTTGCAACTTTAGTAACAAGATGTTGTTAAGGTCAGAGGAGGAGTTAAATCATTGTCATTGTTTTTTGTTTTCTTTTTTAAATATAAAATTTAATATTTTATATTTTTTAAATATAAAATTTTAAAAAGAAAAAAAATAATTGTCATCATTCCTGTAAAGTGATCTCTAAAACAACTATTTTTTTTCCTTTTTTAGATTTTGACTTTGAATATGACAAACCAGGTGCTGAGAGGTCACGCAGGAGAAGGGGCGAAGATGATACTTTGGAAAGGTAAAGCATGATATCATGTCCTCATCTTTTTACAGAAACAGCTGCTCTGTCGTCTTATTCTGAGTTAAACGCTCATCTTCATTTCAATATCGGTTTAGTGTGGTTGCCTTTGTTTTTTCTTTAGTTATACATATTACATTCATTTAATGTATATGCACACACACATTTTTATTGTCTTAGTTTCTGGGTCATGAGGATTTAAAACTACAAGAAACACTTCTGAATTTATTTATTTATTTCTTTTCATTTGTATTGGTGTACATAGCCAGTAGTGGTATTCTTTTGTTGTTTTTTAATTCACTTATTTGTGAAGATCACTATTGCAAGACAGTGTGATTATTTTCCTTTCCAATGTGATAACCAACTAATACTGTTTTAACTCCTTGCCAAAACGTGTAAGTTTTGCTCTTTATATTTTTTTCAGTAAGCTTGAATTGGAATTGTCACTGAATTCCAGTCTTTTAGAACAGTTGGCTAAAAATATTTTTCTGATATTACAATAAGAAGAGTGTAAATGTGTCATTGTTTTTTTATTTAAAAAGAGAGAAGGAAATTAATGACACTGTCCACTACTACTGGACTCTTCTAATCTGTCTGGTTGTATCTTCTCTGTTTAAGTGATTTGGAAGAAGATTTGTTGGATGAGGATTGGCTGTCTGGTAAAAAGGTAAGAATAAACGCCGACCATTAGATTTTCATACTTTTTCTTTGTTTAGTCATATTAGAATCTCCTTTTCTGTATACACATTTTGTTTGTCAATTTGAAAAGTATAATCCAAAACATTAGGGGATAGTATTGCTAGAACATTTAGAAAGTAGTCGTGATTGTTGGACTTGTAGCAGGTGGCTCCTCTGCAGGGGGAATTGTTGATGTCAACCAGGAGGAAGTACTGTGGACAAAAAAGCACTATGCTGACCTGCCCAGATTGCCTTCACCACAGTGGAATAAACCATCCCTTGTGGATGGAGGTGGCCCCCTGCCCCGACACCTTTAACACACACACACTAACACAGACACTTGGCCGAGGAAGAATAGAGCATAATATAAAAATTACCCACCATTATGTTCAGAAAGTAATTATTTATGTTTATTTTACCCAGAATCCTTCAGAAGCCTCAGATGAGGAGTTAAATGATGACCTTCTTCAAAGTGATGAAGAAGATGTAAATATGAGGTACGCTACATCAGTAGTACTCATCTTTATCTTTTAGTTCCGATATAGATTCAACTTTTGTTCCATCATCTTCTAATGATTCTCGTGGAATGCTTCATGCTTTGTTTGTTGACAGTGGCCAGGATGTCAGCCTCAATACCACATACAACTTGGGTGCATCTAATGATGAGCGGGATAATTCCCAGGAAATGGACTACGCAGATGATGTCATGAACCAGGGTGCAGAGGGCTGTGAAGAAGGATATGTAGAGGAGGGGTATGAGGGGGAAGAGGCATTTACAGAAGAATACAATCAAGAAGACAACACAGAGATGTCTGAAGACCAAATCAATTACTCTGGAAGGCTATCAGAGGGTGACGATGGCTTCCAGGATGAAGTGCTAGACCTTGAAATCAATGAGCCTATAGATGGTGAATTTCAAGTGAGTTCTCACGTTTGCTTACTCTCATGTAAAAGCCCATGCACACACAATCTCTCACACACACATGTACGTGCAAACATTCTCACACTCCTCTTTCTGTCCAACTCTATTGTGTGCAAGAGATAATGTCAGTTTTCTTGACTCTCTAAGGGGGCAGTCAGGATTGAAAATCTATTCAGCAGAAGGAGATGTTTGTTAGCGTTTTTTGGGCAGAGGACGATTAGATTCATTATCACGTCCTGCCAGTAAATTTCTCCATCTTGCTGACAAAGTTTTGTTGACAGCTTGTTTGGCGTGGGGTAATGCTCTGCTGTCACCTCCAAATCCCTATGCCATTGTGACCTTGGGCCCTGTATCTTTGGTGGACTAAAAAGCTGCTTTGTGAAGGGGAGATGTGCTGCCAATCGGCAGAGGTTAATGTGGGGGGCTTTTTTCACTGGCTTTAGACTGGATCTGATAAAGTCTCATGCAGGTGAAAAGATTATTGACCTTCCTAAGGACACACTATACAGTTTTCTAATGATTGATGCGAGTTTCTCTTTTATTCGTTTTCCCTTTCCTCTTAGACCGGGGTAAGAGGATCAAAGATAAGACCAGATCCATGTGCAAATGTCTGTTATAGTACATTTACCGTGGCGTGATTGTGTTTGGCACCTGACAGAGATATATTAGCTTACCTCTTTTCTCCAAACAAAGATAAGATGTTGACCTTCCTAGCCTAAGTGGCTGTCTATTTTGAATTTCAGGAGGTGCCTGCTAGAGTGATTGTGTATTTGAATTATTTGACATGTCTTTTTATAAGGTCACTGAACTGTTTGGCCTTGACATTTTTGCTTATCATGGTACTAATTGTGTATTATCTGAAACGGTTTAAAAGATTAACTTATTGTTGTTCTTTATAGTCTGTCCATTTGTCTGAATTACTAAGAGTTTATTTTATTATTTCCTTGATTTATTTTTGCTCAGCTGGCAGGTTAATAAGCGTACAACACTAAACACCTTCATGTTACATAAAGTCTAACCTTATTTAGCAATTACTTTATACTTTGTGTGAGAGCATTTGGTTCACAGGCTTTGTGGCCCAGTTGTTTATTGAGAGCTGATATTGTTATTTGAACCGACTCCACCAAAGGTTCAGCTGAAGTGTTGTTATGGAATAAAAACTGATTTGTCACATCCCAGAATCTCTGCATCTTTGCCACATTTTGACATGGAGTCATGAACTTACAGTGCAGCCAATAACAGAGTGATTTGTGCGGAGTCAGTCAATGATATTTTCAACATCATTGAAGCGGGGAGGAGTGTTTTTATCTGTGCCTGCATTCTGTATATCATGTCAAACATTTACATCTCATTGAATTTCAAATCCTGTCAGGAATAGTAATGAAGCCTTGCTCCCACTGTTATGGTAATTTAAGCTTGGAAAGGGTAGTGGTGCCTCCCCAAATCCTCACCATAATATTTTGGTGTAATATGCTCAGTATGTTTTTTGTCTAAAATGTGTATAGTATCTGCATTTAGTTTACATATTAAACTTTTAGTCTTATATTTATTTGCCTGTCACATAAACAGTATTGCTGAGCATACATGTATACGTTTTCATTTTCAAAGGAATTATACAGAAGATTGTTTTTGTCATAATGACAAATTGCACATTGTTTCGATTATTATTTATTATTATGAGTGATGTTGAAACCTAATGAATACTTACTTTATCTTTAAAGGATGAAGAATACCAGACCTTTGGTGAAACGCTAGATGACAATGGAACCACACAGGAACAGGGCGCCGAGGAGATGGGAGGAGAAGAGCAGCAAGACGAAGATGCCGCTAAGGAACCTGTTGAATTTGACACAGAGGAGGTATGCAACAACCCTCTATGTTTTCACTGTTCATACATTTTTTCATGAGTTATCTTAGCTTTAAGAAATAAATCTCAATTTGTTTCTTTAATAGCTTCTTATTTTGTTGTAATTTTTACATGTAGACAGAGCAAGGGAAAAAAAGAAGAGGGAAATCAAAAGGGGTTTATCAGGAAAATAACCGCACGCTGGTAAATTGTTGTAAATGTCGATCAGTAAATGTCAGTATGATTTTTAAGACAATTCTTCGTAGTGAAATCAGTGACTTATTTAAGTTCGAGTAAGTCAGGTTTTTCGCCACTATCCTGAGATTTTATATAGCAACAGTGTTGATGTGAATAGTAAGATGATAGTGATCTTAACATTTAAAAATATCTCCAGGGTGAGAATGAACCTTTACTCAACGATGAATCAAAGGAAGAATCAAATGAAGAAGAGGAGGAAGATGAAGAGTCTTGCCGACTGCGGTTCAAGTCTGAGAGGAAGGATGGCGCCATCGTGCGATTGGCGGATGCAAGCAATAAAAGGAGGAACATTCCTGAAACTTTGGGTACAAAAAAGAAAAAAATCCTTTCTGTTTGGGAATAAATTATGATTGATTGACGTGTAGCTAGACTGAAACTTAACGGTTTTCTCATTTAATTTTTCTTCTTCATTGCTACATGTATCCTTCACTGTTGCCTTTCTGAAACACTTGCTTTGTCATAAGTTTGGGGTAAAATTTCTATAATCCATTTTCTGTTCCACTTGCTATTAGAACTTTCAGAGAAGGCCAAGAAAGATTTGATGGAGTTTGAGGAACAAGAGCGTCAGAAGAGACAAAACCGCTATGGGGGTCGAGGCAGAGGAGGAGGGCGAGGAGGAAGAGGGAGAGGAGGTTTCTCTGGGTTTGGAATGCCAGATTTTAGAGGAGGAAAAAGAGGAAGAATCCATGACCAAATGCCCCCTTTGATGGGAAACCTGAACATGCAGGTAAACCTTTCAATCACCTGTCCGAACAACTTTGAGGAGATACTGTATAAGATTTGACTGTACAGAATGGTACTGAAGCACTTCTCTTAAAAAATTGCAACAGAGAGGACCACAGTTATTGTGATCCTTGTAGTTAAAGCAGTTCTTCACAAGAATGTGTGACATTTAAGTCCAGCAATGGTTAATTTCAGATTGAATTAATTATTGACAGTAGGCTGTAAATTTTAAAGCAGACACCAATATTAGAAATTACATTTTTATGTTTTGTAACATTTGAAAGACATGCAGACATTCTGTCGACTTGAGTTGCTCACTGTGCGTTTTACCATTTTACTTATATGGAAACCAGTATGTTTGTTTGACCATTTATCAAGGCTCATTTTGAAACATCACTCAAACCTTTCCCATTTGGTGTATCTATGATTGAATTATTGGTAGAAGCTCTTATGTTTCTGGGTTGTTTTTTTGTAAACAGGGTTTGTACAGTTGCTTAAATTCTAACCTTGTGTTTTCAAGGTTTCAAAAGAACCTTGAATTTTGGATAAATTACCTGAAAATGCTTGAACTTTTAATTGCTTTCTTCACAACAAATATATATCTATTGGAGTAGTTCACTTATCAGAAGAAAAAAGTAGAAGTAGTAGCCTAGGTCTTGAGTTCATCTCTGCGTGATCTGTAGGTCTGTTTCATGTGCAAGAACCTCACCAAAAACAGTTGGAGTTTACTTCACTGGGTGTTTTGCATTTTCTTCTACATATAGAAATTACTAAAGTTCTAGTAAACTGCTTGAGAAGTATGAAAAAGGACCTTGAGAGTGCTTGAATTGAGTGGTTGAATGTGGCCTGGGAAGAAATGTAAAAACCCTGTCTACAGCTGTATCTCCCTCAAAATATGCATACTCAACACGTTTAACTGGCCTGGTATAAATCACATGCAGCCCTTATCTTCAGGGGATTTGAGTAAAATTACTTCTCAGTATCAGTTTAAGTTTTAAGTGCTTATGCATGGCTATAAGCAGTGATTTCAAGTGTTCTAATTATTTTTATTTCTCTCACCTCTTCATTTCTATCTTTACAATTAACCGCCATCCTCCCGACTGGATCCTCCCCATCAGCAAATGCAACACCACTCTCCACGGCCAAGAGGGCCTCCTCCCTTTCAGGAGCATGGGCGCCCGATTCCCCAGCAGCCCCTTCAGCCTCTCATGCCCCCTCACATGGCTCATCGCTCCCCACCACTGCGACCCCAGATGGAGCCCCCACCACGAATGATGAGCTCCCCACCACCCAACTTCCCTCAGCATCACCAGCAGCATCCCCCACAGCCCAAAAACATCCACATTAACCCCCACTTCAGAGGACCTACACAATCCTCTGTGCAAGGTAGGCTAGCCCAGTGCTCAACCCACTTCATTTTAGATCAGTTTATCAGCTTTTATTCAACAATGGACTTCCTGGATTCACTATATTTATGCAAAATGTCCATTAGCAAAGGGGTCACATTGGGTCAAAACTAGCTAACATTTCCAGGTTGCCTCAACAAACACTGATCATTTCTATGTTTATAGATGTAGATTCACCAAATTGTCACTGTAGATCTCACACAGTTTTGATATTTACTAATAGAAATCTGTTTTTGCTGTACCTTTGCCATCAAAAATCCAAAGACTTTCTTTGAATAAGTATCATTGGACATTAAAGTCAATCAAGTGTTGACTTTGAAAATAATTATGAAGATCAACCATAATCTTGCTCTCTCATGACTGCTTGAAGTGCTCTGTGATACAAAAAAAAAAAAAAAATTCAGAAAAATGTATTTTTTTTTTAAATCTTTCTGAAAAAGACGGTCCTTATTGCCATTTAGCCCAAATGGTGCAGCAATAACTAATCACAAATATTCCCCGTTTAGTCGGTGCTGCTTTGGCTGGCAGTTCTCCTCCTGCTGTCTTGAAAGGCGTCTGGATTACAATGTCAGTCTGTTGTCTGGTTGAATGACAAGTGAAAAGTTCTTTTTGCAAGTAATGGGATTTCTCATCACCATTTTATTCCCCAAGATGGGTTATCTGTCCAGAGCAAGAGTGAAATTGCGTTTCTTTTTGTTTGTTTGTTTTGTATTGTTTTGTTCGGGGTTTTTTTTTTCTTTTTTAAACATCTTAGCCTGCTTGGTTTCAGTTTTGCTCCCAAGAGAAATATGTGTTCATTGAGACCAAGATTGCCTCCGTTTAGGAGTGATAATGTGCATTTCTCCACACAAAAGTGCATCTGTGATATTTATTTAAGCACAGTTTTTAACTGCTGTTGATAACACATTATTATTTAGAAAGTTAGAAACATAATTATCAAGTTAATAGAATTTTCTGAAACAGCAAATGTCATATCCTTTTTTTTTTTTTTTTTTTTGTTTTTGTCTAAAGCAAATTATTCTCATGTATTTAACATATCGTTGAGTGTCTGGGTGTGTACTTAGCAGTAAAAAAAAAAATGCTCAGCAGCGAATGTAACCTAAAATGTAACATGTACACCTGACTAAGCCTACAGCTTGGAAATATAATTTCCTCAACAATAACATCCTCTTTCTGCCTTCTGCCTCTCATTTTCATTTTCCTCCCCTCCCCCCACCTTCTTTTGCTCTCTGTTTCTGCCCCTCTCTCTTTCTCTCATTGCAGTGCCCTTGATGCCTCCTGCTCAGAGCCAGACCAGACCTGCTGTGGGTCCTCAGAGGTTCCCTGTGAGTAGCAGCTGCTCCTCTACCTCCCATTTGCTTCACTTTCTCTCATTCTTTATTCGGCCTGCATCCCTGTTTTGCAAGGGCAGTATTATTACTTCGATTAGAACATCTGCATTGGCCAAACGCTGTTAAAGCAAATCCGTAAACACTGATAGGAGTCTGGCTGCACAACTGGAAATGCGTGATAGGCGGTTTAGGCAGCAGACTTTTTGAGGTTGGGGCCACAGCGACGGGGCTTATGTTACAGCTCTTCATGGACAAGCAGGGACTCAGACCAGCCAGCTCAGTACATAATGAACTGTGAATACAGGATATACTGCAGCTAAAATTCACGCTCCCCAAGTTTGTGTCCCAAAGGCATGCAGACCTTTTCCTAAATGGTATCTAAATTAGTTAAACATGGTGGTGGTTTAATGGGGTTGGAGTGAGCCTTTCACTTTCTTTTTTTTTCGTGCACCTTTTATTCTTAAGTCTGAATTTTACGTCAGACAAAAGGATCTTAAGTTAGTGATTTCCTGTTAGAAAAGGTCCTTTATATCATCCACAAAGAACCCATCCAAGAGATGACAGAAATGCCTTTAAAGTAATTACAGTATTGGGGACTTGGCTTACTGGGAACTCTGCCAGACTGCCTTAAGTCACTATTCTTCTAGTTAATGATGGCTGGGCATCAGGTGGTGCTGGTACTGACTGACATCTTTCTGGAAAGTACATTTTGTATGGATTTATGCAAATGAGCCATCAGAAAATAGCAGCATCCAATTTCATTTGTGTGAATGTACAAATGAACCAGACTCTTTCTTGGCAACCTTTAATCAGAAAAAAAATATTTTTATTTGCCCCTTTTCTAATCTTAAATGTCAGAACGGGAGGGTTGCAGTCGTTCTGAATATTGATAGCATAGCAGCAGGAAGCAGTTTTGGATTGTAAAAAGTGCAGTGGGAAGGGCATACAGACAACTGAGCTGATTAACTGCATAGTGTTCGGATTCTCCAGCTGTCAATCGCATTCAGGCTGGTGTTGCCAAAGAAACAATTTGAAATGCAGGTGACATACCAGACGGCAACTTCTCATTTATCAGTGGGCACCTGATTACTCATGATTATCATACATTATCCTCTCATCAAATTTAATTGTATAAAGGCCAGGCGAATAGGGGTCATAGCCTCCAGTATTACTGCATTAAATCTTCTTTCTGTTGGAGACAGGTTTTGAAATATTTATCTCAACACCAATTAAAGTCATTGGAAATATATAGTTTTCATTCATTTTTAACCTCAAAATGGCTACTTCCAATGATTGTTTTGATTGTTTGCAGGACATTCTCAATAGATCAATAAAATTTAATGCAAACAGTGAAACATTTTTTGAAGCTCAAAGGGATATTATGTAGACATTATCCTAGGATATTTTAAACAAACATAAATGATTAAAAGACTTTCCTTCGTATATGAGATTTGGTGGGTTTGTTCACTGACAGATTTCAGCTTGAATTAACCACAGTAATAGGAAAAAAAAACCAATACACACATATACACACTGCAGATGTGAAACAATTTGGTCACCTTTTAGCTGTAAAGGATGTTAACATCTTTTTTTTTAGACTTTCTTGATGAAAGCATCTTCTGCCAATGATTCACAATGAACATGAGAGGGAGAGTGCTGATCCAGTTGTGATAAACTGTTTTTTTTACAACAATGCAACATTACCATTTCCCTTGATGGATTAAAGAAGTATTTTTTAATTGCACTAATTGTCAATACTTATGTCAGCATTAACATGGATCCTCAACTCTATTACTAACACTCTGCTCAAGATCAGTCCACTGAGCGTCCACTTATTCGTGTGACTTAGGTTTTTTGCAGGTGTTTGATGCTGTATCCACTGCAGTGTGGCTTTGGCTCATCTCAAAATTAATTTATGGTTTGTTTCTCCGATAGCAAGATGTACACAGTCATGTAACAACCAAAGTAAGGCTGTTAATTTGGCCTGAGTGTAGCCCCTCCAACATCTAGATTTTACCTCCATTCTTCAGAAATTTAAACCAGTTATTTTTCTAATTATTTCTCAGTAATTTAAACAGAGCTGAACTAAGTTCTTTTTATTCTAGTGTTCAGGAAAGTTGAATTTGTGCGATGAACACACTAGGTGGCTGGTTTTCAGTTAGACAACTTGATGGCATGGTTAGCTTCCCTGTAGCTAATGTATTTGGTCAGCATTTACCTACTTGATGCATCATGGAGTCCTTCTTTCAGATCTAAACAGAAAATTAGTGGAAAAAATGGTTTTGAATTGTTGCAACATTTTTTTAAAGAAACTGTTGTCCAATGCATTTGACATTTTCTCAACAAAATATTGGAGTTTTTGTTACCTTCACTAAATCAGTTTTGAAAACACAAACACTTTTGTATCACTGTAGGATCATAGAAGCTGCATGCAAACTTTATGAAATCTTAAGGTGCAATTTCTGCCGTACAGGTGTAAATGCTACAACTAGTTCATTTCCTAACTTCCGTATGACAACACAATACTAAGTTGCATTTTTGCACGTTTTATTGCCTGTTTTTTCTTTTCGTTGTTTTGGTTATAAAAACATTTTGTTGAAATGTTTAGTAAATTGACTATGAAATCTGCTAAGATGCAGGTATGATATTCAAAATTCTTGTTTTATCTGATACAGGCTGAATTCTAAAGATAAGTTTTATGTCATAGAAGAAGAATTCCAATTAGTATTAGATTTTTTTTTTTTTGGTATCATTTATGCAAAGATTCAGTGGAATGATCATTTGACTGCTTCTTTGTTTCCACCAACTGTTGGAAAATGTTGTCGGGTGTTACGGCTTAGAGCTGCTCCAGCATTAGTTACATATTGAGTACCTCTCACGATGTTTTATCAAGGATTAGAAGTGAGAGGATGAGCGGCGTTATTTGAGAGGTATTATATGGACACAGGAGTCCTCATTGTGAAAACCTGGCTGTCTGACCTTTTAGAACGGTATGATTGTGCCCCCATTGTGATCACCTGTCTTTGTAAGCCCCTTTGATTAACTTTATGTTAAGCAAGTTTTTGGCACTCTGGCCTTCTAGCTTTCTAACACCTCTTCTCTCTAAATACCTTCACCCAGCAGTGGAATAAAGATGGATTAAGCCTTGATAGCATCTTAAGTAATTTACAATAGGCTTGAAGGAGGCATGCAGCCCATTTATGGAAGTGCCACGTGTTGAATAGCAGGTTAATTTTTCAACAGAGATGGATGTTTAAAAGAATAAAGGAGACAGTTATGAGGGGGATTTGAATTCCAAGGAGGGATTAAATGGTTGTTATCTAGTTTTCGTAGGTAAATGGGGAGTGGCGTGCATGCGATGAGTGGAAAGCTGTCGAACATATGAAGTAGTTGAAACAAAGATGAGGGCACTTATCCCCTCCAGAAATATTCTTTTCTTGTCTAAGACGAGCTTTTAGAAGGTTTTATCAACTGAGCCAAAAGTAGCATTAATGCCAGTGTGCTCACAAATTTATGCCGAACATATTTCTTTAATATTGACATGCATATTGATTAAAATTCAAGATTGTGCATCTGTTAAATGAGCCCAGAACTCCATCCATTGTATTCCCGTTTTTATTAGTTTAATTTGTTTGTTATTATTGAGTTCCCAGAATGGCATATATTTCATTAGTTTTCTGTTTTCTCAGGGACCGGGAGACTTCCAGCAACACATGCCAGGTAATTTTGGTCAGCCCCAGCGGCCCCCTCATCACATGGAGCCCTTGAGGAACCAGCCACCTCAAGGCCCGCAGGACAGAGAGCCCATGTTTATGGGAGGTGAGGCTCACGTCCAGCCTTGATGAGGGTTACAAAGCTCTCTTAGCATATTTAACCCTGTTCATCACCTCTAGCGCTTTACCTAGAGGGTATGCTGCTAGCTCTTTGGTGCTGTTCTATTAGCAGAACTCATGTTAAATGTATGTGTGTATACATACATCTGAATGAACCTTGGAAATGGCATTAAATATACATATTTATGTTTTTTTTTCCTCATTCACATTGTTAATTCAGAATTAATAACCCACTAGGTTGTTTACCCTTTAACCTTGATAGAGATGTATTTTTTGGTTCCCCATTCCTTAACATTTTACAGCTACAGAGGCTGTTATTGGTACTGAAACAGGCTGTCAAGAAAGGGGAAAAAGAAAATCTCTTTGGTCCTTGTGTGTACACAGAGTGTGCAGATTCAACACGGTTTCCAGGGCAGCACATGTTTGATCACCAGGGCCCCAGCTCTCTGATGAACAGCAGTAACAACCTCCACCAGCAGCAGCTGCCTGGGCAGGGCCACATGGGCTTCGGCCCACCAGGACCACTGTTCAACCAGCCGAGCCAGGGCCCAATAGGACTCTTTCAAAGGGAACCCCCAAGACCCAACCTCCCTCCACACCAAGGTCATCAGGGGATGGTGAACTTTAATCAACAAGGTGGACCTCCCAACCAGCCCAGGCCCTTCATGGGCCCTCGGCAGTCATTTGGCCAGCAGGGGAACCTTTTTCATCATCCACAAGTTCAGTTTGGGATGCAGGTACGATTGAGAGTAAGTGATTTTATTCATCCAGAGGATGCTGCTCTGTCTCTTAATCTGTGCTCCAATTATATTTTGGATTTCCTTCCTAAATATGGATGTTTGATTTGAGTGGATGTCATATTCAAAGCTTCTGAAGTATTCATGAAACAAAGTCCTGTTTATTTAATGCTGCTGCGACATAGACAAGAGCTCCCTCTAGTGATGGAATTACTGTTGTAGTACTACTATGAGGCTAAATGAGGAAAATACCAGTTATAGGTTAGTAATACATAAAGTGTTAAGTCTTATGTTTTGAATAGCAGTTATTGAATCAATCATTTTAGTGTTTGAAAAATAAAAAGTAAAATCTATGAGAACTTTCTGCTTCTTTTCTTGTTAATACAGGGTTTAATGCATGGTCCTCCCGCCTCCCAGCTTCCACATCATGACCCACTGCCGTCCCATCATATGCACCAGCAGCAGCACCAGCACCACCAAAGACAAGAGTTACCCCATCACCATCAGCAACACATAAACCATGGAGAGCCTCGCCCCATGATGCATCACGGCCAGAATCCTTTCAGTCAACAGCAGGCACATGGTAACCCCAGGCAGATGACTCCCCGCCCTCAGAACCCCCAACAGCGCAACATGCCAAGCAGGCACCGAATGGTGAGACACACTACCCATATATTTACAATTCAAGATAAAAAATTATTTGGTTTTGTTTTTTTTTTTATCAGATTTAATCAGTGGATAAAATCCAGTTTGATAGAAAAACAGAATTCATTGTGCATTAAATTCTGATTATAAACTCATGAATTTACATTTTTCCCTCTCTTCAGAACACACCGGTCTCTAAACAAATGCAGCCACGCAATAGCAACCTACGGGAGCTCCCTGTTGCACCTAGTAACACAAACGTGAACACTGCCCGCCCCACCCAGGTCCCTGCCTCCCCCACTTCCAACATCAGGCCTGTTTCCAAGACAACACAGGGGATGCATCCTGGGCAGAACCCACCACTGATGTCTGGTGGTGGCAGAGGCCGGGGCCAAGTTGCCACAAAGACTGAATCCCAATTTGGGGGAGCAGGCAGGACAATGGTTAATAAGGAAATTGCAACCACACCATCCAGCACAACACAGGTCAGGGTTTTAAGTTGAGTTTTTCTTCTACCAGCAAATTGGAGAAAACGGCAAAAAAATTAGGAATTGAAAGAACAGTTTACTTGGATAGTGAACATAACAGTAATATAAATTTTATGTTAACAATAAACTAAAATGAGCTGGATAATAATGTTACTTTTGTCCTCTGTATCATTCTGTAGGTTATTCTTTGGAGTCTTTATATAAATTTAAGCATCACCATGCAATATGGTTCATGTAAAAAGTGTCTCACAGTTCCCTGTTCCTGGCAGTGTAATTGACAGCATTTACTAACATCCAAGGCTTTTACACTGAGTAAAGAATATTAGTAAATAACTCGGAATCAAGGATCATGTTTTCAGCTTGTGTTTTGTGCCACAGGACCCTAATGAAGACGAGGAGACGCGGCAGTACCGTCTCAAGATTGAAGAGCAGAAGCGTTTGAGAGAAGAGATTCTGAGGAGGAAGGAGATGCGACGGCAAATGCAGGCTGGTGTCAGAAAGAAGGAACTGCTAGAAAGACTCAATGCTCAGACAAACACACCAAGCCAAGGCCCTGCTCCTACACAGACTCAGCCTGCACAACCAAATCAGCAAATACAACACCCTATTCAAACACCACCACCACCGACGCAGCAGCCGGAACAAAAACGGCCTCAACGGCTACAGGGACAACAACAGCAGAGACCATTTTCTCAAAGACAGCAATCATTGAATCAAACATCAAAGACTCCTAATCAAGACAATATCATCCACCCCAGCAGTGCTGCTCAGGCCCCTACACCACGTACAAATGTCAAGGCTCGCCTGCAGACTGGAAAAGGCAGCACACAGCAGCAACAGACTCCCATTCCTGGTCCTGAACAGCAGTGGAAGCAGCCCAGGCAGAATCAGCAGCAGACACTGCAACAAAGGAACAGTACCCTACAGGGTGTTGGTGCTCCGGTGCCGTCTGTTCAGGTTTCTGAAAAGAACATACCTACGCCTCCTTCAGTGAACCAAGGCCTGGATCAAACTGAAGGACCTAAACCCGGGACCAAGAGAACCGTAATGGAGCGAGCCAAAAACGCCAGTGTTGAAAGCCAGCAAGTACCACAAAAAGTGAGAGTCGTCAAACTTTCAGGACTGGTAAGAATACGATTTCATTTTTGTTTGACACCTTCTTTTCTATTTGGCTCTGACATTTATTTAATCATCTGCAGTAGATTTTAACCTCAAGGGAAGCTTCGTAGCTTTGAAAAGAAATGCCACTGATTGCCCTGACTGTCTATTTTGTAATCTAGATGATGTTTAACCTATGGGAATGACACAGTGATGTCTGTGTCATTTTGGCAAAATTGATCTGTTAAGAGTTTCGTCTTTTAAGCTTCAGGAACTGGTATTTAAGTCGCAATGTCTTTACGTACTTTTTACCTTTTATAACGCAGAAAAGCTGGGGGCATTAAGGAGAGCAGTATGACATTTATCTGTAGAGTTGGAGACGTCTCGTCACTGCTCTTAAAGGTTGATGTCCTCTTTTCAGGACAACAGAGTATTTTCTTAAAGATGGAAGGTAAAATGAGAATGACAGTATCACCAATAAAGTCTTGAATTACCATAGACCGCTAAGTAACTGGTTTTTCATTAATTTCACGTTAATCGTTATTGAAAAACCACAAAGGCAGGCATGTTAAACATTATTACTCACTTCTGATGAGACATATCGGAGGGATGTGATAGTATTTAAAATAAGCAGCTTTCTGACTTCATCCCCGAGGATCAAGCCTCTGCGCCAAAATTATAGTCTAGTTGCGGATGAAGATAACTGGGTGTCAGTGTGTTAATTGAAACCTGTGCAGAGCTATCTGATTTCACTGCATCACGGGGAAAAAAAAGTGGAGAAACGGAAAGAAGAAGCCAAGGCCCAAAGCTTGAATAAAAAGAAGATTCCTTCTTCCACATTGTTCCGCTGACATAGAGAGCATGACAATGTTATCTCCTCTGGTTTTTTTCCCTTCCTCTCTCACTCTTCCCCTGTCATCAGAGTTTCTGTTTTCTATCATCCCATCTCTCAGGTGTGAGACAACAAAAGATGCCAATCCAAGACCCTTGTAATTAATCTTTCTTGGTTGAAGGTGGAGGTGTGGGGGGGAGGGTAGCATAATACCTGTGTAAGAAAGTTGCCACTTTTGAGGATTTGGATTTGTATAGCTTAGGCACCCAGATAAGAGGCAAATTATATTTTCATCAGGATAATACAAAGCAGTGCAAAACACAAAAGCTCAAGGAGGAGGGAGTTTGTGTGAAGGGGGTGGGGGGGTACACATGGTGCTGCTGTCGTTTCAGTGTAATGCAGCTTAGCATTTGATGGGTGCAATCAGGAGCTGTGATTTCTATAGAAGGGATTAATCCATTTACTCTCAGCTGGGGACAGGTCAGAGATAGCGCCTCTTTTCTTCCCACGTATTGATCTGTCACATCTTTCTGCAGAGTCGGGGAAGAGACGACCTTCAATTCCTCCCTGCATGTCAACAGAGTTGAGCTGTGACTTTATTTGATAATGAGACCATTACCCTGTTGGGTTGATCTTTATTCTCCACACCAGTCTGATAGAAATCTTGTTCCAGTGCTTTCTGATTTTCAGTTTGCTCTTTTGAAATGCCTTTTCTCTTCTCCCAGTTATCCATAAGAATCATGCCTAAATACTTGGTTTGACCACAAGTTTGTGATCCTCCCATGTTGACATAAATGCTGGAATTTTGTTTGTGATACTCATGTGGTGTTTTCCTTCATTATTTCCATTCAGAGTGGTAAGGGGCCTGAGGCCACCAGCAGCCCCATGCAGCAGCAGGGTACCTGGCAAGCGTCTGCACTTAACCAGGGTGTCCAAAGGAAGGTTACCATGACGGGACAGCAGCAACAAGGACCGGGTGGAACACCACAGGCTAGCCTTGGCGATGTGGGCAACGCACAGCAAAGCAGGGTATGCCAGAAAAGAGTTCTCCTTTATCCCAGCATTGTTTTCACCAAAAATGCATTCATTACTAGTGTACACTATGAGGGTTTCATGGCAGCTCTATTGTAAAAGAAACTGAAATGACTCTTATAAAGTTGCACTATCCTGGCATTCAGTAAATGCATACCAATCAGGAAGCAGTTGCAGTAAAACAGGACAGTATGCCAACTGCAAGAGTATTGACAAGCTGAAAACACTGTAACGAAGAGGGCTACACAGGGTCCCCTGGCCTCTCAGCTCGCTTGTCACCACCAGGCTCCTGTCACAGATACAACACTCAGTGATGCTGACAGTGTATGGCACCCACCACTACGCTTGCATGGCTCCTCTTCCTTTATGCTCCCCCACCCCCAACACACGCACACACACATACATGCATACACATTCTGGCTGCCTCCTCTCTTTTTTTTTGGGTCTCTCCCCCCTCCTCCTCCTCCTCCTCCTCTTTCTCTGCAGCAGGGGAAACATACCTCGCGCTCATATGAAGATATGCCATGTGACACGCATCATGTTCTGACGTTGATGTTCTCTGTAGAAATATGACGAGTCAATCATGAAAGTTTGAGTGTGTGAGAGGCAATGGAGGAAAACGCGTTGTGTTTCTGACTGTCCCTTTGTGCTGAGAAACTGCTTCTTAAGGCTGAAAGACAGTACATGGTAAAGAAGTAAAAGGGCTCACGCTTTATTTTCCAATTTTATTTTTTGGTGTGTGTGTGCGTGTTAGCTGTTTGTTGTTGTTTTTTTTACCCTAACGTGGGTTATCTTTGTCACACCTGCTGCTGATTAAGGTGGTTGTGTCAGGCCGAGGCCGGAGCAGAGGAAGTGGTCAGGTGGGTCGAGGGCGTCCAATGACCACCAGACAGAGCCAAAGAGCTGCAGAGAACTCCTGCTCTACTGTGTCCATAGAGGGCCTGTCCTCATCGACAACTGAATTTCAGCTGAAGAACCTCCTCAGATCCATCGGACCCATAGAAGTAGGCGCCAGACACATCGTAGCTTCATAAACTATATATTTTGATTACTTATTTTATGTGTTCCTTCAGTACTTAAGGTGTTTCATAATCATAATTCTCATATTCAAGATTAATTCCTTAGGCTGAAAACTTAAACTTGATATTCACCTGCATTTACAGGCATGGAAATAAATCAATGTTCATTTTGTGATCTAATAGCGCCCTCTGTTGTGTTGGTGTGAAACAGCAAATGAATTATTCCACCACTCCTCACCACCCCCACTCCCTCTTGTGGATCAGATGAGTATGAAGACAAATGAATTTTGTCTTTCTTCTCGGCCCTACAGATGTTCAAAATGATGCCGCAGCAGAGGAAAGCCATTGCCAAATTTTCCAATCCTGAGCATGCCGCAAGTTTCCAAATGAGCTTCCACAGGTTATCAATATTTCTTCTTTCTTTTATTTTTGTAGATGTGTCAGTTTAATGATGTTATAGCAGAATTTCATATTTTAAAACCTCAGATTTTAGCTGCTGTGCAGTGTTTTAAGCATTAGTATTACATTCCACAGTATTTGAAACATTATTACACTTACCACACAGGCACATGATTGATTTGTCCCACATTGATGTGTCACTGATTGATGGATGAGGAGCACAACAGACCCAGGGAGTCTGTTACAAGAAGGCTCTGTTTCCTGACGTGGGAGTCTCTCATGTGTATCTCCACCCTGGTGTAGGAGGATTTCTTCACCTCCTTGGAAACACTCGTCTCTGTACAGAGCTCATCGTTCGTCTCCTGCCAACTTGGACCAGTGAACACAAAGACATTAGCTGCAAGCATGCATGTGTTTGACTTTGCCTACCAAGTTATAGTTATGAAATGGCACTGAACAGACACTGGACGGTGAATCTTAATTTGCAGTTTGTGAAAGATCTTTTTTTCATTTTGCATCTTACATGGAGGAGTAGAACTTAGAATGGGATAATGGTTGCTCCCCCGCTCAACGAGTTAAGAATTATAAAAAACTACGTGCGGACATTATAATTCCAATGTGACCATTTTGTAGGGTTTTTTTGTTTGTTTTGTTTTATTATTTGAGGTCTGGTGTTTTCATACAGGGAATAGTTGTGACGGAAAGCCGTCAGCGTCTGAGTAGCAGTGTTTCTCCTTCTCTGTAGGTGGCAGCATCCCATCACTATTGCTCCTTTGTTCTTTCCAGTCCTCGCCTCCTTTCATGGGGTTCCCAGTTGTTTGGGGTTTTTTTGTTTTTGTTTTTTTGGTCAATGGCACTACCTAGTGGTGATGTTGTATGCTAGACCAGAGGTGGCTCGGCTGGGAAGATTTAACCTTTTTAGTCGCAGCCCAGTTGGCTTCAACTGTAATACAGCTTATTTCTCTTAATTCCCAGTAGCTCGGGAGGATGGAAGAAGCTTGTATAGATGTTGCAGTGTCAGGGCTGCTTTGTTCTGAATATGTCTTTTAACTGATAAATTCATTTTGGATGCGAGTCGTGTCGTTTTCATATACATTTCCTTTATATGTGTGATTATGGAGTAGCTAAGTTTAGGTTTCACATCATTGTTGAGCGCATTTAGGGAGCACATATGTAAAGACATTTTTATGGATGCAAAGTTTATTGTATATAGTTGGGATGGTTCATGTTTGGCAGATTATAAAGAACTGGTTTCAATCCTAGGATAAACGTATTTCTATGAAAGGTTTTGTAACTTGTTAATTGGAATTGGAATAATGCAAATGTGGTTATTTGACTGTCAACCGATTACTTGGTGCCTTATTACGTATCCGCAGTGTATCTGGAGTCGCACTTTGGATGGTTGTCATTGAGCATTTGCTAAGATAGAAGCTTAAAACAAAAGAAAAAGTTCAAGGAAATACAAGAATACTTTGAGTTGAATTGACTTTGTTGTGAAACCACCTCTCAAAACTTTTTTTTAAACCTGCTTGAGAAATTAAGAAGCCGCACACGTACTTCAGCTAATGCTTGATTTATTTACTTTTTTGTTTTAATTCCCCAAGAATGTGACTACATCACAGAAAACCTTACATTACATCGCAACTTCTGCATTTACCTTCATTTGATTTCATGAAAACTTATTGAAATAAGTTCATACAGCTTGTCAGTTAGTTTCATTTTCAGGAATTGAAAAGAAAAAGAAAGATTTTTTTTCTTGATTGTACAATATTTGCCTGATCTTTGTTTAAAGTGTGTTTAATAATATAGTTCCAATATATTTCTTCCCACAATAAAAGTAGTTCATAAAGGAGCGTTATGTACATTATTCAGAAGAAGTTGAGGGGGGGCAACCGTTATCTCTGAAGCGATCATGTAGATGAGACATTTCACTCTAGTGTTTATCCTGTAAAAAAAAAAAAAATGTTTTCTTGTTGTTCATGTTGTACCAAGTTGAGCATTTTTATATGTAAGTATATGCTGATGTGTCCAGACAGAAATCATTTTACAAGTGGATTGTTTCTATTTTACAGCCTAAATGGCTGATGGCTGGACCACATTTCTGTTCATGACACGTTTGATAAAACATTCAAACAAAACACGAAAGTGATGATAATAAAAAAAGAAAGAAGCAAAACGAAAATATGGCCAATATACCGTGAACATGCTGGAATGTGAAAATGGCTGAACGTCATCCCAAAGATGTGTGGTTGTGTGTGATGTCCACGTGTCTGGTGCCTTTATGACAGCACATCTTTATTTGTGTCACATTTTAATCGCTTGTACTTAACACAATCTGTAGGTTCATGGGTATTTATCTCATATATATCCTTTCTGGAAGTATTAAATGCCTTAGGATTAAACTATTTAAACAAATACAGCAAAAAAAAAGTTATTTTTGTAACTTCAGAAACAATACAGAAATAAATTGCTGCCTCACAGCTGGAGGGGAATGCCACTGAATTTTGACACAGAAACTATTGGCTTTGAATTTAGATCTTATAGACAGAAAATTGGCCGGAAAATGTAACTGTGATGACAACTTGATGTGCAGCCTCGTGAAATAAGACTTAAAAGTTCATAAATGTTACATTGCTTCTCAGGGATGCGTTTTTCTGCTACATCAAAGAATGCAAAAGAAAGAAAATTGACTTGAATAGACTTAAAATATATTATACAAAATTTACTCTTGGGTGCTCATCTGAATGACATCACAGAAGTGATATTTTTACTCTAAACTGAAACTAAAGTGATATTTTATGCCAGATGAGGCAGATGATGATTGTTATATGCACTATCCCCATCCACAACAGACATCTCAGTCATCTGATGATACATGCAAGGCATCTTTTCTATTTTTCTTTGATTTAGATATTTTTCAGTAAGATAAATTAGCTGTGTGTCTTCTTTGTCACTTTATTTAAAAAGTAGGACCCACTGTCAGCCATTGAAAGGATTATAAGCATTACATTCAGAAGAAGTTAGTTGATTTTTAACAATGAAAATCAAAATGCCTGCCACAATTGATTGACTCTTGGCTCTTTTAACACATAAGCGATAAATCTAATTTCCTATCAGTGATGATTACATCATGCTTGCTTTGGTAATTATGGTTTCACAATACTCCACTCTTTAACTCTGTCTGTAATGGCAAGACTGTGTGGTACAAAGGCATACTGGCGGTGGATATTTAAAATACATAAATAAATGAATAAAAACCCTTTTCTGCAAAGATGCTAATCAGGCCTGTTCTGACAGCACAATCATTACATGAGCTTTTCCATTTTTGTGTTCAGGCATCACAGACAGCTTAACCAAGACAAAGTCCCGTTCTTTTAAAGAGTAGTGATGAAATCACATGTACTACCCAGC
>JBAMYA010000013.1:10607830-10624951 GCA_037176975.1 Arrhamphus sclerolepis
CACGCTTATAAATTTAGGGGTATTCCCCTCAAATTTGCCGTGACTTGAAATAACACTTAAGTTTTAAAATAAGTTGCACATGGGAGTGTTGCCAGTAGAAATCACCACATTCTCGAGGTAGTTGTGGGTATGAGGAGGACAAACGAGATGTCTGAACATGTCTCTTAAAATTCCTTCATGTAAAAACTTGAGGTTCCATGGTTTTGAGTTTTTATTTTTTTATTTTTTTGTATGTTGTGTCTAAACTGACTTCTCTGTGTTTTCTTCCCTTTTCCTTTTGAGTTGCTGAAGAGGTTTTGTTTACTGACATCATGTTTGTGCCGTTTGATGTTGTGGGTATAAGTTGAGGTTTAGTGTTTCGCTAAATCCTGTGGATTTGAAAGAGTATGGACGACGCCAGTAATGGTGACACTGTTTTTTTATAAGACATTGTGTCTTGTAATGTCAGAACAGATTCATGTTGAATCTATTTGTACCTTCAGCTGAAGGATTATTTACACACGTAGATGCTAAGAATTAAGAAAATCAAGCTTACTACTGTAAGCTTTTGGAGGAGTAGCTGGACACTTTGTGTTTACAGTAGGCTGCTCACGTTCTTCTGCTTGAGAGTTTTTATTATAGACGGCAGAATGTTTGTTTCTTTTTTCACGCTGGGTCAAAACTCAACATGACCGAGGTCCAGACAACGCTAACTTAAGACTTTTTCTCTTCAGGTCCATTTGGTGATGGAGGATCCAGATGTTTTGCCAATTTGCTTGGAACAATAACATTTTTCTTGCATTTTAAATTCAGGTCAAATCATTTTCATCAAAACAGTGAAACAAACACGGGTGTGTTTAAACTTGTTTCAGCAACAGTGTCAGAGGTTTAGCTTGTTTTTCTGACTCATAAACATCAGTTATTATGGATGGGCCTTTGTGATGCTGATTATTTATCGTACATTAAAAGTTACTTTCCTCCGTAGTGTGGACAAAATAGCCGTCTTTGGCAAATGGTAAAAATGCAGTCATCAAGTAGTATTTCACCACATTTAACTCTAAATCGGTTTCTTATACTGTCAAGTTTCAATGTAAAGCAGCGGTGTCAAAGCTGGGTCAAATCCAGCCCGCCACGTTATTTTATCAGATAATCGTATTCTCATATCAAAAATGTTTTTGTGGACATTTCAAAGTAACTGAGGACGAGAACAGCTGGTTTATGTCAAAAAGTCACGATTTATCAAATGTTTGCAAAGGATTTTACAGCCAAACGGTTATTTTTTTTTGTCTAAAATTCAAGGTTTTTGTAAAATTAACTTTTTGTTTTAAATTTTAAAAAATCTGTAATTTGAAGACAAAATCTATTATTCGACCACAGGTGTAATTTTATTTTTGAATGTTGAAAAAAAAAAAAGTTTTATGACATTTGTGAATGTAAGATTAAAAGTTTTGGTTGAAAAAAAATGTTTTAGACTAAAAAAACAAAAAAATTTTCAAAATAGTTTTTTATATATATATATTCATTTAAATAGTATAAAAGTCACTTTACAAAAAAATCTCATGGGGAAAAAGATGAAATTAACAAAATTGGAATTTTACTCGTTTTTTTTTTTTGCATTTGCATTTATTCAAGAAAAAAAATGGAATTTTTCGTATAAATGCCTCGATTTTAATGATAGAAGTTGCAAATTCTGTGAAATTAGAGATTTTATGACACATTTGTTTTTTATCAACCGAATTCAGGAACTAACCGGTAATCTGTCAACATAGCTGGTTTTGAGAAAAATAAAAAAATAAATAATAATGATCTGTCCCTTTAATTTGTAACCATGGTGATCCTCAACCAAGGCGAGAGTTGAGGTGGAGGTATGTGATTGTATGCTGTTTGTTAATTTGTGTGCAAAATGACACCAGAACTAAAAAGCCTTGTGAAACTCTGTGGAGCTCCACGAAGCGCAGATGCAGATCTGAAACAGTTTAGTTTATAGCACATAAGTCAACTTTGGCTTTGGTGGAGGATTAGCTTCATGAATAAACAATAACGACCCTCTAATAATAAACCTTCAAGAAACACGGAAGTAAGTTTGATGAACAGCAGTCACAAAAACATCATTCAATGTTTCCAAATGACCTATGGTTCATCCAAAACAAAATATTAGTAATAATAGAAGGGTAAACTGGGGAAAAGCGTGTCTAAGCACTGGTTCGGTCCAACAGGGCTGTTTAAGGTTTCAGCTGAGCTTTGTTTGACCCGCTGATGTGAACAGGTGTGTCATCATCACAGCAGAGCGACGTCTGGGATTAACTCCATTTTCCATTAACTGATTTTTTTTTCCTTTCCAACAGAATACCGCTGGCAGGAGCTGTTGTTGAGCTGTATCACTTTTTTTTTTTCTTTCCTCCTGCTCCCTGAACTCATGTTTTAAAGTTTTTTTTTAAATTTTATTTCAGCCATGCGGTGTCCAGCCTAGGAATGAAACTTGATTTTTTTTAAATATCTCTTTCCCTCCCTAAACAGCAGCTTCTGGTCTTCCCGTTTACTGCTTCTCGAGTCTTCGCTGTTACTCCGACTTACCGCACATAATTTTGTCCATTGCTCGTCTTTTCCTCGATGCTGCTGCTGTTGAGTGAGCTTCTGTATCGAGCAGGGTGGCCTGTCTGGATTACCATTGTTTGTTAGCCCGGTGGATGGAGGTTTCTATCTCTGTGACGACAGCCGGGGTCACTAAGCAGACACGTAACTCTAAAGCGAGCCGCTTTATGGCTTTCTCTGCACCAAAGGTCATCGCAGCATCTTGAGATTCTTTGTTTGCTCGGAGTTTCTTTTTTTTTTTCTATAAGATGCTATTCTGGCCCTTCTGATGTCGAGCTGTACAAGGGCATCAAATAATGACTGAAATCCAACCTGTTAAATGTTACAACTGGAACTGTAGACGAAGCATCTTTGTGTTTTCACCGTCACTCACACTGATTATCACAAATGCAGTCATGTTTTTTTTTCTGTTGGATTTTTCTGACGTCATTGTGCAATTTGTTCTGATGCTGTTAATGACGGTTTTGTACTATTAAGTTTAAAAAAAAAAGAAGAACGACATGACAACACTGTTACAGAAACGAAATGTACCGAGTTGCATTTCAGAAAAGAAAATGTCAGAAAATAAACTTTTTGAATGCACAGTGACATGTTTGTTTTTATTGTGTAACTGGGAGCAGCCTTCTGTTGTGGGAAGCGGAGTATACACACCTGTGTAACTTAAAATAAGAATTTACAAGATATATCATCCAAATTTATCAAAAATAATGTATTTAGGAGCTCTGAAACGAGCCGTTAATGTGAAAAGGGGCTGTTTAACTCTGACTGGTTTCAGACTTCCTGATTAGATGAATGATGTTGCATAAAGTGTCTAAATATTAAATCTAATGCAGAGGCTAAAATGGGGGGAAATGTATATATGGTCAGGAAAGAAAAGGAAAAGATACTTGAAGAATAGAAGGCTATCTGAAATACTAGCAATTATATTGTGGCCTCAACTGTTTAAAAGGAAATTATTAAGTAATATATGCAGTCTAAGATCTGCCCACATTTCTTCCTTCCAACATGAGGTGTTTTTAGAAAAGTATATATACATATAAATGTATATAAGACGGTTGACCTATCTGAAGAATTCTCCTTTGCAATATTGATGATAAAGATGTAATATCTTAAGGTTCAGATCCTTGTAGTTTTTCCGTTTCCCTCCAACTAACCACCTACAGTTTTGGAGCAAATGCTGGACAAAACAGGCTCTGCCATGTGCAGACCTCGCTTAGAAACTGGGGAGTTTTGTTTTCCAGAATGCCAGACTGTTCATGTTTGCAAATGTCAACATTTGTAAAAGCCGTTGTTGAGCTCTAGCAGACTGAGGGCCTCCAGGGGATTAGAGGAGGCTCTGTTTACCTGCTCTGAGGAATGCTGTCCTGCACGGACGCTTTTGTATCTGACAGGGACCCAAGGTCACAGCGCTGGGAGAGATGGGCCGCTTTGTCCCTCCCTTAAGTTTCCACCTCACAATATCAACAGCAAAACACAATGTGGGAAGAAAATGGAATTCCTGCTCATGTTGCAACAGTGCTCAGAAACTCAGGTTCACTGGCCCCTCTTACCTTTGATATGAGTGAAGGATGACTTTTGTATCATTTCTGGGGTTGCGTAATGGTAAAGCCATGTATTCCCATGATATATTTAGTTTTTAGCTATTTATTTTATAACTCCCTTTGTACTTCTAAAACCTGATATACTCTGAATTTCTACAGGCATTTAAATGCATTAGTTTAGTAATTTATTAAAAGAATATGATATAGGCCTATATAATAACTATAGCTGTCCATATTTTTTACAGTGCAATTTTGTGTTTGCACCATAGTATCAAGACCTTTACTGAATACGTTTATATTCATTTTAAGTGGCTTGTGTCAATATATGACGCGTCATAAACTTTGAGGCTGCAGTAGCGATGTTTCGCCACGCGGTGTCGCACTTGCACTTCCTAATAAGCTCCATGGAGAACCTGATGCTGTGATCAAGTTATCAAAGATATGCTCTCCAGAAGAAAAAACATACAGCAATATAAGCTCGCTATTAAGTGCTTGAACGCACACAAATAAGGCTCTGTGAAAATACTGGAGGATTATAGTGATTTGTCGAGACTTTTTCGGTCTTTATTTGACCTGAAGCAGCAGACTCGGGGCCAACAAACGCGCTCCTGTTTCGTTTGTCCGCAGGTTAGAAGGTATTTGCGGAGGGCAGACCTCGTTAAATTTGACATGGACTCTCAACATTTCGCAAGCACGCAAAAGATACTTCAAAGCGCGCGACTCGCCACATTGTATACGTTTCCAAATATGGCGAAATGTTTTTAGCAAGCCTAGTAGGCCGAGATCATTTAATTGTAGCCCCAGTTGTGTAAAATAGGTGGTTTATTTTAATTATGGCTACACACAAACTAGTCCTTGACCTTTTGTGGAATTTTACTGAAACAATAAAATAAATATGAATACGAATTTGACTGATTTTTGTCGAGCAATTTACACATTTAAGAGCTTAAAATGACCGAGAAAACCCTCGTTTTGTGGTGTTTCGTTTAGACAAAGACATGTAACAACTGCAAGTTTGAAGATTTTTCTTTATCTCATTTTGTAATAAACATATAAATAATAAACTCTAGACATTTTTTTGACACATGGCCCTGTTATGAAAGTTAACTGGTATGGTCTGGCTATATAGACTATACAAACTGTGCATCCGCCGCAGGTCATTTCTATACAAAACTATGTCCCTATTACAAAATATGAAAAGAAAAATAACATTTTAGTACATTTACATGAGTTACTTATTAATTTATTTAACGAAACTTTTGTTCAGTACTACTTTTAACTGTTACTGAATTGTCAGAATCTGCATTTTGATATTTTCTCAGAGGAAAACAGAAAAATAGAAACACACAAAAAAACAAAAAAAGGCAGAGAATGCAGACATGAGGCAGAATATCTGTCCCTCTCCGACAACTTAAACCAACAGTTTACAAAATAATTAAATTCTTAACAAACCAAACAGTACAAGATTTTCCAATACTTTCCCATCTACTGTATTTAAATTAAAATATATTCTCATATCTTACACTATTTCAAATAACGAAATGTGTGATTCGGTAGCGATCTGTCAAAATCTAATTTACAATTCTGTGTATAAAAATATAATTTATGGAACCCCGCGAAGTTTGTTCTCCCCAAAATATAACAGTCAGTTGCACAAATATGCACACAGGAACATTACAGCCTGTCAAACTCAGCTCCGCTCTACAACACCCTCCGTTTCTTTGTGGTACTCTTTTCTCCTTTTTCTTTTTTTTCTTTTTTTTATGTTTTAATCTTTTTTTTTTCTTTTTTTGCATTTCAAACATAAAAAAATAGATTATGCACAATTTGCTGCTCGCACCGTTTCACAATCCATTTATGTGACAGCAGCAGAGTTCACATGAGAATAAATTATTCAAAGAGAAACTTTTTTTAAGGCTCCATTCATTCTTTGAAAGAGGACACATCATGGAAAAGTCACTGAAATAAATATCCCAACTCCGCTGGGGCCTTTGTCTTGTTTGTTCGTTTTTTTATTGTATTTTTTTTCTCTTTTATTTCCATTATTATTGTTATTTTATATTTTTAATCTACTGAATAGTTCGCGTGTCCTACATTTAAGCCTCATTCTGCTCCTGTATAGAGGTTTCAACTTGGGTATACTGACATCCCAAGTGGATGGATGGAGTGGCTGTCCAAGAGCCACGTCCCCAGTTGATAAAGGACTTTGGAGTACCAGTGCACTCCGTCGTTCTGTGCGCTGGCTTGAGGATGGGAAGTGAAAAGCAACGAGGACACCCAGTGGGCGAGCCTGACGGGTGCCAGGGCCCAGTGCGCCAGCTCGTGGTCCTCGATCACTGCGTAACAGGACGCAAGGACCTGGTCCACCACCACGTTCCCCTGCGCTGTCACCGGCGCAAAGGAGCCCTCGTGCTTTTGCGTGTAAATCCGTTTCACGGTCACAGGCACCAGTCGATCTGCGTCAGACACGAACACCTTTTGTCCGGGCTGGACGTGGCTGGCGAAAACCGCCGACATCCGCTGCTGGGCCTGTGTGGTGTTGTCGCGGGCGGTGAAGATGAGGTGCGCGGCGGTGAGGTGGATTTTGTGGCCCGATTCTGTCTCGATCACGTAGAAGATCCTGTTGGTGGCGGAGTCTCGGTCTATGAACATGATGAAGTCGGTGTAGAGCGGGTTTCCGTCGTCATCTGCTGCCAGGACCCTGTCGCCGGGCTGGAGGTCTTTGATCGCCTTCTTGGTGCCATCCTGAAGGGTCACCGTGGAGGAGCCTGGGAAGCAGCCGCCTGACTTTGCTGCCACAGAATTTTCTGTGAAAATAAGAGATCATGCAGATGTTTTACTTAAGATAAATACTCTAAAGAATCAAAAAACGTGTAATCAGTTCTCAAAAAATGCATTTCATCAGGATAAAATGAACTTTGACGTAACATCATTTTTAATTTCCTTTTTCTTTTCTTCCTTTTTTTCTTAAAGATCTGTTTGAGAGTTGAGGATTTATTTCTCAACCTTCACACATCTTGGTGGGCCACATTTTGCATAATGATGTCTTTTGGCTCCTTCAAAACCAGATGCGTATTGGCTTGGCCCAGGTTGTCTGAAAGCCATCTTTTCTTGATTAAAGAAAAAGAAAACCAATAAAGAGCAGGCATTGTTATTCTAAATCTGCCTGTGGATCTAGCTACTCTCGCTAAAGAACACTTACGCCTTTCCCAGCTACTCTTCCCATATTTACTCAGGTGCAGAAACCTCTATGTGACAATTCACACAAATAGGCGACTCACAACTACTATTTACCCAGTGGAGCCACTTTTCCAAGCCTCTCGAGTTGTAGATTTGAATTTAAATGAGGGCCTGGACTCTTAAATGCTGTCTGTTGTGCAACATCAATGCTCCCCCCTTGTCTACCACGTCTCCCTGTTTTGTTGTCAGTCTTGATGACAATAATTTTGGCCTTGGTGGAGCTCTTCACATACCAGTCTCCGGGATCACACTGTCCCGCACACAGAAAGGGAGGGAGGGTTTCTACTCAGAATTTGGGGGCTTTTAATCTTCTTTTAAGATTCCCGAGCATGAAATAAGGTGACAACTGAAAACCAGATTTAGCCCGACCAATTCAACATTGTTCAGCCAAATCCTTTTGGTAAAGTCGCATGACCCCTAATGACACGTCGGCCTTGGCACATACTGTGATCTCAAAACGTGTGTGCTGAATGATAAATAAGGGATTTATCAATAAAGTCTGAGTGAGAAAAGCTCCATGGTCCATCAGTCAGTGTGGAGAAACATTTTCTGAGCACCACAATCGTCCTACAGTGAAGGCCTAGATTTGTTTTAGCCTAAAATGAGCCCCAGTAAAGGTCTGGAAAAAAATCGATAAAGTCAAGACATTAGAGATCCAGATAAAAAAAAAATAACAAAAAGAAAGGTTTTAGAGAGTGGTTCTTCAAACGAAACAAAAAAGCCCAAAATAATTAAAAATGAAGTCACATTTTGCGCCACAGAGAACAGGGCGCTTTGCTTTTCTAGGTCACACAGAGTTGTGCTTTGGTCGTGGTTCCCACCAGGAGACAGTGTGGGGCGATCTAAGATCAAGAAATAAGCTGCATGGAAAATGATCACAACGCCACAGGCTGGTGTGTGCGCCCTCACATCACTGGTGGAAATCTATATTGTCAACATCTGCCTCACCACAAATACATTACAGACATAAATCAGGCTTATTTTTGATAATGTAACTGAGAGGTATTTTTGCTGTGGGCCTCTCAATGAATCAACAGGTTTTAGGAGGCATTAGACACGCTCCATTTGTTTTGTTTTTTTCTTTCTTTTTTTTGTCCCCTTGTTGTTTTTGGACTCTTGCATGACTCCGCGGATGAAAAGCAACCCAATTTATCTCCCATTCATAGTCTGATAAGTTAAACAAATCAAATATGATTAACAGCTGATACAACATGTGGGTATTTCATGCCACAATCAGCACCGCTTTGCGCGCATGACACCTGCTCCCTGCTTTAGAACCGTACCTGCTTTCACGGAGCAGTGGATGTGGGCTTTAGACTCGTAGTAGACCCAGTCAAATCCGGCTTCTACCGCCAGCCTGGACAGAGTGCCGTATTTAGCCTTGTCTCTGTCTGAGGTGGTAATGTCCACGGCCCTGCCCTCGTAGTGAAGGGACTCCTCAAAGTGGTGTCCGTCCTCGTCCCAGCCCTCGGTGACGCGCAGCTTCACCCCGGGCCACTGGTTCATCACTGAGATGGCCAGCGAGTTCAGCTTGTCCTTGCATCTCTGTTGGAAGAGGAAACAGAGGCTTTATAGAGTTGAATCTTTTTTTTTCTCTATCAAAAACTAAAACAAATCAAAGTTACATTTGAATTTCTTATATCGTTTTGTCGTCAGGACAAGCAGCTCGCAGGCGCCACACAGATATATTTTCCTCCTACTTTCCCATCATTTCCCTTGTCTGCATCCACTGCAATATCATCTATCAAATATGACATTTCTGACTCACTGAGGCCTCGGCTACAGGTCTCCATCCCTAACTGACGTCCCTGATGCCTCCCACCTGAGGTGAAGCTCTGCAAGTGAACTGCATCTCTGATCCTGAGCTTGCATTTCTCAGCGTGAGCAGCAGCTTCAGAGGGCACATCTCGGGTAAGAAAGCTGCTCATGAAATATTGATAAGACACCGCATTCGCTTCACTGGCCTATAACATATGGGTCTTCGTTCTCAGGAAGGTGCGAGAGTCGTTCCTTTCAGTCAGAAAGTGTTTCCTTAAAAACAACATTAATACATTATAAATTCATGGGTTGGTATTAGGCAACGGCGTCAGCCTTGTCGGTTGAAGCGCGCATGTTTTCTTTAAGTAAATAATTGATATGCAGGTGATATGAAGACTTAAAATATCAGGAGTTTGTGCCACAAATAGGAACCCCGGCCTCTCTGAGCTCTCAATGAAGATGCCTGGCCTTCTCCAGGACAACTATTCTCGACGCCTCACCAATATGTCAAATAAAACATCACAAAGAGTCTTTTCAGAGCAAAAAGCGGAGGGAAACTTTCATTATCCTCCTCCTGCAAAGTCCTGGAAACGTGACATGCCTCCCTAAGTGAAGGTGTTTTTTGGATCCTGACTGACAGACCTGTGAAATATCCGAGGAGTGTGAGGGCGCATAGAGGAGCGTCTATGTGTGACCCACTGTCCTCTCTGCTGACGGACAGCCTGAGGTCTTAAAGCAAGAACGTTCACACAAACTGCAATGGCAGAAAAGGAAGCCCAACATATAACAGTATCTGTTTTATGGGGTGAAAACTGGTTTAGAAAACAATCATCAAAACACAGGGTGGGACTGTCGGAGTCAAGAGCCGTAAAGCTTTACCTATTTATTAATTCATTAGGTCGTGTGCCGCAAATCAAGCCAAATTCTGCTCAGCCACCATGAAGCCCAGCAGGGCGCCTTGGACAGGGCGCTTTGTGCTGGGGTAAAGTTGTTCAACAGCCTGCCTCTTAATCTGTTCACAAATGATTTGGTTAGAGGAAACACTTATCAGCTACCTGTCAGTGTAAACAAGCCGCCAGCTCGCCAGCTCATCTCTTTTCCGACTCGTTTGCAATGTGGGCAGAAATTCCAGGCTTCCAACACTGCTGCACTGCAAATATCCCACTTTTAAAAGCAATTCAATAGGACACCAGAGCTCGTTTCCCTAAAAGGCTGAAAGTTGCAGTATACAGCACAGTAAACAGAGACCCACTTGTTATAAAAAGGCAATTAAAGTACTTTTATGAGTCATCTTCATACCAATCACAAGCAATCTGCTCCATGATTTATTCTGCTTCTTCACTTCATGGAAAAGTCTTACAAGTAAAACTTTGCTGGGAACATTTTTAAAATATGACGATATAGCCTAATAACCTACAAGGTGAAATGTCAGTTTATAACGTGGCATAACGTGCGCATTAAAGGGTGAAAGAAACTGTCTTTAAAAGTCAGTAACCCAAACGCATCTGTTGGCAACTTTCCTTGGAGTCAAGCAGTGCTTCTCTAAACGCTCCTCCTTTCAGACTATAATCCTGGCTAGACTTCAGTGAGTCATTAATTTATTTATTGCACACATCTAACAAGGCTACTGCAGGCACGTGTCTTGTTTCGTGTAAAACATCTGTTTTCTAAAACGTGAGATAAGAAGTCAGTTTTCTTTGTGCGTAAAATTCCGTGCGTAAAAACCCACCAGATCCGAGTTAAAACCGCGAATCAGAGTAAACAACGTTTGCACAGCGTAAATCCCCATGTGATAGCGCTTATGTCATTTGCAGCCGCACACACACCAAATGGGTTTACATGCTTTCATTGTGTGTGTGTGTGTGTGTGTGTGTTGTGTTTTTTTGGGATTTTTTTGGACAAATGTCACGTACGTTAATGTCGGTCGAACCGATTTTTAACTTACGTTGACCCCCGGCTGAGCAAAGGTCCGAAGTTCAACTCGTGTTCCAGACGCTCAGAAGGTCGCCTGAAAGCTCATCCATGTAGACTTTACACTAAGAGTTAGTTGCTGTCTTTGCTTTGAAGTCCCCTGTGCTGAATGAGAGATGGGTGGCGAATCAAAAGCCGCAAAAGATTATAAAATAAAAATGAAAACAGAAAAGAAACGATAACGAAAGGCCACCAAGTTGCACAAATGCATGTCATAGCTACCAGTGTCAGAGGATCTGTCTTATTTGTGTGTTATGACACAGAACTGTATGTGTGGCATGTGAAACATTCTGGTAAGAGTTAAGTCTTGCTGAAAAAGGCGATTGCCATTCTTTTCAGAGACAGTTCTTCTTTTTCCCACAGACAAGGGGACAACAAGATCATCATCTGGTTTCCCACTTAGAGCTGCGCGCCCTCACAAGCCAGTGCGTTCATGATCCTTATATTTAAGAACCTATAGGTGCCTATCGAGGGAGATGCAGAGAGTGCTGATGGGGACGCAGAGACCGCACGCACAGTGAATATTTTATCTGAGCTCGTGCTCATGCAAGGTGCCAGGGTTCAGCGACTCTGACGCGCGCCTGGCTTCATCACCGCGCCACATCCATCACCACCTGCATTTTATTATTACTGAGCCAATATCACCCGAGCGCGCTGAATAATTCACCAGGATGTGAGTGCTTAAAGTCATGCTGAACAGAAGCATCCTCAGACTCGTCCTACCCGCACCGACCGAGCTGTGAGGTTTGGTAACTAACAAGCTGCATGAGGATGGAGTAAAGGAAAAAAAAACAACATGTCATCCCTCATGCAAGGGATGCCAAAAGGCACCATAAGTCCCTGTGCTCCTGATATTGACCGGGTCCCACCCACGTAGAAAGTCCTGACACTGTGCAGGACACTCAAAGAAATTTCACGGCTTTCATGCAGAGATGCACCCCATGTCGAGGCTAAACTACAGCAGTCTGTACAAGAAAATGTCTGAATGAGCTACGCCATGCCTGAATGAGCCCGGCTATTTGAAGCGGTGTGCATCCCCAGCTGTCAGGGCTGGAATTAAGAGAAAGGGCGCATAAACAAGCTGCAATGTAAGCAAAAATAAAAAATAAATAAAAAATACTCCACAAATGTAAGCCGAAGGGAATGCGCTCCTCTAAAGCAACTAACGCAGCTCCATACAGATACAGATGTGAGAAGGGGGAGGGAGGGAGAGGGGGGGGGCATTAATATTTTAAATACACTGTCACAATCATGAAGGCCGAATGTCCTGACTGTCCGCTTGCACATCTCTTCTGCTGGATTTTTATATTCGCTTCAAGCCTGCAGCGTTTGCAAACTCCCATGTCGGCGCATAAGTGCAAGTTAAAAGGCTCGGTGTGAAGAGTTCAGCTGGGAGTGAGGAGGAAAAAAAAGAAGAGTATCCTTACCTGAGTCATTAGCCTGTCGGCACCGGTGTTCTCCTCATCCTTGAATATGATGTCTGTGTTATAATTGGGAGTCAGTTCTTTAAATCGCTCGGAGTTTCTTGTGATCTTGCCTTCGTATCTGCCGCTTGCCCCGAGGGTCTTCTCCGCCACGTTGGGGATGTACTGCTTGTACGCAAGAGGTGTCAGCTTCTTGGGGTGTCTTCTCTTGCCGTAGCCCCTGCCCGGTCCGCAGCCCATCCCAGAGGACACCAAGGATAAGCAGACGAGACCGACCAAGACGATTTTGGTCCAGAGCAGCATTTTTTTTCCTCTTGTCCTTTAAGATCTCAACCGCTGCTGCCACAGTCGTCTGTCTCCCTCGCAATGCCCTTGTCTCCTTTCTCACTTCTTCTTCGTCTGGTCTCTACCGTGGCAGGTGCCGAAATGAACGCCTCAGACAAATGGTAATAACGGGGCACATAGAATGGGGGGTTTAGAAAAAGTAGAGAGGGAATTATAAGCCACGGGATCTCTTGTCGAGCTGCAGCCGCTTGTGTGAGCCGATCGCTTACCGCTTTGTATTATAGTAGCGATCTATAGCAGGGGAGGGACTAAACAGACTCCTGATGTGATCCCACACACACACACACACACATACACACACAAAAAAAATCTTAAAAGATTTCTCCCACCTGAGGGTTAGCAACCTTACGGGGAGGAGGGGCTCCTCCATGGGAAAACATCAATTATAGACAGTCTTTGTTTTTACCCTCCCGTTTTTGCAGCTCTCACAGGGGAGGAAGCACAGACAGGAGGACAAGTTGAGCAGTGCTGGTCTCAAATCTTAATCAGTGCGTTGAAGTGAAGTGATTTCACTCTCTGTGCGCGCGCGCGCCGCTGGCTGATGATCGTGCGTCTGGCTCGACTGTCCGCACGGGCGACGTTAAGTAAAACTGCTCGTGGAAGCGCAATGCGCACAACATGGGGCAGATTGTCTTGTCCAACGGACACCTGTCCAATAACTCAAATGAATGGACGAAGCGAAATGAAGAAAACAGAATGCACCGTTTAGTTAAAAGATGGTAGCACTGGATGTCATTTAGATTAATCAAACTCTCAAGAAATCTGAACATAGTTATTTTTGATTAATATTTTTGTTTGAAACTATTAAGACTGCACCAAACTCCACATTATGTTACAAAAAACTTTAACATGTTTGCAGAGCGCACAATTTGCGCCCATGTTCCACGATTTTTTTACGCATTATATAAAGAGATCAGACTGCCAGTAAAATGCTAGATGAGGCTTTAGTAAGCGTTTTTAAGTCAAGTGTTTCACGCCCAGAGCCAGTTATTATTAGAATTAGTCTGTCTGATGCTTTTTATGTGTGTGTCCTGGGCCAAAGTCAAACAAACATTCTCCGTCTTCAGACACTACTCACTTATGCCACCACTCTTTACTGACTCATAGCAGTGATCAATAAATAAGGTGGTCTCTCTGTTGCACTTTAAAGGAGGAGGGCAGGGACTGGCCTCATGTAAAACTGCCAAGCACAATCCTAACACCACTGGAACTACATATATGACAGCAAAAACAGATCTTGCAAATGTCTCAGAGAGGAAAGCAATTCATCTGATCACAAAGAGTAATTACAGGCAGAGGGCTGTTTTTTTGTTGTGTGTGTTGGGGGGTGGGGGGTAGCTTTCATCACAGACAGTGGAGGACAGATATGCCACCCTTTGGTGTGGCTTCAGTCTCATTAAACCACACTCTGGCTGACCTCCAGTCTGGTGTTGTTCAACCCTGTGCCAGGCTTGTGACAACCAGAGAAGGTGAGGCTGCCTACCGCTCACTGAGAACATGATCATCAACTCTTGGCTGAAAGATGGTTTGTGTACCTGGCATGATGCTGTATAACCCTTAGCAAGATGGCCTGCTGTACTTCCAGCAAAACGCAGAAGTCGGTTAGATTTTAGTGTATGTGATGGAGATACGTCAGATATTTCTCTAGAGTACAGAGGCTGAAATCGTGGTGGAAACAGGTTGCATCATCTCCCACTCCATCTCGGGAAACCCAGAGAGATGTCCTTCCAAATAGATTGTTGAGTCCCCGACTATGTCATTAGACATAATTAAATACAAATCATATGAAGTATCTGTGCTAAATATAGAAGAGAATAAAAGGCTGAAAGGTTTTATTCTTCACAATGGTTTGGTCCGCACTCTCCAGCATCACTACCCTTCCGACCTCCTCACTACACACACATCTTTTTGTGGGAGTTTTTGTTCTTTTCTCTCAAAAACAACTGCCTGCATATATATCAATAGTTAGTTCTATGCAATTGGATCTTGCATCAGATGTTCATTTTCGTGCTTATGCATTACTGAGTGATTGTGTTCTTCATCAGCCCTCTTTGACAGTCTGAACCAACATATTTTATTAACATCTGAAACCCTGATTCTGTCAGAGGACTGAAATCACCGACAGTCAAGTATGAAAGGACAGACAAAGACACAAGACAGTGATGGATGTGGCCTCTGTCAGTGATGCATGTGGTGTTTGTGTGCTGTGTTGTGGTGTATGTAAATCAGTGTGTGGTGGTTTGTATTGTGATGTTCGATGCAACTCCTTGATCCATATGGGAGCTTAAGCATCCCAGCAGCTAGACAGTTTTTTGTACAATGTTTACAAGTCTTAAGTAGCTTCTTTGTTAAGATGCATGAGAGAAATGTATTATCTGAAGTGACCAACTCCAGTCAGAGCAGACTTATCCAGCCTCCCCATCCTTATCTCCTCCCAACTTCACAGCATGGCACATTTGATGATTCTTGGGCATGAGTTGCATAAAGCTGTAAGACTTATTGACTTATGCTTTTGTATGGCAACTTTGTAATTTTTTGACCAAAATATGTCACAAAATAAGATGTAAAATTATGATGAAAAAATAAGCTGAATTGAACTGAGGCAGTTTGGTTTGTTACAAATCTATGATTGGCTTAATTAAACATGAGCGCCTTCATATCCAAAACCATGTCTTCCATCCATCAGTGATATATACCCACTGATTCCTGTTCAGTGTCTCAGGGATAAGGGTCTGGATGCAGACTGGGGAAGTGGAGCTTCACTGTAGAAGCTCCACTCTGCTAAGCACCTTGCCCTGGTATGTTACTCTAACCTAACCACCTGGGAGAGGAGGTCTCGTGATTCCAGTCAAGACTGGAGCTCCACTTTCTCCACAGTCAGATCCCCTTGGTAAAAGGGGAGCGTATTCCAGTTGTTATCAAGCTAAAGGTGGGCTACACCCTGTACTGGAGACCAGTCACAGGGCAAAACCTTTGCTTTTCAGGATTTAGGCAAATTCTATGTTTTTTGAAGCACATTAGATGGTCTACATTCTGTGATATTGATATTTAAAGAAAGTGGTAACCCATGAAAGAGACATGAAAATGCTGAAAATAATTTAATTCTATTTAATAGTTGGAATTTTTCTAGTTGTTATCACACTTATAGTTTCACTTCATTAATTTGCTTCAGCTTAGTCAAGAAGAGCTGCATCTCCTACAACTGAATGCAATATTTGTGTATTGATTTCTTTGACAGTTTAGTCTTGTTTAAATAGAATGGAATGAAGCCAAAGAAAAATGTCTCATAATGGCGTCATGAGGAGGAAGGGAAAGACAAGGACAGACCGAGAGAGGCAGAGAATCGCAGGTGAGTTTGTTGATCTATTCTCAGAGTTATGAAAAATGGAGGACTATCACATTTACAATTGCGACAATGGCTTTGCTGTTGCGTTGAATTGTGTGATAGATGGTTCTGAGTATTTTTTTTAAACCCTTGTCATATGTTGTTTCCATTGACACATTTCAGCATCTTCCTCTGCAGAAGTGCTATTCAAACACAGAGCTGACAGCAGTTATGATTCCCTGAGGGACCCCAGAGGAACTGTTTGGCTGCAGGTCAGAGTGTTACTTCAGGTGTCACGGCTCTGAGATAAAACCTGGCATTACACACGAATGCCTCAAACCCACAGAGAGGATGCTGCAAGAGTCTTCCGAGTACCCATGAATGATACAAGGACAAGCTGTTGTAAAAAATAAGAGTGACGATAGGAGAAATAATAGAGACCGTACAGGGCTCTTTTTAAATTAACCAAGTGACAAAATGTGATGCCGAATGTAATGAATAATGTAGAAATTTCGATGAATAATGCAGCCTAAAGAGCACATAGTGCTGATGGGTTGAACTTTAGTTTCTCCCGCAGAGGAAACCAACCATCTCTCAGCCAGCCCTGAGGCTGGAAAGAGTATTTGCAAACATTACATTTCAGCGTTTGCTTTTGGCCTATGCCTATGTGCCAGATAGGTGGAGGTTGAAGCTAAAAGTAAAGGAAATCACTGCTGGTGGTTTAGACAAGATAAATTCTGTACACAAATTTTTAATCTATCCTTTCTGAGATCATATTTTCTCACCTTGGCTTTAGATTATGGGGTGACAGAGCAAAATGAAGGTTCATTTTATGAAATAAGTCTGGAGGGATGGGGGGGGGGGGGGGGGGGGGGTGTTCCCAACCCCTTCTCCAACTCCCTCTTTCCTTTTGCATCTTTTCCCCCACCCGTATTTCAAACACTCA
>JBAMYA010000013.1:10624961-10646242 GCA_037176975.1 Arrhamphus sclerolepis
CCCCCCCCCCCCCCCCCCCCCCCCCCCCCTCCCCCCCCCCCCCCCCCCCCCCCCTCGACCACAAAATTCTTATTAAGCTGCCTGTTGCATGTGATAGCTTATCCAGCATATGGCGTGAAAACGGTCAGTGAGTCATCGGCTCCCGCCTCATATGTCCCATCAAATACCACGGCCTCCAAAACCTAAAGACTTCATATTCACGTCACCTACTCTCATACATCCTCTGTTTCAGTAGATTCCCTTAAAATGCTGCCTCCATATCCTGACGTTCAAAGGAATTAATAGATACGCTTACAATCAGACTAAATCCACACCCACGTTTGATTTTCTTTTTTTTTTTTTTCTCTTGGGCTGCAGTCTCAAATCAAGCACAACGAGATGTAACTAGAAGTGTTTGATGGAGTTTAACCAGTGTAAGTCCCCCCAATTACTGCTTTAAAGCCTCCTCCTGTCTGAATGTTTTGTAACATTGTTAGACGGATTAGGACTACAGAATAATCACGCACAAACATATAAGTAGTGTCAGGCTCCTGTGTTGTTTGCAAATAGGGTTTCCTTTCTTCCAGCTAAACAGAAAGCCACCCCGACCACAACTCTTTGTGGTTTTCTTTCCTGCAGGTGGGGTCCACATTCAAACCTTTATCCTGTTTTGAACTTTTGGCAAACAGTTTATAGCACCGACACGTTGCCATCTATCCCATGAACATGCATACTCTTTTGTCACAGTTATAAAGTTTGAATAGTCTTCCACTAAATGGTTTAACTAAGCCGCAAGCATTGAGAGTTATGTGGAAGTAAAGAGTCGGGATTCAGCTGAACAGATTTAGCTGCCCCAAGGCTAATCTGTCAGATACAATGGAAATTTCACAATACAGTATCTAGAATCACAGCCCTCGGCATGCCCTGTAGTGTGTAAAACATTTTATTTGCACTCTCCAGCCGCTCCCAATACTTAAACATTAAACGCCAAGGCTAGACAGGCAAAATCACTTTGAACTGCAGGGCAGGGTGAACTCTGTGGGAGCGGAAGGAGGTGAGAGAGTGGAGAGCAGGGGCCTGGTGTTTGTGTGATACTCCGCCAGGTGAGTCAGCGCAACACCATCACAGTCTTAGGCAATGGTGATGGAGAAGGGAGGGACCGATTTTACATGTGTCAATACTCTCAGACATAACTGAGAGTTTCTGATGACACAGTGTCAAGATTGACATCTAAACAAGCTGTCTTGTCCTTTTTTGAACGTTAGATGTCTCCTTAATTTCATTTAGGAATATGGCTTTTGAGCTGGCAGTGTTGTTGCAGGAAATACATGATCATTTTTCCCATTCACTTAATTAAAAGAAAAACTCTTCCCAGAGTTTGCGCAGTGAATCTATAAAGGACATGCATCTAATGCAAACCATCCACTGGTTTATTTTGTTAAAAAAGAAAAAAAAAGAAAAAACAAGCCTGATGTATAACACCCTCTCAGAAGCAATATCTGTTATGAAATTAAATATGTTTAACTTTAGTAGAAACACCAAGACACCAAAAACATACCCTAAATTGTCACCTTACACATCATTTCCACTAACTCTTACTCAAAACACATTTTTGTCAATTTACAACTTGCAGAGTAAGAGTAAAGAGAGATGTGCCATTTGTTTTAAGTCTATGGGATGTAATATCTTCTTCTTTAATTTCACTTGTCTCCATCTAGCCCTCACTGTTCCACCGTTCTGCTCGGGTTCCTCTCATTCACACACATGGATTTTGTCTTGCTGCAGTTAATCTTCATTCTTCTCCTTTCCCGTGCATACCTCCACCTCTCTAGATTCTCCTCCACCTGCTCTCACCACAGATCACAATATCATCTGCAAACATCACAGTCCATGCAGATTTCCGTCTAGCCACATCTGTCAGTCTGTCCATCGTTATAGCAAATAAGAAGGGACTCAGAACTGATCTTTGATGCAGTCCCACCTCCACCTTGAACTCTTCTGTCACACCTGAAGCACACACCATTACTGTCTTACATCTCTCACGCTGAGAGAGCTCAGACTTCCTCATATAGAACCATAGCTTCTCTCTTGGTACCCTCATGCTCTCTGAAGGTCTACAAAGACACAATGTATCTCCCTCTGACCTTCACGGCACTTCTCTATTAACATCTTCAAAGCAAATATTGTGTCTTTACTACTCTATTTTGGCATGAAACCATACTGCTGTTCACAAATACTCACTTCTGTCCTTAGTCAAGCTTCCACTACTCTTTTCCATAACTTTTATGACTCATCGACTTTACAACTCTACTGTAGTTGCCACAACTCTCAACATCTCCCTTGTTCTAAAAAACAGCACCAGCACATTTCTTCTCCATTTCTCAGGCTTTGTCTCAGTCTCTAAGATCCCACTGAATGTCTGAGTCAAAAACTCTACTGCCACCTCTCCTAGACACTTCCATACCTCCACAAGTACATCATCAAGAACAACTGTCTTTCCACTCTTCATCCTCTTCAGTGCCTCCTCACTCCAGACTTATTAATCTTTGCTATCTCCTTGTCCACAAAGGTCACCTCTCCTTCACTTCCATCTCTTTCAATTTCTTCATTCATCAGCTCGTCAAAGTACTCGTTCCATCTTGTCATCACACATCTGGCACCTGTCAGTACATTTCCATCTCTGTCCTTTATCTCCCTAGTCTGCTGAACATAATTCCTATCTCTATCTCTCTGCTTTATCAACCTGTATAAAAAAGTCTCTCCGTCCTTGCTGTCCAACCTTACATACAAATCATAGTACACCGTTTGTTTGGCATTTACCACCTGTACCTTCACCTTATGCTGCATCTCACTGTGGTCCTGCCTTCAGTCCTAGTGTCCCACTTCTTCTTAGCGAACCGCTTTCTCTCTATACACTCCTGCACTTCCATGCGTACTTTCCTACCAGATGGTACAAGTACTCTCTTTCCTGTTTCCCTGATCACATTAGCTGTAGTTTTCCTGTAGTTTTCAGCTTCTATTACTTTTGTCCTCACCACCAGAGCCATCCTACACACCACCAACCTGTGCTGTATGCCTACACTCTCACCTAAACCAACTTTGCAGTCACTGGTCTACTTCACATTATGTTTTCTACACAAGAGTAATAGTCCACCTGTGAGCTCCTGCCTCCACTCTTTTAAGTTATCCTATGTTTCTACCTCTTCTGGAAGAAAGTATTCATGACAGTCATTACCATCCTTTTTGCAAAGTCAACCACCATCTGTCCTTCTGTGGTCCTATCTTGGATGCCAAACCTGTCCATCACTTCCTCATCACCTCTGTTGCCTTCTCTAATATGTCCAATGAAGTCTGCAACGAACACCAGTCTTCCATCTCTGGGGATACTTTCCATCACTTCATCAGCCTCACTCCAGAATTCCTACTTCTCTTCTAACTCACACTAAGAAGACTGAACACCACATCTTCAGTTTCTAGCTTCAGATGCATCACTCTGAACATTCCTAACAAGCTCTTCCTGCAAGATAACTTCTACTCCATTTGTCCGGACATTCAAAGTCCCTACTCGCAATCCTCGTCTCTTGCTTTCTTCGTCTGTTTTCTCTTTGCCTATGGACAAGCCGTCCTCCTGTCAATGGCAGTTGTTGTTCATTCAGGGCTCAACTGATCCAGTTTGAGTATCATGGGTCTGTGATTAAATGTTTTCCTTATTATTAGGAGAGCTGTATTAATACAACTTTTAGTGAAACCTAAAATTGTGCAAACATTAGCCTTCTATTTCCCATGTACCAATTCTGTGTAATGTTTGGTTTAACTCATGTGTGAATAACATTTAAACTAATAATAATTTTTATTTTGCTGCTGACATAAAACTGGATCAATCCAACAATCAAACAACACAAAAACACAAATGAAACAGATCTTGGAGACTTGGAAACTTCTGCAGGCCTAAGGCTGAAGTTGTCAGACAGATCTTTTCTTGCATGCTAAAGGTATCTCTTGATGTTGTTTGTTCTTGGCATGAAGCAAATGCAGACCTAAAAAAAAAAACTCTTTCTGAACCACAGAATAAATGATTTCACAGGGTGAATAGCACTACCATTATTTATTAAACAAAAAAAGTAAGTACATCCCTGATTCAACTGCTTGTAGACCCACTTTTAGCGACAGTAATTTTAAATTATACTTTTGGTCATGTTGTTGGAGCTGAATTACAACTTTGCCTCATTGAAGTTTGAGGATGTTTGTACAGCTCTTCATTTAAATTAGGCTGAACTTGAGCCCATTCCAGCACCATGACTCCTTTTCAGTTATGCTGTTGTAGATTTATTTTGTTGCAAGTGAAAGCATAGTCCTATTGTATAACCAACCACATTTTAAATAAGCCAGGCTGAATTCATACGTCTTGTTGATCAGAAGAAGCATGGACAATGGAAGGATCCACTGAATTCTGCTGAAGATTCAGATAACTATCTTCAAAGGTCCCAGGCAAAGAAATTATACTGATGGGGAAATGCACTCTTTGTACCTTCTTATAGTTTCACTGATATCATTCATCCATACAATAAAAAAAAGCAACAACAAAAGAACAAACAAAAAGATTAAAAAAAAACTGTCATCTAGTTCAAGGCTTGGACTGGTCACCAGTCCAACACAGAGCCTGTTAGGATTTGTGACTGGTGTTTGTGTTTTGTTTTTGTTTTTTCTTGGTACTTGTCTCTTTCCTTGGTTTGTCCTTCTCTGTTTCTGTCAACTTTATTTCCTGTTTTACTCTTTGTTTTATGACCTGTTTTCCTGGTCCTCATCTTGCTGATGTTTTGCACCTGTGCATCATCACCCTCAGTGTATATATATTGTCTTGTCCTTCCCATGATCCTTGCTGGTCTGAACTGTTTCATCCTGGTCACGCGCTAGTCTTGTTTGAGTGTGTGTTTTTGCTGTTTGGCCTGGTTTAGTTTGAGTCGTTATGGAATAATGTGTGGAACAATAAACCTCTTCTGTTGGAAATCTGCCACCTACTGATCTCCTGCATTTGGAATCTCATCACAAATGAGATTTAAACACCTACCTTCACTCCTATGGATAATTTAGTCTCCAATCAAGGTTTTTTTCACTTTTGGAGGACATGTACCCAGAATACACAGGGAAAGAATAACTGCAAAATACCACACACACACAAAGTCTAAGGACCCCAGCTGAGATTAAAACCAGGCAAGAACCCTCTTCCTGTGAGGCAACCACACTACCACAAAGCACCTCATGCTACGACTTATTTAAAAAAAAAAAAAAATCTGTGACAGTATCTCAAGTGCTGTTCCATCCTCCTTGTTGATTCTAAGTTAAATGTGTGTTCAGATGTTGTAAAATGTTTCATGTCACTTAAAATGCCTGTACCTCACTGTTTTGAGCTACAAGCTTGCTTGAAAGAGTTTCAATCAAAACAACACCAATGACTCGGAGACATAAAGTTGTGAAACAGTACATAGATGATTGAAGCACCAAACTGATTCATAATGATCTGAAAGCATAAATGTACTTTTAGAGATGAGCAATCTGCTTCAACATGAACTCCTCAGCTTTTGCTTTCATTAAAGTGAGGAAACTGATTGTATCTCACTAATGATCCCCTCAGGCTCCAAAAATGGTGATAATAACTCTTCTGACTAAAATGATGAATAGGAACACAACAAACAGCAGGAAAGCCCAATCATGCCCCGTTAGCAGGCTACTACACTACCCATGCTGACCGCAGCAACCACCTGTCTGTCTGACTCACTTCAGATGTGCTAACGTGCTGCTCAGGCATTCCTCTCCTCAATCAGCTCTTTCTCATTTGTCTTGATCATATTTGCAAACATCAGATCATACTGTATCAACCAAACCAAATGTTCAGGGGTTTGCTTTTGAGATGAAATAAAGATTATTTTCATATTTTACTTTAGTAAGAATAACTCCATCACCAACCACATGCATGTCTTTCTCCATTAATTTTTAAAATAATATGCAGTTGATTTGCTGTAGATATTTCAATTTAGCCAAAAGAGGAAGTGCTGGCACGCACAGCCTGTGTCAAATCAAAGTTGATTGTAATCAGCTCTGCAGCAGCCTATGTCCTTCCCGCTTTGTACGTTCATTCAGACTTTACTAATCCAGGAAATTGTATCTACTGATCAAAGTTATTGCTTAGAAGGAACAAGGAAGCTGAATTAAAGTTCCAGTACCTTATATCTTACTGTGAGTGTTGTGTTTGGATGGGCACAGATCTTTGTCAGCTAGATATCTGATGGTGATTCAGAGTGAAAGTCACTATAAATTTTGAGTCAAAGGTTCCAAATTCTGCAATAATCTATAAGTGGATGAGAAATGTGGAACTCTGTGTTGGTAAAACACATTTTCCTTTGCTGTTTTTTTCATATCAAATGTACTTAAATATTTGATGTATTTTATCATTTTGGCTTTAGAAATCAGACATGCGAAAGGATTTTTAAGATTTTGTTTTTTCTATTAAGTCTTGAAGTCTGGAAAACAATGGATCAACATGATTAAGAAAAAATAAAAAATGGTGCCATTTCTGTATGGAGTTGTACCCACTGAGTTATTGAACCAGTCCAAACAGGCAAGGAAAAGAGTGCACAGTTATTCTGTCAGCACAGCCCAAAATCATTTCAATGAATCTTGCAAACAAGTGGCAGGTATGGAAATGGCTCTGATTGAAAGGGGAGCGTCTGAGAGAGCTCAGGTATGCAACAGGAGCTGGCATTGATTTCAAATGTCAGACACCACACAAGTCTGATTAGCAACAAAACTGCACCTCGTCGATGACCTCCAAGGCTCATACCTTGTAACCCTGAATAACAAGCAGGAACTCACTGAGAAAGGTATCATAAAAGAACCAAATCCCTTTATGGCAGCTTTATAAAAAGCTGGCCTCTCATACCTATTTTTATGATTTGTTTAGCTGGCGCGGTTGTATGAGTTTGGGGTTAATTGTCTTATACGGCAGAGGCTTCTGTTTGTGTCCCATTAAAACAAACAAAAAAAAAAACGGGACATAAACTGACCTTAAAAGAGACTTCTTTGATTTATGATGGTTAGGAGATATATTTAAGTGGCGGGCAATAACATAAAGCACACAGACAGACCAACAAACCTTAATTCATTGTAAGATCAGTTCTGATCAGGGTTTAGCTTAACAAGTTTTACAAAGAGTAAACCTAGATTTGGAAGAGGACATGAAATTCATTTTTCAGAATTCTAGGAAATCCCCAACATGAGGGGGATTTATAGGCTCTGGGCGGGATGCCACGTGTTACCTTAACGACAGGTCTTATCCCACTTTATTCTTTCTGAGTTTAAATTTTGACACTTTCAGCTGGAAGGTTTCTCTGATCTACACTCAGTGACATAAAATTGTCATCACTTATTTCCTCACTAATGTCTTTGATCTGCATTAGTGGGTTATTCTATCTTTTAATTGCTCCTTTTCTCTCAAAAGTGCAAGAAATCCTTAACCATTTATTAACAGTGTGTCTTGAAATAAGTCTTATCATTCACGATTTCTGCTCTGTTAGCTCAACAGCATGCATAAAATGTGAGGAAGTTTTTGTTGGGTGTATTATTTCTTTCATATAATTGTGCAAGTTGCAATAAATCTTCGGAACGCTTGTTTGTTTGGCTCCACATTTGCGAGGAACTTGTGTTTATGGGATGAGCAGCAATTGAGTATGTGCATCGTGCCCATGAAAAAGTTGTCAAATTTTCTTTGCCAATAACTGAAAGCTTTTTTTTTGTTTGTTTTTGCTGTTGTTTTGAGCTTCTGGTACCCCCAGGTGGGGACAATGAGGTGCTGATCAGGGCCCTGCTACAGTGGCCACTCATGTCTGCTCCAAGACTGTTTGACTGATCTAAATAGGGCCCCCATAGAGCAACTTCAGAGCAGAGCCAAGCTGCCGTATTATTTGGAGTGAGCCCAGGCACCACCTGCAAACTGAAGTTCCAGTGAAACTCATAAACTGAAACTCCAGTTTATGAAGGTTTTACCTATATGCCTCGTTTCATCTTTGTTCAATGCGTTGCACATTAAACCAAACAAATCCATTTAAGTCTCATAATTCCAAAGCACCTCCTCCAATAGTTATATACCTATTAATATTAGTAATATAATATTTTTAATTCAGATGTACTGATTTTCTTTTTTTTTAAGATTCATGTTGTTTTATGGACAAAAAGTCTATTTTACATACTTACACATGCTCACATTTTATGATTAAATGACATTTCGGACCCTTTTTTGTTTGTTTGTTTGTTTTAGTCGTGGAAGCTGTTATATCAGTCTTCGTATCTGTAGTCCACAGCTTCCCAATCACAGTCACTGAGACAGGAAAAAAATAAATGTACACAATAACAATAATTTAACACCAAGCATTTACTGTTCCGTATTACTTGGAAGATGCATATTGCTAAATAATAAGATTGTGAAAGGACAGGAGCACATCTGACATGACCAAACATTAACTGGCATTTTGGATGAGTCTGGACCGTCCTTATCCCAGCTAGTGTCTCCTACTTCACTGGAACATGTTATGGGTGTTGTTGCCTTCCATACTCTTTAAAAGCTGTGTGCTTGCATGAAAATAAGCTCCGGGCTCCCACTGATCCAAATATATTAGTGAATGTAATGCAAGGAAAATACTATGATCAACAGGACTTAAATGTAAATAAATAAAGGCTGGTAGAGATGGTCTCAACTTACCTTTATCAGTGTTGCATGGAATCATCAACACATAACAGAAGTGGCGCAGCAGCCGTCACATGTGCCAGCTAACAGCTCCGTTTGGCAGCATTCACATGTGTTTGAGGCTTCAGCTTTCTGGCTTTTCATTCGATGGGTGGAGGTTAGCCTTACTGAATGGAATTCTGGGTCTGGTGCTTCTGATTGTTGATTATCGCCACAATTCTAGAGGCTGTCAGGACAGCTTCCAGCTTCCAATCTTCCCTTTTCTTAAAACTGACACAATTTCCAGACAGATTGATGAAATGTTTGTTGAAGCTGCCTCAGGGACACAAAACAAACCTTTTTAGCCACATATATACAGCTCATTTCATAGCAGCTGGTTTTTGGGGCTGGAGGGGCCACCAGTGTCTCACTTTTGAAATTGCTTATAGCTCTGTGCTCCCCTCTGTGCTATTATTGTTGAAATAAAATAATAAGTCACATTACCATTTATGAAGCAGAAAGAAATATATTTACAGCGCTGTTTAAAAAAACAAAAAAAACTGTTTTGATCTCCAAGGCCAGGTTTCACATTCATGACATCTGTATGGGGTGTGATTTTTATTTTAAAAAAGCAACAAATTTATGTATAACGAGCATGGTCTTTTGTTTGATGGCAGCTGTCGTCACTTCAGCCACTGACGCTGACTAATCGGAAAACTAGCCAACAACATCCCCAAACAAAGTGACACGGTTGTGTTATCTCTGAGTTTTTTATTTGGTTGTGATGTCACACATCCACGAATATGCTTTCAAGTGAACACCAAGTATTTCTTTGATGATATGTTCACGTTAATGTGTCTTGTAAGTGTGAATTGTTCCTCCCAGAGACAACAGAACTACTTGCGTCCACCTCTGTCCTGTGGTTGAGCAAAATACTGTCAACCAGCAGATGACTGTTGGTTCCTTCTTGGTTTCCCATTTATCCCATAAATAATTAGAGACAGAATAAACCTTTAAGGGTCCAACTGGCCCAAACCATTTGAAAGTAATTTCCACACTCTCAACATGTTTGTCTGGTTGCTTTTAACTTCGCCTGTTCATGAGAGATGAGAGAGTGAATACAAACTGGAGGTGAATGGATGATTATGTCACCGCCACCACCAACCTTTTTAACCAAATTCTTATGAAAAAAACAGAACAGGTTGGTGTCTCTCTGTGTGTACAAGCTGTCAACAGTCGCACAAGAAAAATAAAACTATACAGAACTCCACGTTTTTCTTCAGCACTTGCTGATTCACAAAATCAGGCCACTCAGGCACATTCTTTCACACTCTACCAAAGTTCACAAAGTCTAAAGGCTGCCTCTCCTTGTAGCGTCTGCGCACAGCACGGTAAGCCGGGGCTAATCCTGTCCTACCACCGCAAATAAAACCCCCAAGCACTAAATACATTTCAGAAGTACAAACGAGGAACTGAAGCATTACATTAACTGAGATGTATATAGAAGAAGGGGTTGCAGGGGCATGACTGAACATGTTCTAAACAACATATTTCTTTGTGTTGTCACAGAAGGTCAGACCTTACTGGTAGCCCAACTGTTGTTCTGGATTTTGGGTGTCTACCCTAAATTGAGCAGGATAAGGTCTAAGAAGTATTTATGTTTGGCTGCACCAGTTTTAAGTGAACTTAAACCCACTTCCTGTCTGCAGGTGGGAAACTCCTCATCCTTTATCTTTACTGCTTTAGAGAACGGCTGCCCCGTCAGGCGCAGAGGGAGGAGTTTATGGGGTGAATGTTCTCTCCACTGTGCTGCTGCAGGTTGGAGTGGTTTATAAAAGGCTTAGATCACAGGTGAGGGGATCACAGAACAGACAGCACAGGTGTTTGAGGAGTGAACTGAAGGCTGTTTTAGTGCCGTGTACATTTGAACATACTCTCAAATCGTACATTATCTTTCAGCTTTGAGAAGATGTGTTCTATCTGCAGATCAAAAGCACAGGAAACGGGACTAGCTCGCACTGGAGAGGATGGCTGCATTTTGCAGTGCAGTCAATCTCACAGAGATTATCTTGCTCAGGGCTTTTATTATTTAATAGTAGCACAAATTGATTATTGTTTAGGGCTCCTCAAATTGATGTTTATGCTTTGTCCTTGCAGGAAAGGTGTTTTCCCACCTGAGATCCTCTTTTGTTTCTCAAATAACCACACCTCACATCACTTCGCATAAGAAAATTCCACATTATGGTCAGGAGGTTTGTCTCTTTCCAAATGGCTTTATTCATATCATGCACTCTTCTATTTCTATAATCTCACCAAACTATCAGAGGCCAGCCTACACTGCTGGACTTCGTTGGAAGGTCTGGGCTGCTGTGAGACTTCACCACATCCTTTGCTTACGTAGCTCCCTGAAAACTGACACGACAGTGTGCAAAAACTCACCTTCTCGCTACTTTTTCAAATAAGCAGCCAACCAGACTGGAGCTCAGCACTAAAAAATGTGTTGAATTTTCTACAGAAGAAATACGGAAACGTTGCTGTCCAAACAGCTAGCCAGCGAGGCTTAAATAGATGTTTTGAGTAAAAAAACAAAAAAGAAAAAAGAAATGTAATCACAGTTTTCAGGCAGATCATCATGAAAACAGCTGCAAGACCTGCACAAAAGGGGCAACGCAGATTTGTACTAGGCGTGTCTGCCGTTTTCGTCCCTATCAGCGTGTTTGTCTGGGTCAGAGTTGAAACAATGTGCAGTGTGACGCACAGCAGGCCAGTATAGGAAACCGTGTTGCAGATAGGCTGATCAGAGGTGCCTCACTTTGTAGCAGTTTCATGTCCTATCACTTACACTTACCTCCTTCTGAAGTCTAATGCTATTAGACATTCAGGATTCTTCCTCATACGACTGAGGCTGAGTCCTCCAAACACAACAATTTTCATTCTTAATTGTTTGCTCTTTAAACCTCCAGCTTTGGCTGTAAGAAAAAAAAAAAGTTAATAATTTAGCAAGTGTATTCAGAGATTTACAAAAAAATTAGCATGCTTTGCATAGAGTTTGCTCCCTGCATTTAGAAAAAAGAAAATTCTAGGAAAATGAGGAAATTATTCTTTAGACTTCTTTAGACTGGAAAGCTGCTTTATTTAATATTCCACTCAAAAGTTATGTAAATAGGCAGGGTCATAAAGGTAATGAAAGTAAGAAAAAAGCAAAATTAAAACCCAAATAATCACAGAAATGGAGTTCTAAAGCTTTCACATGACAGCCTTGAATAATAATAATAACGTTTAGTTCTGTTCTGATCCCTAAACTATGTTAAGAGCCTTATTAGGCACTGAAAAGACATTTAAAGGACTAATGTAAAAGCAGCAACTGAATAAAAGTGGAGGTAATGGAGGAGGATCAATCTCCAAAGAAGTTTGCATAAAACCGTCTCCTGATAGTCCCAGTGTTGCTGTAAAAGGTGGTTGTTAACAGACCTTTACTGTGGTGGCGGCTGTAGCGCTCATGCTTTTAAAGAGCCTTGAGTGCAAAGGAAAAAAAAATACATAAATAAAATTGAGAAAAGGAGAAAGTGAACGACTGAAATGAGGGCGTGATCCGTGAGCTGCTGCTTGTCCTGTTATATTAAGAGCAATGAGGCTTCCAGAGAGAGATTGTGAACTGCTCCCTCACTTCTTGTAATTTTTTTTACCCCCATCAGAGCACCATTCATCATTTCTGCTTCTTTACATCATCATTTTAGAACAAAAAGGAGGAAAAAGACAGAAGCAAGAAGGAGAGAGAGATGCACTATAAACAGAGCAACAGAAATAAATGAAAGAACGCATAAAAGTTCTTTGCCTCAATTTCACATAAAACTTTGTGTTAGACATTAAACAAATGACAAATTTTTCCCAGTTAATTCACAGTTTCTCAGAGTCCTGTTTCTCTTCAGAAATGTGGAGGATCAGTGTGTGAGAGGATCAACAGATGATTTGGGGGCCAACAGGGGGCACTGGGGGCCTAATCCACACGACTGGGAACAAGCAAATGAATTTCCCTTCACATCCCCACCACTACCCTGCACTTACTTTAAACCGATAAACTTCCACAGATATAATCCTCATGACTCTTATCTCATTTGTGGATAACTCAGATAAAGCAGCATTCAACCTTCAGTGCTTGGTGAGACCACAGACACGGCTGCTGCTGCCTGAGTAGTCATCAGCAAGTCAGACTTGATTGGCACCCTGGGTACAGGGTACGACCTGTGAATCAATCATATGTGAAGTGCTGCATCAAGGACTCAGTCAGCTCCCTGCCAGCGTACTTGTTAGCGTTGTGCTTCTGTTTGCAGTCACATGCATTTGATTCTGTTCATTTTTCCACGTATATCCACAGCTTAAACATTTTCTTAGAATATCTCCTTATTATCCAACTGTATTTGTCCTAATCAACAGCTTTAATAGGCTTTTTGTGTAATTATAGGTCTTTCCGCTTCTGTGATTTAAGTATTTGCTGTAGAGAATTGCGATAAAGCACCTTGTTTCCTCAAATTATCCTGCACAGAGAGGCTGACCTGCTCCCCTTTTCTACCTACTGAGCCATGGTTACCAATGGAAACAGTGCAAGGCTAACATTTACTCTTTTGTGTGATGTATTGCAGTTAAAAAAAAAAAAATGAACAAAGCACAGACGCATACTGTGTGTGAGAGCGAAAGGGAGATGAGGCTCTGCAGAGGCTGAACTTTTCCAACTAATGTACCTTGTGAGTCTGGCGGTGACAAAGATAAATTAGCCAAAGAAAGAGCAGGGGACGCTTCAACAGCAACCGACCCTCCGACACCAATTAGCAGATTGATTATGCGCCTGAGAGAAGCGGACGCTTGTCAATCAGCACCACACAAGGGGAGCGACAGGAAGGAGCTGGTGTGGATGTACCTGGAATGTTAAAGGAACAAGAGGCTGCTCCAGGGGATCCATACAGAAGCACTGATCCATACGGCTGTGTAGTGCTCAACACTAACACACTGAAACAGCAAAGGTGCAAATACCAGTATGCTATCTGGAAGCCTAAATACCTTCACAGGCTGCAAACTCAAATACCTGTATAACAGGAGGCACACAGGCCTCTTGTGGTGGCTGATTGTGCTTCCAGTTTCCTGTACTGTAAGATCTGAGTGGATTACTGCAAACTCTGTAAGTGCAGAGGGTTTACACACATGTGTATTCTTGTTTCTATTCATGCACACACACACACAGACACACACATCCCCACATTATCCATCAACTCCTGAGGGGCTGAGCAGTCCTGTCCTCTGGATGGTGACAGTCTTGTTCGCCTTCATTTAGCAAGGACACACCAGCAAGGACATAAGGTAAATAAACGCCAGACGCTAAATTTAGTGCAGCCTGACAGATACGAAACTCCAAAGAAGAAGAGAGAATTCATCTTTATTAACTCTGATACAAGCAGAATATGACTGCTGCTGTTTGAAGAGGTTCAAACCAGGTATCCTGCATTCATTTAATCCCTAAAACAAAAATTGCTGCATTTCTGCTTGATGTATGACCTCGCAGTATGTAAGAGCACGCAGGCAAGTCAACAGTTAAAGTCCATCCAGCCGAATGGGGCAGTTAAACTTGGGGAAGATAAGGGCAAAATTAGATTTAGCTGAAGGAGAAGAGACCATTAGGTCCTGATTCTCTGCCTCTCCCTCACAATATATGGTGCACAGTCACTTTTAAAAGGATGAGACAATGACATCACCTCCATATTCAGAATACCAAAAGCACGAAAGAATGAAAAACAAGTGAGGAAACAGAAACCAATTTGTTAGATTAAACATTTCTCATGCCACCGCATGATTTAGAAGGTCTGCTGACCGCAGTCACACAAGGTTTTACCTCTCCTAAGACACAGCATTCAGTCAATGTGGCCCAGTCAGAATTTCTAATTATAGCCTACAGACGCAAGAAGGTCAAAGGCTTATTATGAGTCAAGATTAAAATTCCCAATGCATATTATACGTTAACTCCTCACCTGACTGGCAATTATTTGCGGACTCATGCCACCCTGTGCACTACTTTTTACGTTTTTCAGTTAGTGTACCTGAGCCGTGATGGGATGAGACAATCTGGGATGTTCTCAGAACATCTCACTGGAAGTCTTTATGAAAGTGATGCCGACTTCAGGATAGATGTTTGAGGTTAACTTGAGTTCCCAAATTCAATTAATCCACTTAAGCCAAGAAGCTCTCTGCAATTTGATAATAGCTATGAAGTTTTTTTGTTTTTCCTTTTTTTTTAAAAAAAACAAATGTGTTCCATTTATGTCTATATACAATACTTCTCTCCTGCATATCACTTAAAGCATGTCAAATTAGCATTTTCAATTTAATTCAAAGGAATATTTGGAATATTGTTATTTAAAAAGATGTGTCTTGTAGAATTTGCAGTCTTCCATCCTTGAAATTCCTCATTCCAGTCATGTTGCATCATCAGAGAGTGGCGTTACAGAACTATGTTGAACATCAGTAAAGATCGAACTAGTTCACAGAGTTGCAGTGGACATCGTGGCAGAAGTGAGTGAGACCGTTTCTCAATATCAGGTATGCAAAGATTTGACTTGGCGCTTGCTAGTTCAAGTTCCACCTGGGAGAACATACCTTGGAGGGCAGGGGAACAAATCTCGGTCTATCTACGCCTGGAACGGTAGCGTAGTTGATGACTTCTCAGCTCAGCTAGCAGGCCCACACAAACGTCAGAGGGAATGTTCAGATAAGCTATATCTATATATTAAAGGACCAGCATTGCCTGAGGACCTGCAGTAAGATGTTATGATTGTGGATGATGTCTGTGATATTAATCCGGTGCAACTCTACAGTGATTTGTAAAATAAAAATACCACCACAAATGACCAACACAGGGATAATTTTAATCCCGTGCGAATGTCAGTAATTCAGTGATTTGTGAGCAGAAGCCTTTTTTTTTTTTTAATTAAAAACTTAATTATGTAATATAATGATGTTATAGAATTATATTACTGGAAATTATATCCACCACACATAATAGTATGACTTTTTTTCTTTTTGAGGGGGTTGGGGAAGCATTAAACTTCTCATGGAGAAAAAAGAGAAGAGCTGTGCAGAGCAGCAGAAGAGTGATGATGAGATGACTACATGTTTTTTCATTGGTGTTGTTTTTGTTTCTTTTTTTTAAATAAAAATAGTTTCAAACTAATGCAAATTAAATCTGGTCCTTTCCTCCTTGTGCTCGTTTAAGTCTTTATAGGATGTCTGAAAGTCTAGCCTTGGAGTAGCTTTCTTTTTCTTTTAATTTTTTCTTTTCTTTTCTTCTCTTTTTTTTTTGTTCTGAGTCATGAAAGCAGCCTCGCGGTGTCAAGGTGGGTCATCACAATAAACATCTTTTACTCCCTCTTTCTCCGAGAGACTTCTCTACTCAGCCTCTTTAAAGATCCTCCGAAAAGATGTGTAGACAGACACTTCAGTGGACCAGCTAAGCTGTTGCTAGCAGACATGGTCTGTTATGAACCAAGACCATTTCCGTCAACAGGATCGATCTTACTCAGAAAAAAGTCTCTCACTGTTTTTTGTTTTTTTTCTTTTTCCCCTCCCCGTTCTCTGGATTGCTTCCAGCAGTGTCTAATCACCTCGTTGCTCCAGTATGGATCGAAGTTCACCTTCAATTACAGCATTATAGTGCCTTAATCATAATTGAAAAATTGATTATGGAATAATGACACGACACTTGTTTAATCAGCTCACTTGGAGCCAAGCAAATAAACTTACACATGCACATGCACACACAGTCTGGTGTGTGGATAATGAAAGCTGCAAGGTGGAAAGCACTTTATCAAATGAATGGCTGAAACAGTGTCGACCATAGTTATTATCAGTCCGGGCTGGAGGCTGAGACTCCTGTGAAGACAGAGATGCAGCTGAGAGTAATCTCTAACTGGATTTAATTGCTAGGTAGAGAGCGGCTATAGGGAGGGTGGGAGTGATTGAGGGGGATTGCCATATTTATAAAAGTAAACATGATACCTCTCTTCCATGCTGCTTCCTCACATGTGGTTTCTCAATCTCAGGTCATCTTCTTTGCATCTGTGCCTTATGAAGGCAACTGCAGAGGAACGAAGTATTAATTATGGCTGTGTGGTTGAATGATGTCTTGGGGTATCGCCGTGGCATTTTAAATTGTGCCCTTCGCAATTCCTTTATGTTTGAGCTCAGATGCAGGACTGTGCATGTTTTTGGCCTGTATTGATGCATTCAAGGTCGCAGGCAAACCGAAGAAATCCATTCATTTGTATTCATATATTCACAAAACAACAATAACCCTCACTGTGACTCAAGAGGGGGATAACACTGTATGACGTCCACACAGCGATCAGTTTACCCTGCCACGCAAACATGTCTGTTGACCCCTTCCTGTGATCTTTTGGTTATGGTGACAATCGATGCACAACAGGATCGCACCATCTCTGAAGCCCATTTTGGATGGTCTGTCACAAACACAATCACATGAAACAGAACGTGCACGCTCTCTCAGGTCTAAGGCTTTCCTAATCAGCAGCTATGACCACCTTTCTAAAATCAGTTTGCTGTTCTGAAGTGTTCAGGTGCATGTTTACACAAAAAGGAAAGACATCAGCAGTGCTCTTAGAGAAACAACTGTTGCTCGTTATCAGTCTGGGGACGGTTTAAAGGATGTTGCCATACGATTCAGTCTACCATTCTGAAGAAAGATCATTCATAAGTGGAAAACAACATAATTTCAAAGAGGAAAGACATCATCAATTATCTTAAAAAAGCAAATAATGGTAATAATAATTCTGGAGCCCAAAACATTCTATAGTCAGAAAGATTACTCACAAAGGGAAAACATTTAATCACACTTGTCGTTCTCAAGAATAGGCATCCCAAGTCGGACTCTGTAATGCTCAGAGAAAGTGTAAAAAATCCAAGAGCAACATCATAGACGCTGCAGGCCTCTGTGACAGTTTAATGATTTCTGTGAGAAAACCATCTCAGGTTCACAAAGTTGCACTTGTACAAACCAGAAGTCTTCTAGAACAATGTATTTTGGCCAGATGAGGCTAACATGGTCTCAAGATGTTTGAGACTAATGCACAGTGCCATGTTTGGCAAAAATAAAACACAGCATATCAGCACAAACACTTAATAGCAGGTGTCAGGGTTAGTGATGATTTGGTGTTATTTTTGCACCCACAGGACCTGGGCACCTTGCAGTCCCTGGAATCCTGAAGTAGCGAATGTGAGTCAAATGTGAGACCAACTAAAAATTCCAATGGACCAGTCAAGGTCCAGGCATCAATCTGGTTGAGACTCTGAGGCCAGACCTCAGGACATTTGTGAACGAATGAGTGAATGTCTGCCAGTCTCAATCAACTGGAGCAATGTTCTAATAGTCACCCACAACAAATGAAAAGCACTGATGAAGTCATACTGAGGGTGTGTGATTAAATATGTTGTTGCTTTTTGTTAAGCTACTCAATCATGGTGTACGTAGATTTTCAAAGAGTATTTTTGAATTAGTCCTTCTTCAACAGTGGATGACGAGATGACTAGATGTAAACTACATACTCATACTTTCAAAAAGAAAATAGTATATCTTGATATATAAAGGCTTATCATCTAAAGTTAGTGTACTTCAGTGTTCAGGTGAAACTATATAGTCATTCATGCTGCTTCATTCATGACATCAGTACAATTTAAGGGGGGAAAAAAAGTAATTTTCAAGGCTCATATTTGTTTCAAATTTCCAGCAACAGCTTTATCATCTGCAGACTCTCCTTGTTTTTAGTTTTAGTTTTTAATCTGCTTTTGAAGTGTTTCTTCCACAAGGGAAAAGGAGTTTAATGCACAGGTATCAGTAAGAATTACAGGCGAGTTCCTGCCAACTGTCAGCCACACTTTCTTGTGGCTTGCTAAGTAGAGCTGGCTGTTGTTGAAGATGAAGGGCCACCGTGAAGTTTTACATAAATGATCATGGATGAATTTTTATGTTCTCTGCTCCAACCTTTGAACACAGGATGTGTTTCCAATGCAGGTAATTAACTCGGGGCATGGCCATTTTCATCCACAGACTGCCAAACGCCATGACGGAAAGTTACCAAACACTGAAAATGAAAAATCAATACTTTTCAATATGAGACTCACGACTGCATTATTCTAAATGTGTGTGTGGGAGTCGGTTGCAGTGATTACTTAAATTGCATAATGAGGTCATTGAAGCAAACTTATTTGAGCCAAGTTCTAAAACCATTTTTGCTCTAGTCATAATTCAGAAATGTCTTTGTTGAACCTATTGCTCACGCTGCATTTCCAAGGAGCATAGCATATTTCAGATTATTAACAGCAGAAATAATGATTTACAAAGCAGTTTTTGCTCTGTAGCCTCTGCAGCTGATCTGTGTATGTGTGTGTTACGCTGTATCATACGCGTGGAATTTTATCAGTTTGGATCATTATTGTTTCCTTGTTCTTAGTGTAGTTATAATTTGACTTCACTTTTTCATTTCCAGTAAGATGCTGACAGCGGATCAAGGCTGGTGAAAGGTGGGAAGTGGTGTCAAGGCACACTTCAGAACCACGGCTTCTTTCTGTCCACTCACTGAAGTATGCTTTTATAGTGTGTGCTTGCACTCGTAAGGTGATGTTTTGTGTTTCTGTTTGTAAAAAGACAAAAAACAAAGCACTAAATGTGGTCCACATACCATTTTTCTCTCCTGTCTACCTCCCACACACATCCAGTGGGCCAGTTGTGATTTCTCATTATTTTGATGAACTGCCTGACATTTCAGAGGCAGAGAAAAAACTTTGAGGTCCTCAGAATACAGTTTGGTCTTATATCAGCCTTCATGTGCAGAAGAGCGACCTTGGAAATTAAGATGAGTGATGCCTTCTAGATGGCAGTGATAAACATCCTGTAAGTTTTTGTTTGTTTTAATTTAAATGTCAAACAAATTTGATGCAACTTTTGACATGTGGCAAATATTAATAAACAGATAAAGGTTTCACTACACATGCTAAACACTATGCTAGGTTGTATAGGGACATTGGAAGGTGGTATATAGACTACATAAGATGTCTATAACAAACAGATAAGAGTATGTAGTGTTCATGTGTTAGAAATATGAAGATGAAACAAAACTAATAGTTTCACTTGGGTCATATTAGCTTCAACCAGTCAGTTCATCCATCCATCCATCATCTATACCCATTTATTCCTGTGCAGGGACGCAGGGGTCTGCTGGAGCCTATCCCAGCTGTCTTCGGGCAAAAGGTAGGAGGTTGCCAGTCTATTGGAGGGTCACATGCAGACAAACAACCACTCACGCTCTGAATCATACCTGAGGGCAATTTTAGGAACACAAATTAACCTAACATGCATGTCTTCAGACAGTCAGTTCAGTTCAATTCAATTTATTTATACCTAATTACAACAAGCTGCTCTAGGCACATTCATTTCTTGAATCGGAGCTACCAGTGCTTGGGTTCCCACACCTAAAACCATCTTCAAGTCATTTTTCAAGGCAAGGTGAAATAGCTTTACATATAAATATTGCCAGTTGTCCAGTGGTATCTAAAGCAATGACTGGATCAACAGTAAGCATCAACAGCAAATGTAGTCCTACGATGCTGGCTTATCTCCAAATAACATGTTTTGTTTTGTTCATGCCTCACTTATGAGCAAATTGTGGCATTAACAAAGCACCATAAATGTTAATACCAGCACATGAGCCACACTCAGCTGACTACAGTCTTCATCCTCAAGCAATACAGAGGAGTTTTATATCATGTAAAACAAATATATATATCAGTTTCGCTTTCATTTGAAACGATTTGCTCTTGCAGTCTCCCATCATCACCACATCAGACACATCAGCGATGAAACTACTGAACTCACTGAACCATAGAGGCAGAGGCAACGAAGTCTCAAGAAGGTAATACATAATCAATTAAATGGATTATGTCAACTAATCACTGCAGCTCTATTAGTCATTAAAATAAAGAACATTAATCATGGCAAGATTTAATAACATTTTCTACATTTACATCGTTATACACCCTACAAAAGCTGCATAACAAGACCTTTCAAGTTCATTCATCAGACTGTTCATTGATCACTGGACAAGCATCAATTTGTTACAAGCTGGCAATGAAAACAAGTGGTCTGTTGCTACCAGTTATAGCATTGATTAGACACAAAAAAATGGCAAGATGGGATCTCTTCTGATTATGATTTGAGTTTCAAGAATACTCAGCTGCCTCACAAGGTTTCATCACTAATGTTTTTTTTCCCCCTCAAAGATGTTCTCCTTTTAAATGTCTTTTATACTGCAACACTTTCAAATTAACTTAACAAAAAACAGTGATGGAGACTAAACTAATAAAGTTTACAACATGTAGCTTGAGTAGTCAGGTCCGTTTCACCATGAGAACATAATTCAATTATCCATAATTAAGGAAAGTATAATTTAGTTTGCAATTATATCACAGCTATGACAGTGAGCTGCAAATGATCTTTAGTTAAACTGTAAACATTTGGCCTTATTGAAGTTTA
>JBAMYA010000013.1:10647395-10666238 GCA_037176975.1 Arrhamphus sclerolepis
ACAAATGTAATATGGATCAGTCTATTGCTTAGTTGGGCAACGCTGTTGATCATGGGACTTTTTACTGTGGCAGTAACTCAAGTAAATGAAGCTACGAGCTACGTGAAATCCCTTTTCAGCCCAGCCACTGTCTTTCCACCAGTGCTGATCAAAGACAGAGCCCTACACCAAGCACTTTACCTAAAAGTCATAAATTTCACAGGGCGTAAAGCAGACATGATGACAGTAAGTGTCAATTCATTGGAGTTACTTGCCCCTGGCTGTATAAGCTGTCAACCATAGTTTACCTGCTGCTGTAATGTATCAGATATCACAAAATGAGATTCACTGTCAATCATAAACATGGCTATCAGTCTGTGAGACTGTCAGTAACCAAAGTGAAAGATGGCTTGAACTGTCTGAAGGCTATCAACTGAAATCCCCTTCAATGAGACACTGCGGAGTCCAGAATGTGTCAAATAATCTTTAACGTAAAAATGCCTCATTCAGAGCAGCCATTCAATGTTAACGGTTCATGTCACAGTTGGTCAAAGTAATAAAAATAACTCAATATTGTAAATATTATGATGGAGATATATGTTAAAATTGTCACCACAAAAGAAAATTTCTTCTCCACTGACTCATCTCAAAACCTTCATGTTCTCAATTAACACAAACGCAAAAACTGAATATTATTGCTTTTCTGGGTATAATTTAAAGCTGCAGTAGACAATTATATTTTTTCCAAAGTGACAGACAACAATGCATGGAGGAAAAAAATATGTGAGGTGATTTAATGATGCATTTGAAGTGTTACTAGGAAACATAATGCCAGTCACACACCAACAAACATACCAAAGAAAATAATCTGTGTGGGGTTTAAGCAATTGACAAAATATATTAGACTGTCTCTATTCTCTCTGAACTCATCAGTATAATATCTTCTTGGACACTGGAAGACCCCAAATCAGGCTTTGAAAGACATCAGTGGGCTGTATTTCCTGAGAGACTCTGGTTTCTTCAGTTTCAGCTGCAAACATCAGTGTAGCCTGAGCATCTCTGTCTTACTGCCAGCCGGCAGTAGTGATGTAATGCTCATACACAGACACATACAGATATATGATATTACATCATTGGCACTAAACCTGGGAGGAGAGAGCAAACGTGTGTCATCTGCACAACTAAGGAACCCACACACATCTAGGATAATTAACTTTTTGCTGCTCAGCCTCCATTGTTGACATTCAGCAGCCTTTCAGAACTTTTGAATGTGGTGCTAATTTGGCAACGATGATGCTTTTTATCCTTTAGCAGATGCTTTTCAATCATGTCTAATGCTGTGGGTGGAAAACGAGCAGCTCAGGATAGTCTAGAGGAGTTTGGCGTGTTGGTGGAATTTTTGTGTGTGTTGGGGGGGGATGAGGAAGCTTTCAATGTGTCTACACTCTGGGTGGATTTGACAAGACCAGGGTGCAGGAAGAAGCAATTACATCCCCTGAAGAGTTGTTTGACAGTTTTATAGTGTAACATCCATTTTCTCTATCCTTCATATCGACATCTGTCTGGGTGGAAAAAAAAGTGCCATTAGTTTCTTGAAAACATGTTTCAATAATTAAAAATCAGTGAATAAAACACTGATGGATAGACATGTTCGGCCTTTGTTTTCTAAAGAATTGGAGCATGTTTTTGTATGTCGCGCTGAAAAGACTAGCGCTCAAATGTCAATGCTTTTTTTTTTCTTCAAAGTCCAAACATTTATTATACAAACCTGACAATGCACAGAGCAAGATCTATTGTTAAAATTCCTTAGACTGCTTTTTAGAGACTGCGATTTCACAGCTGTTGAAGGGTTAAAGCAATCACAATAGTGCAAAAGAAGTCAATACAACGTTGATTAGAACAGCCAGTGCGGGACCTCAAAAACAGCTTTTTGATGTCTCATCTTATCTTCACTTCAGTGGTCAAATTGCAAATTAGTTTTCACACAGGCAGGCCTATGTTTCCACTGATCTTATCTTTTCTGGTCCAGAGCTAGAGAAGGAAATGAGGCTCCTTGGCACGGCCATATGTAGTTTAGTTACACAAGTGATAAGGATGAATTTCCAGATAGCAGTGACCAGGACAGCAAATATTTACATCACTATGCTAACATGGCTTCCAAAGTACAATTACCTTCTATAATATCCAATAAATGGTATTTAATGACACTACAAGAAGTTGGTCCATTTTTTGCAACAGTATTATAGTTTTTATTTTTTGCTAGCATACATAAATACCCAAGGGTACCTGAACAACAAATCCAGAAGGGATAAATCTTGTATCCAGGTTTATTTTTGACTATCAAAGAGAACAGTACAATCTGAGTTATAACATCTGCCCCATCAGTGAGAAAGCTGGCATTTCCTTGCACAGTCTAAAGCACCTGAACACTCCTTAGCCCAAGTAGTTCTCTTCTCACTTAACTGCTCAAATACAGTTGACTGGCATAAACTATAATATAAACATATATTGTACACAGAATCAGTAGAGGTTGCAATTATTAGCACTTCAAGATTTGGGACTGGTCAAACATGCCTTTTAGAAATGCTAAAGCACGCAGCATAAAGTTTTTAGGTCTTCTTCTTTCATCTCATTGAAATCTGTGAAGCTGAATACAGCTTGAAAGGAACTCTGCTGTCTTTTTTATGATTAAGTGAGCTCTGATCTATAGCAGCTATTGATCCTTTCATTGAGGAGATGACTACCAGACTGCTACTGATATTCATATTCCACATTAACACTACTGTTTCCAGTATAGTTTATTGTGCATTCAGTGCAGTATTGTTTATATTGGTTCTTGCTACTGAAAAACAGCTCGCTCACTGGAGTCAATAGAAATCCCAGTATTACAGCTACACTACATATCTGCTATACTATAATATGCAAAAAGATTCAGTTTTATACATGACACTAACTGGAAAAAAAATTGGACTCTTTCCATTTCATTGTGTAGTCAAGAATCTGCTTACATTGTAATACATACTGTATGAGCTTGAGTAACTCCTTAATACCTTGTTCCACCCAATCTAATGACATAAAACACGGTTAAGACCTGCAAAGAAGGCAAAACAGCGAACAAATGGTCATTTGGTTATTTCCATCACTTTACTTTTATTCAGCAATAATGGAAAGACCTTTAGCTCATATATTACATATGCAGTGCTTTAGCTGATTAAACAGGAGGGCACTTGAATTCTTCTCAGGATGTTTTGAAGTGAATCCATCTTACCAGGTTTTAAGCTACAAGACTGAGGTAAAGAGGTAAGTTTTGACACTTTTGCTATCTCTAACATCTGGAAAACCTGTTTTCTTCTATTGGAATAAAAGCAAAGAACAACATAATTTAGATATTTTATTCTTATTTCACTCCCACTACTAATACTACTATAAAAATAATAATAATAACAATAACATTGAAAGTTTTATTTCAGATTCTTGCTCTGCTGCAAGTGGTTCATTGATCTGACCACTCATCATAAGAGAACTCACAGAAACATGTTTGTTCTTTGCAATTTTTAGGTTTTCAGTGGTCTGGAGACACGGTGAGTGTTTTTGTGGATAGTAGGGACATGTGACAGTGGGAGCCAGATGATTCTCCCTAAAAGTAATACTATAAAATTAAGCTGGCATTTTAACATGAAAACAACCCTCCAAAATACTCCTTGGTGTTGCTTTAAAGGGTGCCTGCTATTCTTCAAAATCGTTTCCAAAGATAAGTTCCTAAATAATCCTGCCGCTTTCTGCAGTCTTAAATGGAGGTGACACTTCAGCGCTCTAGGCTCTCCAAGCACAACCACTTCCTAAAAGTCAGCTTTCTCCTGATTGACAGCTTCTGGAAACCTGCTGACGGACAGCACCCACAAATTACGGGCCCTACTGCATCCTCAAAAATAATGAACATCAAAGATTGCTACTTTTTTTAACTTGACATATTATATTATTACCTCCACCAAGGAGGTTATGTTTATGCTGTATTGGTTTGACTGTCTGTCTGTTTGTTTGTTTGCAACATAACTCAAAACGTTATGGATGGATTTTCATAAAAATTTCAGGATATGTACAAACTGTGAACAAATGATTCAATTTTGGAGGTGATCTGGATCACTGTCTGGATCCAGGAATTTTTTTAAAGGATAGGGCCATTTTCAGGATATATGTATATATCTCCACAATAAATGCTCTGAATACTTGGCAAAAAAGATATGGGACATGGTCATGACAGCATCAGTAATGTGTAAAAGTATGATCTGGATCCTGGCAATATTCTGGATACTAAGATCCGGAACATGAAAAAAGTCGGGGGTTATCATCTTTTTCAATACTGTGAGGTAACAAATGAAGATACAGACATGCAGCTAACACCAAATTGTAGCTGAGTCTGCTGAAACAGAAGTATGTTAACAGATTTGATGTATCTATATTAGTTAGGAGCTAGATCCAGAAAAAAAAAACGCCATTACGAAAATGTTGATTTTCGCAAATAACTATTAAACTAATAATGATATCAATGTGATTCCAATTGCTACATGTATGTTTTCATGGTCAAAGAATCCAATAAAATAGATAAAACCTATGTAGGAATGTTATTTTTAGGTGTAAGTCACAATATGTGGGGGAACTGTGCTGATTGGCGGAGGTCTGCGCTCTCCGAGTGCTTTTCTAATATTATATTATATTATATTATAGTGTTATAATTCTTGTAATATAGTTAAAAGTGTTTGACTATCCATTAGGTCTAAAGCACAAAGGTGTTACAAAAAGATATTACAAAACTGTAAAAAAAAAACTAACAAAATAAAACAGTAGTTCACCTCATCATTTAATATGAATGTCCATTACTGTAAAAAAAAAAAAGAGAGAGACAATTAAATGAATTACACTAAAGTCCAGTGTGTCTACTTTAAGATAATGTTATCACAAAATCTATAGCTACAACATTCAAGCTTCACAGTGGAAGACACTGAGATTGTTAAAAATATACCAATTAAACCTTAATCAGCTAAAAGCACTACTAAAACTGTGTTCATCGTATTTAAGTCAAATCACCTCTGCAGCAAGTCTGCTACCTCAAAGTCTGAGTTGTGTGCCATGACACAGCTTTCAGCACATCACTGCCCAACTGTGCTTCTCGTCTCTTCTTATCCGTGAGTTTAATCCAAAGGCCCGCCACTAATTGGATGTTTATTGAACCACAATTGACCGCGTCAAGTCATTGCACTTAAAAATCAGACGGCTGTAGGAGCAGACGCGCCTGGAATTAACAATATCTTGTTCAAAGTTGCCTAAATCACACGTTTCACCAATTTTAACATTTAGTAGAATTGAAGGTAAATGCTGAGTCACTGTCTGCAGGATCAAGTTTTGTGCATAAACAGGAAGATGTTCCTAATGATGCTGCCAACATTGTATAGATAAAGGTAGGGTTTCTTATCCACACAGTGGTTTCCCATGGAGCAAATTTCATAAGTGCATTATTATGACGCATGCACTTCCTTATATAACATAGGCGTTAATGTATTATGGCTTTTGTGAGCAGTGAGAGTTCTGGTTGTCTCTCACAATTACGTGTGAGTGTCATCACTATTCAGCTGAATACCCTGTAATATTATTCCTTCTCACCGGGAATTAGGGACTACGAAAATTACAGGCTGGAGGTCTGGCTCACAGATTTATGAACTTTAAGTGCTGATATTGATGGAAGGGTAATGGTAGACCTCAGCCCTAAGTGTAAATAGTGTCTAAGGTGATTACACTTTTATCACGTTGGAGGGGGGGAGCAAGTAGCGAGAGAGATATAGGGACACGGTTCAGAAAACAAATGTAGGCTAAGTTGCATTGTTTGCGTTGCTTCTTTGCTTTTTAGTTGTCAGAAGGTCTGTGATTGAAACAAATATAGGAAAACCACCCATTATTTCATTGGTACAAAGTAATGCAATGTGCTTATAAAGGGCTAATATCAAGGAAAATGAATGCAAGAGAATTGGTAGAATTCATCCATTATCTGTTTCTGTTTCGGTCTCATTCAGGATCAAGGTGGATCCTTACGGGAGCCTAATATGCATGTTTTTGGTATAAATTATAATTTTCATGATGATATGTTTACCAATATAACAAATTAAGCCACAATGCAATTTAAATTTCATTTGACTCAGGAGCTAGCGGTCAATATGAGATCATATCATATGTTGATTGAACACAATCAGTTCCATTCATATCTAATTTCAGTATATAACCAAAATATTTCACATTAATTTTTTTGGCTCAAGCAAAAACGATGTGCCACCTCATGTTCTGACATGTGATATTTTCATTTTGTGTTGATGCTACTGGATCATTCATCATTGCATCAATGTATCTCAATAATTCTACAGTTTTTGGACTGTGGATTCAAACTCAATAAAATACTGAACATATATGTTTTTTTCAACATTACTGATAAGGATACATATTCTCAAATGAGTGAATTAAATGTCAATTTTTTTTCAGCAAACGCCTCAAGGTGCATTGCACTTTCAAAAGAAGACTGAAGACTCTTTCAAAGTTTGTTGGTTGGTTTGTTTTGTGGTTATTGAACACTTTGGTCTCTTGGACTCCTGGAAGAGGTGTGTTTGTGCACAGTATAATCCAGAAAGATATCAGAGGGCTATATTCAGTACCAATGCCATCATCCAGGAAGTAGGCAGCGAAAAGATGAATGACGTGCAGCAAGGGAGCACAGGTTGGGATGGATTCAAACCTGCAATAAGGACTCTGTACATGGGGTGACAGCTCAAACAGTAGAGCTATGTATTTTGTTTCCTGTGGATTAACAAATATGAATGTGAAATTCGTGTTGGAAATTATGGACGAAGTGTTTTACTGAAAGATGGTCAAAGGCCGCATCCTTGACAGTACATTTGCATTTCTGGGAGCATTTCTAGTGTACAACTGACCAGATAAGAGCCCGACCAGAGCAGTCACATGGCCAGGTTCCAGTTGTTTTTCTTTTGTTTTTTGTTTTTATTGAAGAATACTACTTACAACCACCACATCAGTATGTGGTACATATTGCAAGTGCAGCACCTACTATGTGGTTTCATAAATGGCCGATAAACACTCACGTGATGGCAAGACCCAGGTGCAGACAATTTCAATATGGAGAGACCAGTGGAAGTTACATACCAGGGACATGATTTTCAAAATAAAACAGGAAATGAAGTGTAACACAAGAAGACTCAGAGAAACCAACAATTAAAACCAAAAACCTTGACATAAACCAACATGCTCTTGTGACATTGTATGTAAATAGCATGACATTTTTGGTGTATTATGTATGATTTATGCACATTTTAAACTTCACATGCTATGATCAATACTTAGTTTATTACTAAGCAAAAAAAATACTATTGGCACACAGCATGACTCAGTGTACTCTAATACTGAACTGTGGTATAGAAATACCCATAACAATTTCTATTTTCCTTTCTGCTGGTGTGAAATTGAAATAGAGCATAGATTTTTTTGATAAATTTATTACATCAAGTAGCTTCTAAGCATAATACATCAGACATATGTACAAGTATAACCAAACTGAATTATACATTGTTAGACTCCTCATCTGTGCAGAAAAGTTGTGTAACTCTAGATGTTTTACCAGGATTATATTTAACTTGGAAGTTGATGAATGATTAATGTAGGATATTAATTATTTGATGTACATGGAATTGGCAAATTGTAAATTCATGTTTTGTTTTTTTTATCACTCCATCTTTAACTTGCATACAAAATGTGAAAACAAATGATATATTTGTGAGAGCCTGGAAAAACAAGTTACTACAAAGCAAAGAGGAGTATCGCCACTGAACGCTGTTGAGCTGAGTGGCTGATCTCAAGATCTGGCAAAACTCCACAATCTGTTCAGCATCGCTCCACCGCTGAGGACTCACGGTCACAGAAAAGCTGAACACAATCTGAAAACTGGCCTCCTTTGCTACATTTCCAATCCATCTGCCTGGCAGCTCCTCTGTTCACAGTTAAGCATCTGTTAAATTGTTTTGGATAATTTATATCTGGAGGCTCTCGTTACGCAGACCTCACTAAAAAGCGTTCTTAACACCCATGGTGAATGCTTAAGATTTTTGATTTTCATCAGTGAGCTGTGCTCCCTCCTTCTTTCCCTCCTCCTTCACCTGGTTCTTCTATTTGGCCCCCTCTTTCCACTGAACATATAGCTGATATCTTTCAATCAAGAGCTCTCCTGTCCTTGCAATCACAGTGTCATTGTTCATCTCATGTTGTGGAAAGCTCTTTTGACAGAGCGCTGTGATGAATCACCTGGCTAAGGCTTTTGGAAAAGAAGCCTTCAGATCCCATCGCCTTTTTTTTCATAGAGTTGGAAAAAAAACAACATTCAATTCATTTCTCCTGCTCTTTCATGTCTCCTGCTGCCTTTTTCGCTTCGTACACAGTGTTTTAAAAGTTATTCACTGCAAACCCTCCTCTTTTCTTCTCGCTGGGCTTCACAAAGCAAATATCTGGCGGGTTTAGTTCATAAAGGAAGCGCTTTTACTTGCTTAAGGTGCTGACGGCAAGACACACTCTGTTATGTTGGAGGCTTAGAAAAACAAAACTTTGCAGGGTAAGTCTCAGCCGCCAAATTAAGTGGCAGAGGCTTCTGATTCTTCTTTGCTCACCCTGTGGAAAAACGAATCCCCTCATTCTTTTGTCCGGTAAGCCGCAGCAATGTAGAGAAACTCGTGCTCTTTTTCAAGTTTGTCATGTAATTCTGCAGTTATTTTTTTCTTCTTTTTTTTTCGTTCTTATATCAACTCGTAAAAGTGAAAAGAGGGACAAATATAAACTTGCAGGAGGAGCATGTGAGCACATGATTGAGTCCAGGGTTAGTGTTTTTCAAAAGGCTGAAGACATCATAGAAGAAACCGACTAAGGGAGAAGTGCAAATGACACTCCCTCAAACAAGGCAAAAAGCGATTTAGAGCGCCTGTGATGCATGAGAGCACAAAGATCTTTCAAAGCCTGCAATAGGCTGATTGTAAACATTGCTATAAATGTACAAATTATATAAGTAGGAGCTTCCCCCCCCTGCGATTGGAAAGCAGTTAGTTAGGACTGTTAGCTGCGACCGCTCCGTCAGTGAAGTGTTGGATGAAGGTGAGGGATGCCATGGACGGAAGGCAGAGGGAGTTTTTAGATCCGGAGGGATTGTACTTGCCATCTGTGCAGCCATCACTCCACCCAGTCCTCCACATGCAGACATCTCTGAGTGATGGGACTGAAGCATTTGGATTGGCCTCCAAAAGTTTAACCTAAATCAAACATACAAAAGCCCAGTGGTGCATACATCAAACCATATTAATGCCCATAGATATATATATATATTTAGAGAAACGTCTGACCACACAACACGTTAACTTTGAGGCCAAGATTTTAGGGCAAGACTACTGAGAAAAAACAGAACTGCAGCATTATACAGTGCAAGGTAATTATAATACAGCCTTGATTGATGTTGTTTGGAAAAGGCTTAAAATCATTGCATACACAAATGCAAACATGGATATCAAACAAATGTAAGATCGTGACACTCTAAAGCACAGATGTTTTTGTGAAAGGAAATTTAAAAAACCCACTTTGAAAAGCATTTTGAAAAAGTCTTTTCCTGTTTCTTGCAGCCTGAAATGTCATGAATACAGGGCATGTTTCAACAACTGTTATTTTGTCATAATTATTTTTTAGAGCTTCTTTCATGGCTGTACTGAATGAAGCGATGTGTACAATCAAGGCAGAGCAACTTCAGCAATGTGAGGTTCGGTAACCTGGACAAACCCTCTGCTGTCTGCAGCGGGAGGCCCGACACCTGGGCAAACACTGCAGCCCAATAATCTGTCATCAGCTATGGAAACCAGCACCAACCTGGTTGCTTTTGTCAGTGCACAAAAGAAAATGCCTCAAATTAATTTAGCACTCGGCATTCATCTTCTGTTGAGGCTTAAGACCTCATCTAAGCTTGCGAAACAGCACGGAGCTCACGGGGCTTCATTTAAGAATTTTGGCTCTTAGGTGAAGCCAAATGCTGTTAAGACGTGACTTGTTGACTGTCTAGTGAAGTATGTGTATCCTGTTAATTCAGACAGTTGGTAATACCTGGGATCTACAAAGCCCTCAGATGTACTTCTGTGTGTACCCTCCTTCTCTGATCTCTTTTACTCAGCCTTTCCTCCACCATGCCAGACCTCTTGAGGACATACAAGATAATTGTCCCTCAGCCTTCTCTATCCCACAGGCAACTTCAAACACAGTAATGCCAATCCAAGATCGTGCTGAGCGCTACAGTGATGACTTCTAAGGAGCTCAATGATGACACATTGAGTATTTGTGGTGTCTGTTGGGGTGACGCACACCTCAGGCCTGAGGTAAATATTCACACGGTCTGGAATGCAAATGATCAATTTAGTTTCTTTGTATAATGTGGCTATATGCTGCATTACAAAAAAAGAAGCTCCAGATTTATCAAAAATAAATAAATAAATAAAGGAAAGTAACTTTGAGGTGAACAAAAGCAGATATTCACAATTAATTCAAAACAAATGCATGATTAAACTTCAAATTTGAATACATTTTGTAAATCACACTGAACAGAAGTGTGAATAAAACAGTGTAAAACCACAAGTGGTTTCTGCGCCTCAAAGATCTGAGGTTATCTCTCAAAAACAATCTCACAATTAATGAAATGCAATCTAATGAATTATTTATTTGATTTTTTTTAATTATTATTTTTTAACTTGATCTTTTGTTTTAACAAATTTCAGTACTTGTGCACACAGACACACACACAAAACAAAATAGATAAATGAATAAAATTATTACAAAACCAGGATGGAGACGCCAGCTGTGGTACCACACCTCCCAGTTGATGCTAATTCATCAATCTGGACCAGCTATTTGTTTTGCTTTGTCTTGTTTTTATTTTCTTCTTAAGAGGTTCTGCACATTGTTAAATACGTCTTCAATAACTAATCACTTCATCAGATTTTCAACCAAAAATGTAGCTGTCAAATAATCAACCGTTCGTGGTGGGTCTTTTGCAGCTGTGGCACGTTCCATGATTAAAATGACCAAAAAAAAAAAAAAGCAAGAGAGATGACAGTTGAATTTATTCTTTATTCTTTTTGGATGCAGTCTGTAACGTCATTAACATCCTATTCACCAAAGCATGATTTCTGGTTCTCCACATGTAATTACACCAAAGGAACCCTCGGCACAGAGATATGAACTAGTAGAAGTTTTGAAAGCGTCTTCACTACACATTTCCAGAAATTTAAAATAAATGGGCATTTCCAAAACATTTGTATGTAGATGGACCATTTCTTTTTAGAGCTTAATGCATTGAAGCATTATATACTTGAAATTTGTTTTTACATTGTGTTTACTTTTATCTCAATTCTTATTTAGGTTTCAGCTCCTAAATCACGTTGTTAGATCTAGGCATTAAAGGAGCAGTGTCTATTAGATGTGGACATCTAGCTGTGAAGTTGCAGACAGCAAAAGGCTGAATTCAGTGGCCTTCTTCCTCCCTCTGGCCATGGATTTTTCTCCCCTTGTGTACTTTTTCCTATTGGACTGGGTCAAGTAAGGTTTTGTTTTTCTCATATTATGATGCATACTAGATCTACTGTGTCGTTAATATTGTCTGAAAATGTGCAAAGGGGCACATTCTTTACATAGCACTTAACAGTTTCAACAGTACACAGTTACACATTGCTTTACATAAGAGATTGATTGCAAGAGACCAGACAGCAATCACATTATGCTCTTACTGTGATTTCTTGATAGGTCAATTCTAAATGATTGAGGACATTGTTGCTCTCCTAACATTCATCAGGACCCTTCAAGTAGCTTTCATTAAAGTCTGTTGGAATTATTTTTCTCTTTTACCTCAACGCAATTCATCAATTCAGATTTTATTTACAGAAAAGCAAAAGACTATCCACCCCAGATTATTTGTAACACGTTTGAACATCCTGCAAGTGCTAACCAATTATGATGCACATGCATTTAGACCAACATAACTTGTGCAATTAATAATGAAGGAAATAGCAGGGAGTCATGCAGAAGTGTCCACATGAATATGTTCTCAACAGGAGCAGAAACTGCTTTTCTGATGTGTTCAATTGACCAGATGTTGTGAAGGTTAAACAGCTGAGAAGTTCAGTTTTCATGTGGGAAATGCGCCACAACAACTGGAAGACATAATATTTATGATTAAGCCCTTAAAGTCCTTGGTTAAAGTTGGTGAAAGTTCAGAACCTTGGTTAAATGTTGAAAAACACAAAAGTCTCTTAAAGGAAAGCATTGAGAGTACAAATACCTCCTGAAAACTCTTCTTCCATTAGATCTGCCTTTTTCTATTATATGCAAAAGAAAAACCAAAAACAATAATAATAATCAGTGAAAACAGAAAATACATTTCCTCCAAAAATATTATGCTAAATATTTTTTTTATTATGAATAAAACCAACACCATTATAGAGTTTTTAGACTTGGATTAACAGTGTATGCATCATGTAAAAATTAATACTTTTTTTTCCTTTTCACTTGTAATGTGCATTAACCAACACTCAAATTAGCGTAATTGTTACTGCAGTAGCCAAAAATATAATTTTCATTAGCAGTCCCTTTGCCTGAAGCTTTTTGGCTCTAAGAATATTAAATATTGCATAATATGAGTTGTTATTGAATTAAAATCATATACAATACAGAAAAAAAGCATTTACAATTAATTTAGTTGAACTTGCAGCCAATGCACTTTAATCACAGACCTTTGGTATCAGTAAATTGCTATCGTTGTTCACACTGTTGGTTCTTGATAAGCCTTCCTTCAAATTATTCTTAAACACTTACGACATTCCTCTTCCCTATTAAGTTGTGTTTCCTAAAGCCTGTGTAATCCAAAAGAATGCCCATGGCTAAAAGCAGCTATAGGTAGGAGAGAATGGATGTATTTCTGAACTCCAGGGAAATTAGTTTGAATAAAACCAACATATAAGGTGCATTTTGTTTTAAAGCTGCATCTCTGGAGAAATATGTTTATTGCAGATGAAAGTGCTATAGACTGCCACAAAGCATAGCACAAAAGGGGTAACCTGAGTGCCATTGCCATGGCAACACAGTGGCTTGGCTGCAATCAGTGCTGCGTAGCTACAACTGTCAAACAAAACCATTCAGACAGTCAAATGACGAGAGACCTTGAGAGTAAGAGGAACAGAGAGCCAGTGTGACAGGGCCTTTTCTTCTTAGCACTGCATTATGAGGCATGCTGCTCCGACTTGATCAGCACAGCAGAAGAACTCATTTTAAGCTCTTTAAACTAGCCAGTAATCCATCAATATGTGCAATGTGACATGAATCGTTTGGCTGGAAAGGAAGGCATGCTACTGCATCACATTCAGGTCACCTAATTCCTTGTTAGTGTTATCCATCCCACATCCATGTTATTATTCTTAACAATACTTGCTTTCAGATCAAGCACTTAAAAAGGAGTTAGTGTATCATCTGGATTTACTTGAATGGCAGGAGAATTTGGCAAACATCAACACGCAATGTCAGGTGCAACTGAAAACATATTTTTTACATTGACAGATTTCTTTCTTTTTTCTTTTAATTTCCTTTCTTTCATCAGATATTCCTGCTTCTGACCCTAAATGTTTTTTTGATTTTGTTTTTTTGGAAAGAACAAGTGGATTCAACACAGAAACACAAGTAGATGAGCCTAATATAAACAATTGTTATCCATAGCTAAGAGGGACAACTTGAAGGTGACTTATGACGCTTTGATTTTCTTACCAGTTTAACATCTTCACCGGAACATATTTAATGAGGCCCCAAACCACATCTACCTATGTTGATTTAATTTCTTGCAGTTTGTTAACACACTATCACAAAAGACTCTCCTTCATAATAAAATACCTATTTCAACTTCATTTCTAGCTCCTACGGTCTCCCGCTCCCTGCTACCAGGAACCAGGTACAGGTGTAGCTGCAATGTGAGTGGCTTTCAGTGTTTTCTTACTGAGCTTATTCATTAGAGTTTATACTAAACCAAGAGTCTCCAACTCTAGTCCTCCAGAGCTACTTTCCTGCAGATCTCAGATGTTTCCCTGAAACAACACATCTACTTTACATGAATGGATCACCATCAGCTTGTCATCAAGGTCTGCAAACGATCCAAACAATCAGGTGTGTTGTGGCAGGGAAACATCTAAGCTCTGCAGGGCAGTAGCTCTTGAGGACTGGACTTAGAGACCCCTGCTCTAAGCCATATTTACATAGTGCAGGTAAAATGAAACACAATAAATGCAATTTGTTTCTTTTGAATTTATTGTGCAAATTTATCTAAAAATGTATTATCTGTTGTATAGAAAAGATTTTTTTTTCTTATCAGCGGTGCCGCCTTCTTGCAGATATTTTTTTTTTATGAACTTCTAAGCAGCTCTAAACCTATTAGGGTGATTGATAAGACACAAATAAAGTGACTTATCATCCATTCCCCAGTTTATAAATCCTTCGCAGATTTCTTTCAGTGTTGCCAGAAGATGAACAATATACTTTGTCAGCAAACCCAGTCTCCTGGCTGGCTTCCCTGCAGGTTTCTTTTCAGCAACAGGTTAGCCACAAGGGCAGATTAAGCCTTCTCCCCTCCCCAATCATCCAGTAATACCAGCAGGCTGTATAGAGCCCATGTTGGGTTTTGCCTGTTGAATGGTGGCTTATGGCAGCTAAAGACCTCTAGAGGGGGAATCCTGAGGGGATTACTCTCACGTCCTCCATGAAGTGGGAAATCAAAACAATCTAGAGCGCCCAGGGAGGATCTCAAACACGCAGCATTCCCCCACATTCACGCACACACTAAGACACCTCTGCGCTCATTTGCCAACATGCACAGCTATACAAACTCACAGACACACGCACACACATGTAAACTTTAGGGATATTGGACACTCCCATCCTTTTTCTCCATTGACACCCAGGGTTTTTGATACCCGAGTATAGACATCTAACAAGGGCCAACTCCTCTCTGAGAGGATTAGTGTAAGTCGGACTGATAATGAAATCATGGACTGAGTAGCTCTTGGGAGGATTTCATACAAAAGAGACCTGAATTACTTTGTCTTTTCTTTTTCACATCCTTTCTTCACTATGGTGAGAACATTAAGAACAGTATGAATTCTGCAACGCATGTCACCCTGTGGCCCCACGTCCCTCAATGAAGGGAATCCCAATATTTCCACCATCCATAAAGGAGCTGCTTAGCCTGCGCTCATCAGCAGCGGAACACATCGTCATGGCATTAATCTGCTGTGAGGCCTGCATCTTCTTTTACCCCAGGTCTTTGGCTGGGATTACACTGGCAATCAGCAGTCGCCTGCATAAATATAATAGCAAGGCACAGAAGCGAGGCTGTCCCATGACGAATTGTCAAGCGTCATCACAAACTTCTTAATTATCACAGAAAAATGATGAATCATGTCTTCATCTCCTCCTCATTTCTCCCAGTGGCCTATTCATAACATTTCAGAGGAAATGACAGCAAACCTGATGTAAACATTAATTAAGTAAGGGTGTGTGTGTTGGGGGGGGTCACGATGCAAACATCCAAAACTCATTACAATTACCACATTTTATAAAAATGGATGAAGTTGGCGTTATATTAATTTCCTAATTTACTGCTCCCTTAAATGACTTCACCCAAATGTTTATCGATGTATAACACAAAGTAATGTAATGTGATCATTAAAACAAGATGAGTCACACAGATATAGAGGATTTCCAGTAAATCAGTTCCATCAATTACTAAGATTTAATAAACCTTTTGTGGCTATTTATCCATGGTTCTGACTCATGCACCAGACAGAGCAACAAGGAGGGTGTATCGTGAGTAGAACTCATACTTACTAGTCAGCCTTTCTGGAGAAACTTTTGTTATTTATTTCCTGTCATAAATCATTGAGGTTGGTTATATCCTGAGATAACCTGTCCAGAGTCTACCCCGCCTCTTGCCCTGTGATAACAGGCATAGACTATAGCTCCTACAGGCAATTTAGAATCACCAATCAACTTATCATGTACGTTCATGGACTCTACGTGAAACCTGGATACGCAGAGGAGAGCAAACAGACACGGGGAGGACAAGGAAGCAACACACACAAAGGCCCAAGTGATTTGAGCTGTGAACATTCTTGCTGGCAGCAGCGCTGCTCGATACATCACGTCACTGAATGTCTCGTTGCAATGTCTGAGCCTGATGTCATCAGTCTGTCTAGTCAGGGATTTTTTTCTTTTTTTTACTACTTTAACTTATATAATATTAGATCATATTATGCTGTGCTGCTGGAAAAATGGACATTTTTATGACACCTTGCCAATGGAAAGTCAAGCTGTTTGTGTTCTGCAACAATTTTTCTTGTCATATTTTGTCTCATAATGTTAAGTACTGGAATTACATATTATCACATATTATCATTCTGTCTTATCCCTTAACTATATGATCTTATGGAATGTTATAGCATGTTGATACATCCTGGGAAATCAGATCACAAGCGTCCAAAGCTAATGCAAAGTCTGAACTCTTTCCAGGAGAGGTTCAAATTTGACCACTCAGGACAGTTTGTAAAAAAAATTTGATGTCTTCTTCATGTTCGTGTCAGATATTTCCTTGTGTTATATAGATCCTGATTCATATTGGCATGATTTGCAATTGTCCTTTACTGTAAAAAGGGTTAGTTTGTTGCTCTTTGTCAGTTTAAATTGTGTAATTGTTTATTTGCATATAGAACAGTTAGGTCATAGCTGATCACTCAAGACACATTTTCTCCACGCATTGATACAAGGGCATAGTTTTACATGTCATAAGAGCTCGTGTAACTGTCATTGCCGTGGAGTCTTACTGTATCTCAGGCGATATTAGACCAAAGCCTCACATTACACACATGTCCTTCCAGGGATCGATAACAGTATTTGTATTGAAATCTATTGAATTTGACTGTATTTCATTAACTTTCACTGAACTGCAAAGAATAAAACTGAAGTGAAACAAATGTAGTCATGTAATGTTATGTGACAGTCCTTTATGCTGTGTAGATTATACAATATCCTCTCACGCTGTACTTTGTTAGGTTAGGATTTTGTGAAACATATGTAGTATTAGAAGGGGAATATTATTTATTTATTCGGGAAGACACAGCATTAGAAGCCAGATACTAAAATCAGAAGAATACCATTCAAGGACCTGTCCACCCACATCATCACATCCTCAAAAGGAGGATTTTCAATCTTTGGAAGTTATCTTTTAGCTTTTACAAATGGAGTGAGTCATGTACCAAAACCCTTTCAAGCAGCTTTGAAGTAACAAAACCATAAACAGTTGTTAATTGTGAAAAGAAGGTAACATTTTTGTTTGCCAAACATTAATAAATGGCCTGCCTTTTTTTTTTCTTCCTCATTGTTGTTTCTGAGTGCATGTGTTTGTCAAAAAATACAAATTTCCTGGAGTTGCCAAGGTGTAATTTCGGCGAAACTGACCTGTCCCTTGTGCACACAAAGGCATGGAGAAAAATGTGGGTCAAAAGCTAATGATGTGGTCTGGCAAGTGAGACTTATATAAAAAAAAAAGGACTACCACAAATCTGCCTGCACATGCTCACTCAAGACACTTACTATGTGATCATTAGGGATTTATTTTTTTGTTTGTTTGTTTTGTTTTGTTTTTGGAGTGTGGGAGACAGTCACACCTTCACCTTGTGAACTTAATGGTCTTCAAAAGCCAAAGTCCAAATGCCAGTGCAAGCTGTCATGATGCTTTTGTTGACTTAAACCAAAGGGAGAATACAAACAAGGGCAATCATATTTGTCAGACCCATCCTTAGTAGAGGGTCTCATAGGAGAGCGGTAATTTAGGGATCAGGACGGGAGAGCCACCTGTTGAGAGACAGAAGGTAAAAAAAAAAGATCTGCAAGACTTCCCAGCATGCCTTTCATAGCCAGGAAGTACTGTACACTTTTAGGCTTAATGTTGCATTCCACGAGTTGCCTCGACTGTGATCTCACAGGAATGCTGCTCTCAAAGTGCGTGAGATTAATATTTAACACAACATTGGTTGAAAATGCTGCTCAGGGGCTGCTGTTTGAGTGGTTGTGTTTTCATAAGAGCTCAGCTGCCGTTGTTATCAGGATCTGCTTCATAACAAAGTATTTATGGGTTGTCTTAAGTGATTGCTCCACAGGTAAGCGATGCTCAGAATAGAATTGTCAGGTTTCTTTGTATGACAATGTTTTGACCTTAACATGTAAATGCTCTCCAATTATTTATGCTTGAAGGCCTAAAATAACAAAACCATATTCAGTTGGCTGCAGATCAAATGAAGACCATAACATAGCTTTACATTTAATACACTGAAATATTAATAAACTCCTACCAACACATTTACTCTTTTTTCATTTATTAATTTGTCCACCAATTAGCAAAATCTGCCCATTTTTACATTAATATTGCACTGTCTTTATTGTACTTTCCTTATCTAACGTGCTTCAGAGGCTGCGTCACTACAGGGTACCATTTCCTTGAATGAGGAGCAACCTGGGATTTGTCAGATGCACATATTGCTATAGCAACAACAACCTTGCCATTGAGTTATGAACAATGTGGCGAGGAAAATGGAGCAGGCTGAGACTGGAGACAAGGGAGAAATGGAAAACTTCAGCTATAATGAAGATGCATTGTATAGCTTTCAATATCTTTTTTCTCAAATCTGAAGAGAATTATAGATTTGTTAT
>JBAMYA010000013.1:10683897-10730181 GCA_037176975.1 Arrhamphus sclerolepis
TGATTAATAAATTAATTCCTGACCCTTTTTTGCCTGTTATCTCCCGAAATCATAGCCATTCTTGTGCCCCTTGAAGCATATTGCATTTAAACTGATTGTGAGGCTGTTAATTTCATTTATTTAAATGATTTTCAGAGCCCTCAAATAATGCACCAGACTACATAAAAGATTAGTAATATTTTACTAAAAAACATATTTCCAATGTACACACCCAGAATAATAGCAATGCTATTTCTGAATTTTGTCATTTGCTACATGAATCATCAGCTGGTGGTTACTTTTTACCCAGAACATTAGTGTTTGTAGTGTCCAAGTGTATATAAATGGTCATTTGTCTTAACAGTATTTACGAAAATATATATACTTTCATCATTACTTACATCACGGTGAAAATATATATACTTTCATCATGATTTATATCATGATTTACTCTTATATTTGCTTTAGAGATACCTATAAGCATGCTAACACCAGAAGAGCATAATTTTTGCTCAATGCACAGCACGACCTCCGTCTTGCTAAACCATCATCATTGCAGAAGTGGCAATATGTGCAGTTCCTGGAATGACCTCTAGGTGCTGACTCCAAAAGTGATTCTATCTTCATTGACCCTGATGTTGAAATGTTCAAGTTTACTGCAGAAATAATGAGGCTGGTACAAAAAACCAACAAAAAACAAAAAAACGCTTTTGGTCTCTGTAGCCAAACTACATACAACTGGGAGTGAATTTTTATTTATTTCATCAGGTATAATTATGTAATGACAGTTTTGAGAGACAGCTATATTGCACTCAAAGGTGTCAAATGATACGCTGTCATCGTTCCATTATTCCATGATTTGAATGGAAACATAAGCAAAGAAGTGGCCTTTTTAACCTTTGTGTGAAGGCTAAAAAAAAGCCTTGCCAAACCAGTTTCACTCACGATTCATAAATTACTTGGGGTCAGGGGACCCTTGGTATCAAATTTCATAACATTGTGTAACCTCGTCATGTAATTTTTCAGTGAACAATGCACCTAGCTATACCATCCCCATATCCAACTAGGCCCCCAAAAAACCCAGCAAAGCCTGGATTTGTGGAAGAGGTGGTGAAATAAGATGCAGGATGCAGGACCGCTTTAATTTCTGGGTTGTCATAGTGACAGTTCCCATAAGTGTGATGCCACCAACAGATAACATGAGCAGTCTCATGGCGTGTATTTCAGATACTGAGGGGATTCTGTTGAAGTCTATTGACCCAGGGCAGACACCAATAAGAGCAAAGATTGTGTAACTGACGTCAGGGAGTCCTGACCAAACATCCTTTGTCATGAACTGGGCGTGAAAACAGGTTGCTCTAGCTGACTGGCCCATATACTGGTCATTATGCTCTCCAATGGCTGTTTGCCATTAACATCAGTCATTGTTGCATTTCCTTATTTCACTGACAACCCGCGCTTCAACCTGACTGACAAGAGCACTTTTTCTTCTTCCTCTCACATTAGACTAAGTGCAGACAAGATGCTAGAGTGACTCGGTGTTAGTAACATTACACAAGGGTAACAACTGGGACTAGCTGGTACTCCTTCAACTTTTGAAAGTTTGCATCTTTTTTTATCTAACTTTTTTTAAACACTTTTGACACATCCCTTTTCTAATTTTAAAATAAAACTGACAGCAAATTAATGAGTGTCCAAGGTAGCCTGCAGCTGATAAAATTTACATTTTTCCCCCCACTAAAGGAATCTGAAATCACAGATCTGCTTTTTTTTTTTTTTTTTTTTACAAAGTCTGCCAACATTTTCATTGTAAACTGTTACTTAGCCAGCAATTTTCTTACATTCTGGTCCTGACCCATGCAGTAAACTTTATTCAGTAAGTAAACCCTTCGTTACCTTCCTAGGCTTTCGATATATTTATGTCTAAATAATGAAGAAGAATCGGAAAACGGAGGGTGTGTTGCTATTATTCCAAGCGCTAGGGCACTGCAGTGGCTGTCAGCTTGCCAGAGCTCAGGCTGGCAGTCAGAACAAACTGCAGGTAATTGAGAAAAGTCTAAGCCAGCGTCACAGGAGGGCCTTGATGGGCCTCTGAATGCCACCACCAGACATTAATCAAAATCTCTGATCAATAACTTCTCAAGTGCTAATAAGCACTGGCACATCTAGTGATATGTGAGCCCCTTCATCATTTCAACTACCAGGAGATTTATTGGAAATCCATTGTTAGGTCCAAAGTATGAGGTAATGTAGCACTTAGTAAATGAAGTAAAACCAAAAGCCTGGGGTGATTTGTATTTCATTTACAAAGGACATGTCCAATCATTAGGAGCTCCATCTCTCTGAAAAGCATCCGAAGGGCTGTAATGATGGCTCTGTTCTTTTATAGCTTACTTACTCAGCAATGACGCAGGGCATAACAGCAAACAGTAAAGCGTTACTGTCCTCGACTCCTGACTGGTGCACTCCCAGACAGCCATGGGGGACTCCTGTGCACCATGGAGTGATTAAAGTCATGTTAGGGAAGCATTACAGGTCAAGTCATAAAATAATTTGATTTCCGTTCCCCTCTACTGTCTTCTATCAAAGTGATTGGTCTCCTGGTCATCTCACTGGCTGACATAATTGTTAATTAACCATTATGGGCTGCCCTTTCTCATCTATATCTCACAGCAATTATTCATTTGACAATATTGCAGTACATCACTGTATGATGTAAAGACAAAGACCAGTTTTATGAGCATGACCTGAGTCAACATTTTGAAGATGTGTTGTATTTTCTTACATGTATAAAGGTTTAGCTCCATGATGGGTCACAGTGCCTGAGACGTATCCTTGAGCACTGACAGGTTAACTTAATTTTCAACTTGTTTTCAGTGCAAATATGCAAAGCAGTCCCCCACATAACTTTTTTTTTGTAACCCTTCACCTAAGCCGTCAGCTCTTTTTACGTCAAGGTGAGTCTTTTCAAAAATACCATAGATAAGGTAAAGAGGTCCAGTGGGAAGAAAGTTAAATAAAAACCTCTTTAAAATGGTATTCATAAAGAAAAAGACAAACAGCATCCCTGTTGAAAATAAAAGCGCGCACTAAAATCCATTCTGATGACAGTTGGAAGAATGCAGGCTTTCTGGGGGACTTCAGCCCCATCTTTGCCATATCTTTTAAGCGTGATTATTTACTTAAAACAACAAACCCAAGCTCCAGGTCTGGCAATGCGGACGACAGGTCTTTGATTGAGCTCTGAGCTTGAATTCTTAACTAATAAATTGTCCCATTCTTTTGTCTGGGGCATTAACGCCAGTGGTCTACGTTTTTCTAGCCCTAATCTCAAGAATGTGGCAGCCTCTTGAGAAGCTCAGGGGTTTCCTCCTCCCCCAGAGCCTGGTCTTCACTTTGTTTTCTTAGAGGACTCCCTGGATTGACAGGGTTCGTCGTTAGCCTTCTCCCCAGCCATCTGTTTTCACTGATTCTTGGTGAATACATCAAAGTCAATCGAGGCTGTAAAGCATTTTAAAAGTCACTCACCCCTGCCCTGAATGTGAGAAATAAAGCAAACTTTTCATCAGGCTCACAAATTGAGACAGTTTGTATTGCGTGTTTGTGTGTATGGTTTTCCATGTAAGGGTGACCTGGGAGGGATCCCTTAGCTCACAGCACAGGTATGAACAGCTTGGCTTTGTTCAGCACCTACTTTGACGACAGCTTGGTGAGTCACTTAGATACACAGACTAACCCTCTTTAGTCAGGTTCCAACTGATCACTGACAACTCCCTGACAATAAAATAATCATTAGTAAGATTGGGACCCATAGTTTTCAAAGAACAGAATGGTGTTTTCTAGAAAGATGAAAGATTGAATTTTAATCGAATTCACAATTTTAACTGATGCATAGGCAGCTATACGATGAATATGAAGCAAAAAAAAGGTACACTGAAGTAGAGCTGGTCTTGCTCAAATAATAATCCAGTCATCTTTTAAGTGTACCACGGTTGATAATAAACTGAAGCTTCACTTTTGAACACTATATTGCAAATCAAACTGCAACTGCAATATCTGTCAGAAACATCATAGTTAGTCACCTTCTCTTAATTGTTGCATGCTGAGCAACAAGGATCAGGATTTTTATTTTTTACTTTTTTTTTTTTTTTTTTTTGGGGGGGGGGGTTATACAAGTGAAAGTTCCAGCCCCTAAAGAAAATGAAAGGAGACATAGAATCAAAATCTGTTTTTACCTTGCCTTTGTTGAATAACAATAGTCTACCCGCATTCAAAAACATACAAAAAAATCCTAGACATTCTGAATATCTCCGTTTCATTGAAATTCCTGTTTTAGCCAGAAATTGGGCCAATCTGAACAACGGATCTCCCGTTCTGTCCAAACCTGACCCGGCCGGGTCCAGAGTTCGGGCCAGGTATCAAACCATGATTTCCCACCAATTTCACTGGGTAGGTTCGGGCTGAATACACTGGCATGCAACTTTTTTTTTTATTGTATTTTTATTTTATAAGCTATGGCATAATGATTGCAATATAGCAAATACAGTTTGAATTCTTGGCCCAAGCCCGGCTCAATACCCAACCAGAACTTGGGCCGGGTTTGGACAGAACGTACACGAGCTCGGGTCGGGTCGGGATGGATTTTTTGGGCCTGATCTCTGCGTTGGCCATAGCTGTAGAAAGTTGCTCTGTCCATTTTCTGAAGCTTGCAAAGTCTCTTTTGAGTGGCAGCAAAGGCAGCCAATCAGCATCAAGTGCTTGCATTTTGTATTGAGGTTCCCAGTTAAGCTCCAAAGGACACCAAATAGGTGCAAAACTACACATTTAAAATCCCCCATCTACCATAGCGTTCTGAGAGTTTTTTTTTTTTTTTTAAAGGAAACTTCTGAAACATTACAGACAAAACCAAACTTTTGTGTTCTATATATCATATATCACATCACAGAACAAGGATGAATACCGGGTTCTACCATTCTATGTCACCTTTAACAAAAGAAAAGTTCTGAATTTTCTTTTTAAATGTAGTAAGCAAAAACCTTAATGACCATGGTAAAAATAAGAAAATGTTTTTACACCAGATGTGGCAACAAAACTAATAAAAATCATGTCACAGTGTCATTCATAAATCATTCATCCATCCATCACTCATCTTTACAAGGTATTTCAAAGGTAACTAACATTATAGAATGAATGTAAGTCAATGTACGTTAGCATCATCGATGAGGATGAACTATGCTCAGCCAAAATAGGTAGCTTGTGGTAAAAGAGGTAAAGTGAGCATGTTTCAACTAACTCAGGCTTGTTAGTTCCACCCATTTGCCCATTTTTGGATGAAATGGGTTTGGGCAGAGTCAGCTCCTGTCAACATCGGATCCATAGCTTTAAAAACAATGGGCTCCAAAGGGTCTGTAATATAAAATACTGTGGTATCCAACAATAATTGTATGATTGGTCAGAAATCTGAAGTGGGCATGGTTGATGGAAAAAAGTGGAAATGTTGCCATTCCCACTTCCTGCTTCGTTCTTGTTCTTGCAACCTTGAGAAAACAAACACATTTCTCTGTTCTTGCGGAGTATATACACCCTTGGTGAACTATAGGCAGTGACAGTGCAAAGGATTTTAGGAAGCCACATGACTTTCAAAGGTGTCTAATTCCAGGTTGAACTCAACTCTACTTCTTAGTGAAGCTATTGACAACATAATTGTCCCAGTGTGTTATATGATTGTTCTGGTTCCTGTTGTCTGGTATTCTCTGAAATATGGATGGCTTTTCTGTTTTGTTGGATTGTAAAATGCTAATGTTTCCTGTTTTAGTCTATTTTGTTGTTATTGTTGTTTGCTTTTTTGCATTTACTTGTTTTTTTGTTGTTTGTTTGTTTGTTTGTTTGTTTTTGAAGTACACTGCTTGTGTTTGCTGTTTTGCCATGTTATCTGAAATTTGCTGTTTTGTCTGCTTTTTTTGGTGTTGTTTATCCTTTTTCTTTTCTGGGCTGTCTTTCAGTTTCTAAAATGCCCTTCAGAAAATGTTTCCCGTGTTTTGGACTTATATGCCACAGAAGCTAATCATTGAATTGTTAAGTTCAACATCCTGCTTAAAGACTAAATGCCATTTAGATATTTATTTATTTATTTATAGTTCATTTGTAATGTTCTTATACCTAGATTGCATTGAAGAGACAGAATAGAGGAAGTTTATGTCTGTGTAGAACTGTGTGTGTGTGTGTGTGTGTGTGTGAATGGGGTGGGGGGCCGCTGTCTTTATATTTCTAGTTGGTGTACTTTTGGTGGGTGATGGCTTTTATGTTTTTTTTATTATTATCATTTTCTCTTTTTTGCAATATATATACATTGTTTTTATTATGTAAAGCACTTTGTGTTGCCTTGGGGCATGAAAAGCGCTTTATAAATAAGTTTGGTTTGCTAAATAAATTGATAAAATGTGAAAATAAATGTGTCTGGATACATTACACAATAACTGGTACTTAGAAAAAGTCATTGTTTTTACAAAATGAATTGACGGAAGGCAGATGAAGATTAAAAACACTGTATATTGAACAATTTATTGCATACAGATATTAAACACACGTTTGGGCGTTTGTAGCCCAAGAGAAAACGTCTCGGCTCAGCCAATGAGCGCAGCGATGAGGCTCCTGCGCTCATACGTGGGTGGGATCTTGTAACCTAGCAACCACTCAAACATTGCTAGGATGGCAACAATGCGGAAGGTTTGGAGCAGATTTTTTCACACTTCGTGAATTATTGACTCAAGGAGAACTGCTAATTCGAAAAAATAAGCCTTAATATTATCATTTCTTATATTTCTAACACGTGTTTCTGCTTTATTAACGGTTAAATCGCCATTTATTCTCTTGTTGGCACCTGTCTCATATTTCTCAGTGAAACTAAACTACTATATCACCAATTTTATTTAAAAAAAAAAGAAAAGAATTGCCATATTATTGGAAAGCCATAAGATAGACTGTGCTTTGCAGCGGTTTTAAAAGCTCACATCTTAATGCTGTAGCTATTACTGAATTATCTTTGGCAAATACGGAAATTTCTATCGGGCCGTTTAGTGATTCAGTGGTGGGTTTTTTTTTGACATTATGGTCGAGGGTGCATTTGTTTTCATTATCATTTATTTGTCCAAATTGAGAATGATTTGAGAATGACTCTGCATTTGATGCTGCATTTGCCCAACTTATGATCTGAGTTATTCCTTTTGTATGATTTCATATAAAAGTTCTGTGGTGAACATATTTTACAGAACCTGACATCTATATCAAATAGCAACTTAGTGATCACCTCAGCTGCCCTTCAAGACCACATTATACAGAGCTTGTCGGATCCAGGTTTCTCACTCTCTGACCCTTTGCTGAGACGTGTCAGGAAACCATCAAGAGATCCTCAAGCAAGAGAAAGAATGAAGGCACTGCAAAAACAAGATGAGCAAGAAGACACAGAATATGTGCTTGATCCTGCTCCACCACCTTTATCATTGGGTGAGATATGCACAAGGGATTTTAAATTGATTGTTTTGTGTGATTAATACATTATTTCAACTTTTAGCTCAGAAGCTGGGTTTGGTAGCCTCCCCTGGAGAGAGGTTGACTGAGGATGAATGGATCCTGGTTAAGGCAAGGTCTGTACTGCAGAAGGAATCAGCTCAGCCATGTGCAATATGCAGGGAGGAGTTCCGCCTTCAGCCACAGGTATTCCCCAAACAGTAGCTGCTCTTAATTGTCTGTGAGAACCTTGATTGATCTTTTTTTTTCTTTAACATGTTTTCAGAATTCTGAGTCTGTCCTCAGGGAAACCTCTTTCTTTACACACATTGACACACATCCACACAGACACAAATCCTCCCCACCTCCCCTTAACCACCATCTCCCCTGCAGTTCCTGTATGTTCTAATCTGTGTAGACAACTGTACAAATTTACCCATACTGCCTTGGAACTCAACTGTGACGTGATGATGTAGCAATCAGTGTGTTACTGTGAGGGTCATTCAGCCTTTTACACCTTTCCTATCCCTTTTTAAGATGCCAATCTCCTCAAGAATGCGGGACTAGAATAGGCAGCCCCACAAAGCACAGTTGCCATAGAGGCATGAGTAAATATTAGTTTGACTCAGGGGGGGAAAAACTTAATTAGAGCTTGCTAACAGGGGAAAGTGACAAGAGGGAATATGTTGATTTAACATTTTCTGTGAACCTTTATTGTGACAATGTAATTGTGTTACAATCTTATTTTTAATTAATTAATGTGACAGTGAAAAATGCATACGGCAGCTGTTTTGACTCCCTCACACTGGTTTACATCTTTACGCCTTTGTATTACCTTTAATATTAACCATAACCTTTTTTATAAACAGTTAGAATTTAAAAAAAATGTTATTTAACTTTCAACTTTCTTCTTTTATTACCATATTTCACACCTGTCTATAAACTGCACCCTGTGGCCTCAAAGCAGAGAGATGGGAAATTTCTCTCTGTTTTAATGGCATGTCAAGGTCCTGGAAATTGTACACTGCAGGGGGTCCTTTCACTGGTGATGGAGTGTGTTGGTCAGGCCAAAAACAATGGAAAATCAATATTCCTCCCCTTTCCCTCTAGAGGTCTGAGTAAACTGGTTTGTATGCCAAGCCCCATAGCTTTGGTTGCCTCCTTTCAGACGATAAGAGTCCCTCTCACAGGTAGAAGGAGGCTATAGTCTAGGTCACAGTTGGCCAACTGGGGGTCATGCTGACTCCTTGTATCAAATAGCTCTGAAAGGCAGATACAGACTTTCACATATGTGCATGAATACACACAGATTTAGCTGAAACATCATACACTCATGCTGTGTACACAGACTGTTTACTGCATTTTTGCTTTTTCATAACGAAAACAGATCATATTTAGCATCTTCATCACTGGAGACGTGGCAACCAATGTGGTCAGTTTAGTCATGAAAACTAATATCAAAATAAGCTGTTTTGCACATGTCCTCTCTGTCATTTTTTTTAGGTGTTGCTGTCTTGCTCTCACATTTTTCACAAAGCTTGTCTGCAGGCCTTTGAGAGGTATTCTGGGAGGAAATACTGCCCAGTGTGCAGAAAGGAGCGGTATGAGACACGTGTGATCCATGATGCAGCTCGCCTTTACAGACATCAGTGTGCTACTAGGTATATAGATTAGATCTTTGAACCCGTGTTTTCATAAAATAATAGGTGAAACATTCTCTTTCACATTGGTAAGCCCTTCACATAAGTCAAATATAAATTAAAAATAGGTAAATATTTGCAAGTCTAACATAATAATACTACAAAAACAACATATTGAGTACAGTAACCAGCCCAAAGAAGTTACCACATGGATTAAGAGCCTACCACTTGAAATGCACTACAGCACTACATTAATATGTTTCAGCTGGCAGCAAGTTAGGTTACCCAAACTGATGCAGTGAGCAGATTCTCATAAATAACCATATTGGAGCACATCAGGGGATGCTACTCTGTTTTAAAAGTGTCAAATTATTGGTCTGTATCAAGAAAACAAAACGTGATGCTGAAACTCTGCACTAAATATAGAGGAGGACGTGCTAAAAGGATTATTGAACCCAGAAAAGATAGTGGTGAACCATCATCTTTGAGAAGAAAATGTAGTTGAAAAAAAATCTTGGATGATTAAGACAGGAAACAACTTACGAGCTTTGTAGAATCTGATAAAAGAAAATTAGCATTAGAACTTATGGCAAGTTTTAATGACAATAAGAGCATTTCCACATACATAATCTTAAAGACGTTGAGATTTTGGAACTCAGGCTGTGTAGCCCTATCAGTGAGGCTGATAAACAAAAGAGGGCTCAGTTTGTCTGGGAGGATGAAGTTTGGATTGTGGACCTATGGAAAAACATCAAGTGTGCTAATGAGTCCAGATTTACTCTATTCCAGAGTAATCAATGCATCACGTTTGGAAGAGCAGAACCCATCAGGCTTACTGCACACTGTGCAAGCCAGTGGGGCCAGTGTTATAATCTGGGGTTACCAAAGTAAGCCAGGTTTAGGTTTAGCCATGTTATTCAACTCTTCATCTTATCCAATGTTCGGGTTGAGAGGGCAGCAGCCTAAGCAGGGAGGCCCAGTCTTCTTTTTCCTCAGCCACCTCCTACAGCTCTTCCAAGGAATTCTGAGACATTCCCAAGTCAGGAGAGAAATGTAATCTCTCCAGCAAGTCCGAGGCAAGCCCCGAAACCACTTCCTGGTTGGACATGCCTAAAATACATCCAAAGTGATGCAACAAGGGTACATCCTAATCAGGTGCCCAGACTTCTCCCCTTATCCCTTACAGAGTCCATCCACTCTTCAGAGAAAGCCTATTACAATTGCTTATATCCACAATCTCATTCATGGCCACAAACCACAGTTAGTGACCATGCTCCCTTCAGGACTCTAGCCATGGTAAAGAGTTGGTCCAGTGTTCAACGGCTGGGATGGACTCTGCGTTGTTTCTTTTAATATCAACCGGACTCCTTTCTTCAAGATTTCTTCATAGACCCTACTAGAGAGACTGAGAGGTAGGAATCCCCAGTGATTGGAATATACCCAATGGTTGCTCTTCTTAAAAAAGTTAAATCACCACCCCAGTCTGTCACTCCAGACTAGGATGCTGGTTCGTAATCTTCTACATAGCAACATTATGTGCCTGAAAAAAAGAGGACTGGATACTTATATATACTGAAATTTTTTTTCCCTGTCTGATGGCTTGAGCACATCCAAGATGACAATGTGAGGATTCATCTGGCTCACACTATGAAAGAAAGAGCATGACATCGTTTTCACATATGGATTGGCCACCAGAGTCCAGACCTTAACATTATTGAGAATCTTTGGAATGTGCTGATAAACAGTCACCAGTCTATGTTTTTTGTCATCAATACAAGATGTTGACAAAAAAAAATTATGCTGTTCCAGAAGTAAATAAATGTTCTGACATTCTATTAGCATTTTGAGACCGCAAATGTAGGCCACAAGAAAGCTAAATTTGGCGTATACTTGTATGCATATAATTCTTTGAAATTTGTTGACAGCAGTACACTTGAAAAAAACTTGGAATCATCTAACAAACATTGTACTGGATATAAAAATAATAAAGAAAACCTCTTAAATTAGTTGGCATAGATCTCTTTTTTGTCTCTTTTGTTTTTGTGTGTTTAGGATTCAAGCATATTGGCGAGGCTATGTTACCCGGAAATTCTACAGAGGAATCACAAAAACCAAATGCCCAAAAAACAAAGAGCTGAGACGCAAATTTTTTGAGTCAAGGGTGAGTTGATATTGAACTTTGCACTGATCACATCAGTCACCTACAGATTATTCTTAACATACATCAGATCAGATCGCAGGGTTTCTTTAACCCATTGCTAATTTTTACTTTTTTATTCTTAGTGGTTGTAGTTGGTCAAATGAAGACTGTGATGAGCATCGCATCTTGAGAGTTCAGACATGGGTTTCAGGGACTCACTGAACCCTGTGCTAACCTTCTTACACACACACACACAAATCCTCGTCTGCTGTCACCTTTCAGGCACCTTTGATGCTTTGTGAATCGTACACTGTTTGTCTACTAATGTGGACAGAGTTCTGAGTTTTAGTTTAAACAGTCTGGACATTCTGGTCAACTCAACAGCACTGTGTTCGTTGTGCATGTTTAGGTCTGGTTTTCCTTCATCCATCTAAACATGTCTGTTGTTTGTGTGCGTAGTTCTCATACAGAGGATGAAAGAAGGTGAAAAGGTGAAGAAGCTGACTTAGGTGTTTGAATACTTACTTCAGGTCACAATTTTAGGATTTGTGCCCTTTTAAAGATTTTCATCCTGCAACAAGTGGACTTGATGGAGGAATTATTTACAAATGTCTGTCTACAGGTCTCATAAGCAGCTAGTGCACGGGGTCATTTGCTCCTTTGGCTGTGGTGCCTTTGAGGTGGCTCAGAGGAAATGAGAACATTGCCACCTAGTGAACCTCTCCAAGCTGAGGCCTTGAGTGACCATAGACTGCCCTGCTCAGCACTGTGCCCAGTCCATGTTAAGTCATATAGCAAAAGAAAATATATCCTTTTTAAATTGCAGTTTTGCATATTTTAAAAAAATCATGTTGTTCACACAAGTTCTTAAAATTAGGTACATACAGCTTTATATTGACAGCGCATTGGCATATTATACTGTGTAATCCGTAGGAATTAGGAGGATAAGTAGCAGCCAGATGTTTCTAATCAAATGTACTTCATTTATATATCACCAACAAGTCTGACCAGGTCTATCAAAGCAGTCGTTTTAGCAGAGGATTTTCCAGAGCTTTTGGGTGTGTTAACAAAATGCCATAGAGGAAAGACATCAGCAACAATCTTATAGAAGTTATCAGTCTGGAACAGATTATAAAGCCATTTCCATTGTAAGTAGGAGCTAGGCATTCCTAATTAAGACGGTAGTAACAGCTGCTAATCTTCCTAGGAGTGGACAAGGTCGGACTGTGCCATGCTCAGAGAAACTGCATAAAAACAAGAGGTCCAAATGTACAGGCTTGAGTGAGCATGCTAAATGTTAAAGTTCATGTCAGTACAAATGGAAAAAGACTGAACAAGTGTGGTAGTTTTGAAGGTTTGCCATCAAGAACTTACGTATAAAAAGAACATCATGGCATGGCTTAGATTTGTAAAACTGACTTTGAACAAACCACAAGATCTCAGTAACTTGTCTGTTTGGATAGATAAGCTCAAAGTGGGGATGTTTAGCCATGATGCACAATGCCATATTTTGTGGGAAAAAAATAAATCCAACCATCACTTTTTTCAGCATACGGAAATGTCAAATGTGATGCAATTCATCCGACAGCTAAAGCTTTTCCAAAGTTGGCTCATGCAACAGAACAGTGACCCCAAGCACACCAGCAGATCGACAACAGAATAAGTCAAAAATAAAACAACCCATTCATTAAAATGACTTAGTCAAATTTCAGACCTCAACGTCATAGCTGTAACAAAATGATTACAAACCTCAGTTAATTAAAAAAAAAAAAACTTAGAATGGGCCAAAATCCCTCCACAACAATGAGGTCATACAGAAAATAATTACTCTAAGTTACTAATACTAAAGGTGGATCTGCAAGCTGTTGAATCGGGTAGTGTACACTGATTCTGCTATATAAATAATGACACATTGTAATATGCCTTGTGTTGTTCATGATTGGAGGGTGCTCTTTCTTTTTCACATGACCCTACGTCCAATGTCATGTGAAGAGCAGGAACCAGTTCATTCTGTGTGGAGTGTTGCAATCATGCAGAGTGCTTGTTTGCTTTGGTGAGGCTGATTAAGCAAATTGACATATGCATAAGGGCCAGACATGCAATATAACAAGGGTCAGAGTGTCCTACCCATCCCCCTGCCAGTCTCAACATCTTGCCCATAAACCATTCCATCTTTTGTCACATAAACAAAGACATAGCGTTTACTGAGACAATTAACTGTGATCTAACATACTGGGCCATGTCCAGGTTCACGTTCTCAGAAAGGAGTCTGAGACTGTCAGCTGCTTTACATTCAAGTTATGTGATTCAGTGGATGTGGGTGGCCATGAGATTGAATCATATCTTTTGTCATTCTGACGATGATCTTCAAGAGCTGCACAACGCAGTGCTGACAGGTCTGATTGACGTGATTTTCAGGGGAAAAGACTTATTTACTTAGCTGACTGTAATGCAAACAGGCATGTTAGTGCTAAGCTGGGACCTGTACAAGAAAGAGAAACATATTCTTTCAGTTGTCCTCATGATAGTAGGAGGCAATAAAGCATCTTTGTGCCATAAGTCCACAGGTGTTCCTGCAAGAAAGAAAAGAAAAGAAAAGGAAAAAAATCACTCATGTAAGAGCTAAGTTTCAGAAGTCTTATCAGCTGATACCAATGACCAGCTTTCAATTTTTGTTTTGGAGGTCCGACACTGAGTTGTTAAATGAAAGGTGCCTACAGCTATATGGATTTTCATAGAATGATGCCTTCACTTCCACTTCCCCACCTCTGTGTCCTGCCTCATTCAAAGATACCATGGAACAAGGCAAAGTTCACCTGATGCTGTACTGTTTGCCCTGACCGTCGAACAACCAGGCAGGCACATAAAACCCTTCATCTGTATGGTTAATGGTTGTTTAATTAGTGATAAAAGTCTGGCTGTAAAGCAATTCTGATGCTTCAGTGAGAGGTTAAGGTAAAGGGTGTGTGTGTGTGAGAAAACAAATACGTGTATAAGCAGGGGCTGCTGCTGCTCTTAGTTCCAAACTGATGTCTGATGCAGGTGACTACTTTTCAAAGACAGATTAAATCTTCAAGCAATTAATAAGGCAAAGGAAATATTTTGGCTATTTAGAAAAAAACAAGCTAATAAGACTGATGGATGTGGTTCACCTTTTATAAATCAGACAGTTCATTCATTCAGAACTTAAACAGCAGTGTTTTTCAGCTTTTAAGTTAATATTTTTGGTTAGATATTTGAGGATGCCATTTCTTTTATTAAACACTCAAATGTGCGCTGATGAGTTATTGCTGCCTAAAAAGGTGCATTTCCACAATAAAAAAAATCTTAAAATTCTATTTGTCAAAAACATTGCAGGTGTACCTTTTAGGATTAATCCTATATGCCGCCGCCTTGTTTCTTTGTCTATGTTTTTGAATTTAATGGTTACCTAGCAACAGCTGATGTTAAAAGAAAACGATGGATGATAACCGCTTCAGAAAGGTGGTCTGTTGAGTATAGAACAGTTCGACAGTTCTTCCAGAGGGTAAAAATGGTTTATTTATCCATGTTATTTCTTTTTTAATTTTTTTTTTTTTTTTTAATCTTTGATCATGTTTCATCATTGAAAGAGGTGGAGGGGAAAGGCCAGGCAGATGGTGGGAGTCACTGTTTTCACTTTTTTACCTTGTAAAGGGTTTGAAACCCCTAAAATGCTAAAATATTATTTCAGTTCTTCACATCTTCACAGTGTACTGGAGTACTGATTTCATTTTTTTTTTTTTTTGTTAAAATACTTATATTAGTTATTAGCCATATGTATTTGAAAACCCAATGCCCACTTATAGTTCTGGTTTCTATGTGCAAAAGTAAGGATTCAGGTTATATGAAGAAATGCATATGTGCTGTTTAAAGTTACTATGGAACAACTGGTCACGCTAAGCATGTTAACAAACATTGTGTGAATGAAAAAAAAAAAAGGTTTGTGTGTTTCAAGTCAGTGATGTGATTCCATCTTTCCAAACACTTTTTTTTTTAAACTGGTTTCCATTAATTCTCTAGGTTAGTGGAAGACATGACTGTATTGATCTGGCTGTTTAACAACTGCATGCTGTCAGTGTGCCTCAGCCATTACAATACATGTACACACATTTAGCCTTCGCCGAAAACACGACTCTATTGTGTATCTGAATGAAACATTCACATCCTTTGTGTCACTAAAATGGTTTTTGTAATTAGTTGCAGGAGTTGAATGACAGCTTTGTCCGATACTGTCACACCGACACGGAGGCTTTTCTGAGTGATATCGACCGCTCTCTGTCATCAAGCAGACAAGTGTTTAAGCAGCTGGAGAGAAAGGGTGTCTTTGAACCTCAGCAGAGCGACTGGGACCGAATGAAGAGCCAGGTCTGAAACAAAATGCATATGGCCACATGTGTTATAAACAAGGCATCATAAAAATATCTAATCCTACTCTGATTCTTCTTTCAAACTTACCATCCTCTTGACATGTTAAAGCTCGCAAGGGTACAATGGCATCACATCTGTTATATAGAAAATACATATCTCCAAAGGTGATCATTCATAACGAAGTGAATGTACATTTGTGAGGCAAAGATTCCTTTGTTTAGTAAAAATCACAAGCAAGCCCAATAATGCACAGCAGGATTTTCATTGCCTGGACTGCTGAGGAAATGAAAAGGCATTTAGATTTGCTGTTCCATAAGGCTCCATTGTCGGCTTTCACTGCAGACAGTGCCATTTTCCATTGGGGGTGGGGTAGGGGTGTGCAAAGATGATTTTTTTTTTTTCCCTTTTCTTTCTTTATCTGATTTCAAAGGATTGAGCAAAAGGCAGGAGTGGCTCAGCCCTGACATGAAATGTCAAACAGCGAAAATGCTTTCAACACATACCTTGCACCTTCTTCACGGTTGCAAACTCTAAAAAGTGGAGTGCAGCTCGCAATAAAACATTTAACAGCAGTGTATATTGGCCCTTAAATGGAGCAAGGTGCCACTGGTATATTGGTAGAACTGTGTATGTGTTGCTTTGCTTTTATAAGGATCACTGATAAACATATCTCATGTGCCTGTCAAGTATTGTCGACAGGTAGTTTCAGAGTTGCTTGTAAGGAAATGGTCCTCGCTTAAGTGATGGGACATCCGGAAATAACCTTCTAATCAAGACTATTAAAATCTTGGATAACTTTACTCTTAACAATCATAGTTTGATCTTTTAATAAAATAAATAATAATAATAAAAACTAATTTGGTCTTCTTGAAACTTTTAACAGGTTATCCAGAGAGGAGTTTGGGAATGCCCCATCTGCCTGAGTGTATTGTGCAAACCTGGCCTCCCAACAGAATCTGGCAGATCCAACAAACAACTCGGATGTATCGTACTCCTGTCATGTTCTCACCTTTTCCACCAGCTCTGCATAGAGGCCTTTGAGGCCTCCTCAGCAGATAGGAGACCTACATGTCCGTTATGTAGATCTGCATACCACAAACAACTATTCTGAGGTAAATAAAGCATGATGGATCTTGATATGTACTAAGTTTAACTATCATGTCACAGTGAAAAAGTACAAGAATACTTCTTGTACAGATGGGTGATAAGGTCATGCCATCTTAAGCTGTAGTATAGAAGGGTCACTAGGTCAGTGGTTTGAGCAGGTGGCCCATTAACAGAAACTAGTCCTTCTGTAGTGGTCACAGGTTTGACTCCCAGGTTCAGTTGTCTGCTCACTGTCAATAAAAGCCACTAGAGCCAAAAGATACCTTTAAAAACAAAAAACTCTTTGAATTAGAAAAGAAGTGAATACAATGCAACCATTTTTAAAGGGAGCACTGCGTGGCTTGTGATTTATCATTAAAAATGAATATATTATTTTGCATTATTTGCTTCTCTCTGTTATAAGAATTACACGCAACAAGTGGTTATACTTGACCATGAAACTACAAACCAGTGCGGTGCATTTATGCCACTGAAAGATGGAACCAACATAAGAGCATAAACATGAAGATCATATTCTTTTCCAAAACCCTTGAAAGGAGAGAAGAAAAAAAAAGTTGCGGCATGTGGCAGAGAGAGTGGAGATGATGGGGAGATTTGACATAAAATAGGTGGACGCTTCTTCTTATATAAATTATTTACAAGACAGTGATTACATGCTTTAAAGAAAAAGAGAAATAAGAAGTTATGTCATCTACATGCCCAGTAACTAAAATATTTATAGTTTCCTTCAGAGATTAAATTATTACAGAGTAATTAATGCCACAATCATAAATGCTTTTTTTTATTCGCAAAACATCAACACACAAACATCAAAAATAAAACATATAGCAGAGATCATAAAAAAAATACATTCGCAAAACATGTACAAATATTACATGCAGAGATCAAATGACATACAGAAATAAAATTTTCACTTAAATACAGGCCAACTCTACAATTGTGACTCTTCACGCACAACACAGATGTAGGCCGACTAGAAAGGCAACCTTAAACGGCCTCCTCCACTCAAAAATGACCCTGTCACTGTCACCTCAACGGTGACCGCCAGGAGGATGATTTTTTTTTTTTTTTTCCTTTCCTGTCAAGAATCACAGTCCAGTTTTTGAGTGTATGTAAACCCAACTATGTCCCAATATATCCCATTTGAAGCCAGTTTAACTATGGCTCAAACACACTTATTTTCATCCAAATGTCTCCCTTACCAAGTTACATCATTTTTCTGTATTAGTTTCTTTTTCTGCCACCATGTTCCTCCAGCACCTCCATCCACCAAACCCCAACCCACCGAGACACGCAAACACACACCCCAACCCACCAAGAGACAAACACAGACACACACATACACATCAATAAAATAGCTGTATTTTTTTTTTTTTTTTAAGAAAAACATGGCACTCCATATGCCATAATACCTGCTAGATCTCCATCAGTAAAGAATTTGAAACCTCCTCTCTTGAAATCTCATCTTTCAAAATCAAATATCTTTTTCTTTTTGTAATTTCACATGGTAAGAAACACAACAAGGACTTAGGATAATGCCAATGTTTTTGCATCAAGACATTTTCTTTAAATCCAGTCTTTGAATATTATATCTAACTTTGGTTTTGATGTAAATTATTCTATGTTCAAAAAACAAACAATTGCAATGTATATTCAGTTTGTCTTTTATCATTGTACTGACATCTATGTCACCATAAAAATAAGATTATTCCAATCCATCCCAGCAGGTGCTCCAGTTATTTGGGTAATGAATGAATCTCAAAATGGAGCGGCTGCAGTAACATTCATGGTGAAAAGACTTCTGGCATCCAGCTGCATTTGGACTAGAAAGTCAGTGGCAGACAGAGGATCACAGTGGAAATGTCTAGAGAATTACAATGTACATGTGCGTAAACTCCACAGAACAGCAAACATTTAGCTTGCGAGATGCTTGTCATAAGGCAATCAAGGTGGTTCTGGAGACATGAAACATCACAGTTTATGCTGCGATGCAACAACACGTCAAGGGGGCCTGAGTCACCAAGTCCTGGCTACAAAGCTGATCGTCTTTGCCTTATGTGTTTGTGTGGAGACATATTTACGTTAGATTTATGGGTTTATATATGAAAAAATATATATACATAATACAAATGAATGACATTTGTGAACTGAATTGCTTAGAGTTAGTGGGCTCAGTGAGTAGCCAATACTTGCATCCAATTAATGGAAAATGGGTAACAATATACATTTACAAATATTGTAATTTTCTGTGCCCTTTAATTTTTATGGGGGACAAGCAAAAATGTGAAACTTTTGTTAAGATGTGCATAATAAAATATATGGAAAAACAACCTCAGATTCACTCAAAATGCAGCAAAGCATTCTGTTTAGCATATGGATAAAACTACCCTGTAGTTTTCTATAGAACAGCTTAAGTAAAACCTAGAGCCCCACCACCACAAAAAGAAGGAAAAAAACAAAACAAAACAACCCTTGTTCATACCAACTAATGACATCATCCACGTTAAAATGCACTTCCACAAAAGCAAGATATAAAAACACAGTGACAGCCAGAGGGCTAAAACTTGAAAACTGTCACTCAAAAATGAGAGTAACAATGAATGAAACGTGAACTATACTAAAGTTGTGCTGTTTTTTTATGCTGTGATGAGGTTGATGTTCAAAAAATAAAATCATACCCATCACAGCTGGTGTGATAAAAAAAAAAGCAAATAAAGAAAGCAATGCTTATCAAAGCACATTCTGTTATTTTCACATTTTCTTTTTAGTTCAGTTCATAAATGACAACTGACTTGCACAGATAAAAAATAGACAATAAAATAAGTGATTGAATTGTGGGATTGTATTTAAGTTACTTACGACAGAGCTTGATTTAAGACTTTGACAAAGAGAAACAAAGTAGAAGGTACATCGTTTTAAAGGTTGTGGAAGAAAACCAGGTGCCAATGTCAGGGGGAAGAATGCCTCTGAAGCAAGAGATGTGTGGTTTGAAGTCACAGTTGTGGTTGAGGTCAGCATCAAGGTCACTGCAGTGATGCCAGTCTATTTCACTCCTCAGTCTCAGCTCTGGCTCTGTCCCAGCTTCCATCTGAGACACTGAGGATGGAATGTCACGAAGCTAAATTGCTCTCAGCCTCTATCTGAAGCAACAGTCAGACACTGCCTGGGTTTATTACGTTTCTCCCAATCTGCTGGTGTAGACTCTCAGTCATTCAGGTCATGGCAACTGGACTTCTTTTTCAAAGAAAAAGAAGTCCAGTTGCCTTGATTCAAACCATTGACAGTTCCTCCCAATCCTTTTCACCTTTCAGCAGTCAGGCAGTACAGTTGAAATCTCCCTTTGGCTCTGCTAACGCGCGTGATGCTCTATCGTCCCTTTCACAGAGTTTTCTGGTGCCCGTTGGCCGAAAGCTTCCCAGATTCAGGGTCTGTAGGGCTGTTTGACAGTTGCAATTTATCCAGACCTGGGCAGTGAGAGATAAGGCAGAAAAATCTCATTAAAAAGCCTCAGACTTTCACTGAGAAAGAGGTATTGATGTCTTTTTTCTCCTCTCTGTGCCTGTGTCTGACTTTTTCTAACCCTATCATACCCCAAGTAACAAACATCCAAGGTCTGTCACCACAAGCTTTTGAGACCTGCCCCACTGTCGATCACATGACAGCTCCTCTGCACACTGAGTCTTACCAGTTTCCTCCATTTTGTTAGTCCAGATTGTATTGTCTCAAAAAAAAAAAAAAAAAAAAAAAATTCTCCCTCCCAACACGCAGAGTATCTTGGAGCTGTCAATGTTTTAGACCACACTTTTGTGGAAACAAAATTAGGATGAATCTATGTAGTTAGTTTATTACAGGGAGATTGCTTCATACATAAATATGGTATTTATATATTATCATTTTTCACTGAGGATCACTGATACTGAAAGATGTCAAGAGAGAGAGAAAAGCAGTGAATAACCTGCAGAAAAACAAAACGTACCGAAAGCCTTTAGAAGATCTTCCCGGACTGCTGAGGTGAATTTTCTCACAAGACAAAGTGTTGTGACAACTGCAAACAACAAGTTGTATGAAAGGACGATGTAAAAGTTTCCCAGCCAGTTAAATCTTCCAAAGTCTCCCAAAAGATCAAATCTTGTGATACCTGTAAAGGACAAGATCAATCAACAAATGGACAAAAAACAAGGTTAACATGTACCTTATACATAACTATGACTGCCCTTAAAGACAATTATCCCATAATTATGTACCTTATTTGAGCCTAAATGCAAAGAAAGACCTGTATCAATTTCAGTTTGTCAGAGCTTTGGCAGCCATTATGACCACATTGTTTCCATGCTTAACTATTCTAATATTGTTAGTCCTCTGCACTCTAAGGCAGACTAGCTATTCAGTCCATCACAAAGTCATTGAAGTCTGCCTATCTAATGTAAACTATTATGTTATTACTGTTCTGATGTTAATATTCTACACCATTTCAATCTTATTCGGGGACATTGAGGTGCTATTCCAACAGTCACCATGCAAGAGGTGAGGTACAGGCCTGACAGGTCGCTAGCCCACAAAGAGACAAACTACCACACAGTCAGTCACTCCTACGAATCCTCAGTAAACCCAAAACACCTTTCTGCAGGCAGGATGTACAAACAAGTCTTTAATAGAAATGATCAAGGGAATTACAGCACTATTTTAGGTCTATGAACCAAAACAGTCGCTTATTTAACCCTTCCTACCATCTGTATGCAGATGTCAAATGTCAGACAGAAAAAGCCCTAGTCTCTAGACACTACTTCGATTGTAACATCTTCACAACCTCTGCTGTCAATTAGATTGAGCTATTGATTCAGTGTCTGCAGAGATGCATTTACAGTCACAGTAAGCATTTTGGCAAGCATCGGGGAACTTCAGCAAAATTGCATGTGAAGAGACCCCAGTCGATACAGCTGCTCACTGTGGTCTGACCGAATCTGTTTCTAATGCCAAATGATTTTGATCTTGGTTTGGTAATTTGAGAAAATCTAATTGGAGATTACACATATCTCTATCTAGGCACATATTCTTAACACAGAGTTGAAGGCATTAGCATGTTGCTGGTCATATATTCAAGAGGCATACCTAAGTTAAATCACAGTCATAATTTATGGCAGTTAAAGATTAATTTAATTGGAAGTAAACAACTTAAGAAATCAGCAGCTGCCTTTGTGGGTGAACAAATGGAAAAGTCACACTATAAACACAATAGAAAACAAACATCTCCAGTAGAACTGCAAACCTGTTATCACTGGTATCAAACTATTTAACTATTAAAACGTATTATATAGTTTTGTTTAGTACTACAGCTTCTTAAGCTGTGATACAGTGAATTTTCCTCCAACTGGGGCACACAAAAAAACCCACCTCACATCAACACACAAAACCCTTTCCTGTCTCTTACAATCTCACTTTGTTGCACTCAACTCATTTTTTTTGTTTTGCTGGGAGGCCCTTTTTCTTAAACTCTGTCTACGGCATCTATTCCTTTCATTCATTCAGCGTCACAAAGCAGAACCTGTTGATGTTTTGTAAAGCTCCCAGTGACTCACTGTATGTTTGCTCCGTCCCCTTCGCCCACTCTGTTGGTCTCACACATACACACACGCATACACAAAGAGTAGTGCTATTTAAACAGCTGGGCTTTGCACTCTGCATGTTTATTAGTGCCATTGTGATGGCGCCACTCCTGTCATTTTTACCCTTTCTGCCCTCCTTTCTAATGTCACTATGGGAAACTACAGCAGAATTCAACTTAAATGACCTGGTGCTGATGGCGGTTCTGAAAATGACTGTGGGGGAGAAGCACATTTTACTCTCATCTCAGTCCTTTATGGATGAGATGCACAACATTAATAGCTTCATCCGTCTGCCAAAGCAGCAGCATTGATTCATTGATCACTTTGTCAGTAATGTTCTTCATGCCTTCATTGAGACAAGCTTTTGGAGTGGCTACAACGTATACATTATATGCCATTTGCACAACACAAGATAATAAATCTGACATTATCAGATAAATAAAGTGATATATTTACGAAAGTTCTAAGAGCCAAAGTTTTCACAGGACATTTGTATGACAAATGTGGGTTAATAAAATATTCTGGCTGTGGATGGAGGCAGCTGAACATATTTTAAAATCTTACTGAACAATGTGTTATAGATGGCTCTGATTAACTTCTTACTGGTGAAAATTTATTTCTACAGTACCAGCACATCTATAAACTCAAGGAAAAAAAAAATGCCACTGCTGTCTGTCAGATGCTCAAAATGAATTTCTTCTATAACTGAATTGTTATGGGGACAATTTACTAAACACATATTAACAGAGAAAAAAAAGAAAGTAAAAGAGAGCATTTTCAAAACCTGATATATAATCTGAGACCAGGAGCTTGAAGTGCAGTTCAGTGCTTTTAATAAAACTTTTCTTTTGTTAAATTGGCTCAGATTGAAAAATGTACAAGGTGCGGCAGAGTTCAGTGGACTTAAAACCGTGTAGAAGGAAAGTTTGGACAGCACTATTATTGATGTAATAATGCATAATTGCTCTTAACAGCTCATCTAACATATACTATGCATTCCTGTCCATTTATCTGACTGTTGCAGTGACTTTGTAGTAGAAGTAAAAACATATATCTGACTAGGTCCAAACTAGTCAAATGGCTGACTAAACCAACATCAAACCAACACATTTAGTTGCTGTCTGATTAATGAAAGTAATGCATGTCTCATGTACAGCCTTCCATTACTGCATTCTCTGAAAGGGTCAACCCAAAACAGACCCACAAATTAGCACTCACCTAGAGTTCTGGACATCACAGGTAGGGCTGAACTCAGGACCAGTATAGACACACAGCAACCAATGATCTAAAAATAGAGCAGAGGATCAAAAGAGCAGACTGTTATATTTCAGATTTAAGTTCACCTAAGCACATAATAAAAAAGTTTCAGGCATGATGTGTCACACACAAGCACAGCATTTGAAATCGGTGCCTAATATTAAATAATTAGTACCCCTACAGTTGCTCATTACCAGGTTTCCTCTATTGTCCTTTCAAGTCCTTTCACTGAGGCGTCATGGCTAGTTAACAAGCCACACCACTCCCAAACTCATTACCAAGTGAATAGGTGCCACTATGGACTTAGCAGAGCACACATCCTCTTACCCCCCCCAAAAAAATGGGGAGAGGAAAAAAAAAAAAAAATCCATTCCCACTCTGATGTGCAAGAAAGTAGTTTGCACTGTTTACGCAAGCCACAAACAAATATTGGACAGACCAAGTAAAGACATTAAGGGGCCCTGATGAAAACATAGTGAGCTGGAGTTCAGAGGAGAGAGGAAGGTGGAAGTGGAAAAAGAAGAGGGTGGGCGGGGAGGGGGGGTGGAGTGGAAATAGATGAAACATTGTGGGACCCAATCACATCAGCACCTTTAGAGCAATTTCAGCACCCTTGCCCCCACTTCAGCCTGCTCCCTGTCTTTCTACCCCATCTTTACCGTTGTCATGGTTGTGTCATCCTTCCTGGGAGTGAGACCCTCAAAGACACGGAGGCTGTAGAAGCCAACGACGGAAGACACCATCAAGTAGCTGTTCAACAAATCAATCAAAGACCAAAAACACTTTGCTGCTTGTAAAAAAGGAGCTTTGATTAGTATCTCCCTCCCTCCCCCCACCCCTTTTTTAATGTGTCTCAAAGCTTAACCTTTTCAGCTATGATAAAAGGTGACGAAACACTGCAACTTGTTTTCCGGAAGGTGTCCGGCTGAGCTATGTCCTGGGTAAACAAAGCTGACTTGACAATGTTGCTCTTGGCCATGGAGCATGCTACTCAGGCCACAGACAAAGGGGAGTCACTTAAAAGGATACAGCATGAGGACGATCTCCAACACTGCTTGTGCAAAGCCAAACGTGGACAAAGAGGTGTTTCCAATGCCTCGTTCCTGGATGATGGAAATACAAAGCAAGAAAAATGGATCATTCAGGATCAACAAATGCCAATCTTGCATAAACGTCCCAAAAAAATAAATAGGAATTGACAAACTTTAGGATCAACACATACATACAAAATTTGAAATACAACTTTGATGCAGACAGACTGGAGAACTTGTGGACCTCCAGTCAAAATACTTGACCCTTTGGTTAATTGGTGGTTCTAAATTGACCACAGGTGTGATGATTAGCATGAGGGTTCTTACTTTGTAGCTCTGTGATGGACTGACGACCTGTCCAGAGAGTATCCTCTCACACTATTGCATATATAGGCTATGGGTTCAGCAGTTGCAGAAAAGGCAGGAGTTGCTGGTCATTCTTCCATACCTTTAATGCTCTAAGATATTTTTGATCATTTGACATGTCATCTCTAAGCAACCCATCAGTTTCAAAGTCAGTTTGCTTTGCTGTTGCTTTCATTATGTTTATTTAGTTATGGTGCAAAGTATGCATGACTGAGTGAAGAAGTGTGTCCACATTCATTCATAGAGAAAAAATATGAGTTGAAATCAGGCAGAAAATGTCATGATGATTGAGATTTATACAACAGAAACATGTATGCACAACTTGATAAATCTGGCAAAAACAATGCATATTTTTGTCTGTACACACAATTTTAGAAACTACACAAAGTTTTATGCATCTCGCCCCAGGTGCTGTGTGCAGTTGCACACAAGCAATTAAAGAAATCCTGCAAAGTAAGGATTGTAGCACCCAGAATTTCCCCACTTGAGAAGGACAGAATCAAACTGGCTAAGTAATGAATGGAAGAAGATGAAAGAGGCTCTTTGCAAATCACTGTCGATCATGCAATATGTGAACAGGTGTTCAAACAAAAACAGCACATTGCAAACAGAAAAGTGTACTGAAAGCAAGCTGAAAGCATGCCAAAAACATAAAAAACAACAACAAAACAAATACTTAAGTAAATACACCAGGCGTACCCCCTCCATATATCCTCTGCCCCAAACCCCAAGGTCTTTTAAAACCAGAGCATGAAAATGAACAAAACTAAATACACATTTAAGAATCTGTTTTGTCAAATGATGAATGTTGGATTTTGTTGGACTTGGCACCAGGACTGATCCTTCAAGCAATCAGTGAAATGCAGGGAGTAAATATGGTGGCATATAAAAGCTAGTTGTGCTGCAAAGTCCACTCTTTTTATCATCATAATCAGATACATGCGATACAGTGGCAAACATTATAGTCATCTTCTCTGCACCTTTAACATAAAATTACAACCATATATGTTTATTTAACATCATGCACATGCAACATATATATCGTTTTTGTACAGAAATACAACGCTATTCCAAGCTCTCTGCCACAGATACATCAACATGCAGAGCCGTTACTATTCTTGCAATATTAATATTTTTAATTTCAATTTTATTTTAATTCATGTCACAACCTATTCCCATTTTCAGTTTCCTCAGTGGGATCTGTTTTCTGAAAGAGCCCACAGAAAATAGGAAAGCCTGGCAGGTTGTTTCATGCCTTATAATGCAACCGTCATCCTTGAGAGCTTACTGCAGAGCCGTGGTGCAGTGCTCTCTCCCTCTCTTACACAGAATTATCAGACACCAGCTGATGTCATATATTAATGCAGGGAGCTTGCCATGTATTGGAATTGTGTGTACGTATGTGCTAAAGTAAGCTAGCCACTGTAACCGTCCTTTCATCTCCTACTTCTTTTCATTTTGGTAGCAAGAAGGGTGATAGACTGCATGATTTGTGTTTGCCTTACTGAACAAACAAAACAAGGTATCTACACGCATTTGAAACAGCATTAAATCCACTGTCAAGTAAAGTCAATTCATCATGACATCAGAATGCGGTGTTTTCCTGAAAAATCTTGGGTCCTGGTATTCCTGTTGATTATACTACTATACTGCACTTCTACACGTATCGACCACTAATATTAATGCAGACTCACAGCAACAGCACTGTTTGATGGCTGAGACTACTCCCCACTCATGGCATTTGTGTCCTGGGTGATCAAAATCAAATGGAAAGCATTATGTAAAATACCTCTACGAATATATCTTAAAATTACGTGGCCTAATAGCTTCACCTTAATGAAATTTAGAAGGTATTCGACAAGGCTAATAATTTAACGTCTTCCATCCCACCAATAACACATCGTGTTAAGGCTGCCAATTCCCAAAAGAATAGGCTACTTTTCCCTTTTAATGTGGACATACAGACCTAGGTTAGCTTATCGCCATTGGCTCATCACGTCTCCATCACTTGGATAGACTGCGCACATTCCTGGCGGTGAATTTAGAAATGACCTGACCCTGGTACGATGATAAAGTTCATTTGACAAATTACACAACTTAGTAGGGCTAATTAATATTGCCTGAAAATACTGTTGCCTTACAGAAAAGGTAGGATTGCCCTGATGAAATGGTGAAAGTAATTTTATTGAAACAATAAATTTAGCCTAACCGTTGACAACATCCATCAATGCGCCCTCCATACGCCTATAAAGCACAATTGTGTAGCCTAAATCAGGCATTCCCATGTAACAACTGTTTAAGTAACAACTGTTATTTTAAATATCAACCTACCAGGATCATCTCACTTTCCCCAACTCTTGATGCATTTACAGCCATTACCAAAAAGGGTTTAACTAGTGTAACTAACATTATGATGATGTTTTATGAACGTGATCGATGCTATACAGTGCGTGGTCCACGTGTGCAGAGCGCCAGCGCTGCATACTTTCATAAACACTGACATATAACCCCCGCCCCTCCCCTTTCTAACACAACCTGAGACCCAGGTGAGCCCTCAACAGGAAGGGTGCACACTCAAAAGATGCTATTGCCGCAAGAGGTGTGCATCAGTGTCAGTGTGCGCGTGTGGATGTGGAAGCGGTTCATGGATCGAGACTATGGCGGCCCAAATTAGACTGTGGTGGGCCGCCATAGTCTCGTCAATGTATGGGAAACACTGAATGATGAATAAAGACAGTATCAGCAGACCTCTGTTTACTAAACTGAAGCTTTTAAAACGGAGACTTCAACTCTGAATAAGTCCATATAAAAAAAAAAAAAAGCCTGAAAGAGGTCAACATGTTCCCAATAAACAGTAACTTTACTGCCTATAATATATTCATGGACTGTATGTGTCTTGTAACACACAAGAACACATTCCATCGTTGCTCCAATGCTAAAATATGTCACTCTGTTCTAAACATTTTCCCATCTAAAAGTGGCTTCCAGGACAGGAGGGACCCAGAGATTTGGCACTGCACTAACACCCGTATTCTTCACCATCACTACTCAACAAAGAACATCAGAACTTAACATAAAAGATGAGCAGGACTTATTCACTGAATAAATATATGCAGTCTGAAGGCTGTTATTTATAGAATGCAGTTTATTCCCAGAAACCTGAAAAGCATCTCTGCATCCTAGTGCAGTGCTTCAATGTGGCCCACAACACATTTGTGTTCATACTGTTAAATGAAGTGGCCACAAGCGCCCCAGACCTTTTCCTTTTTAAAAATAAATAAATAAATAAAAACAGAAAAGTGTGAAAGTCTATCATTTTGACAGGTTAAAATAATCATACATGGAGCACTTGCAGCCCTGCCTGCTTGAAGGCAAGTGTGCATTATTAATTACTGCAATTACTGCTTATTGAGTAACTTGTTGTCTAGCAGGCTGTGGCCACTTTAGCCATTAGAAGCATTACTAGTTTCTGTGAGAGAAGATTGGGGAAAGAAATCGGTAAATTTTCTGAAATATCTGTATGTTAAAAAAAGAAACAACTACATGAGCAATTAATTTTTGCAGGGGTTCACAACACAGCAGGAACAGGCTACGAATAACCACAAAAAAATCCAAATCCAAATTGTAACTCAGATGCTGCTTTAACAGTTTGACAATAAAACAAAGATAACTTTCAAATAAATACTGAAATAATTTTTCTAAAAAACAACTACAAAAACTGCCATCAATCTGAAGGCAACAGTCCATTTTGCTACACACAGCATCAAGTGCAACACATTCAAAGTCAAAAATCCTGCACAATGCCCTTTGTAGTCCCAGTCAGTGTTGGCTCATAAAACTGTAATATGCTGTATTCTTTGACAGCAGCAGTGTCAGCTTTGCATCTCCATTCACCTGCTTCTCCTCCCTTTTGTTTTTGTTCTTCATCATCCTGATCTCTAAAGCTGAGTGGGACACTGCTCAGTATGCTGAAGACTGCAGTAGGATGCTTAGTTGTGAAGAAAGGCAAACATTGACAAGGCAATTCCTTTGTACTTTCCTCCCATCGCAATCACTGTTTCAGGGCCTCATTTGACTTTCCCACAGTCTGAGGCTAACTGGTCTGGTAGTGGCATGTACAGACATCAAATTAGATTTTCTCTCTTCGTCTTTTTAATCACTTTCTCTGCACTATTCTCATCTTCTTTTAGACAATAGTCAGGGGGATTTTTTTTTTTTGCTAAAGTTGCAGAGAAAGTCAGAGAAAGAGCAGGTTAAAGAGGTTAAAATCAGTAGTTGATTGTGTAAGAGGACTAGACAACCCTCAAAATAGCAATGAGAGATCATAAGTGTGGCATCCATCCAGCTGACAAAAGGGAAAAAAAAGTGCATAAACCATTTTGTGCGACCATATCATCAGGGAGGACAGCATCAAGCTACATGACAAGCATAATTTGGGGGATTTTCTGTGATGTGTCATGCCAAAGAAAACATCCTTGCTCAATAAAATAATTGGAATGTCGAGGGCAGCTCTGTCAGTTGCCCGCAAGACAAAAAATAAAATGTAGGAGAAACAAGATACCTTATGTTGCCCCTTCCTAGACAAGAATGCAACCACAAACACGCGCACTCACATGCAAGCGCACACATGCACACACCTCTGTCAATGGCAAGGAGGTGAGATAGAGAGAGCTTGAAACAGGTTGTATGTTAGGTGACGATGGGAATCTCAGAGCCATTCCACACTCTTAATCTGTTTCACAGTAAAAGACCTTCACTTGGCCCTGTCCTCCTTTGCATCGGGGAGGGAAAGCCGCGTCTTCAATCACTGTGGGCATGAGACACGTAGCAAGCTCATTGAATCTGCACACTGCTGTGAAATGACTCTGAAAGAGCTTTCAAAACAAAACTAGTAACACATGGTTGGAGCCAGATTAACATCTCTTCGAGCCTTTTCTTCCAACATGCACCTGAGCATATCCGGAATTTGATTTATGTCTCCGCCAGGGACGTGACAGGTCTGATAGGCAAGCTCCTCTGGAGTTTGCATTCTGGGTGTGTGTTAGTGTGTGAGTGAGAGAGAGAGAGCTAAAAATGTACTGCAGTTAGAGACAGGGCTTACTGTGGATCCCTTGGGCATTGCAGTTTCATCCACTAGCAGGTAGAGGATATTCAGTGCCACCATAATAACAGAGATTGTCTGCAGACACAGAGGAAGATGAAGATAAAGATTTGTTTACACATAGTATAATTATAAAATGACTGACCAAATCCTTCAAGTATCTGCAATCATGACACAGTTGAATTACAGATGGCTTCCGCATTCGCAGGTATAGTGAACCACAATAACCATTTTGAGGTTGTAAATTGCTTCAACATAAAGCTCCAACATAAAGGAGGGAGTTTGGGAGAGGGTGATGCACGTGCCATGTCTCACACATGGCCTCACTACCCTATCTAACAATATCAGATGACATAAATAGTGTTTCCACACTATAATTTATTGGAAATCACAGTTGTTGCAGGTGACTATTCAGCATTGTCTTAAACAGCTATTAGATAAAAGTAGTTTCCACACCCAAACTCTGTGGGAAAAGATGATTTCTGAGTTACAGTCTTAGTCCCAGTGGCCACCAGCCAGGCTGTATACGCCATGAGCAAACAATTTGAGCTTAATGATAGGTCAGTCTCTGCACTTACCGTTCCTGTGAGCAGGATCAACATCACTATGGGATATAACAAGTTCTTCTCCCATCCTGATGCTTTCTTTCTTCTTTCTAAGAGTATAAAGAGTAACCGTAATGAGCTCAACTCCTCCATGACAAACACATTACGTTTATGATAAATGCTTATCAAAGACAAGTACTGAATCAGCATGCCCTCTGGCTTTATTTATAGGGTTTGTACTGCTTGTTTTGGGAAAACGTATTATGAGTGTGTACTCATACACATCTCACTTCTTATCACAACCACCCCAGGTAATATACAATTCATAATCTTCAGAAATTATGCTCTTCCTCTTTAATTAGCCTCGCTTACTATTGCCTTAATTAGTGGAAATGGTAATAAATCCTCGATAAAAAGAAAAACAACTAAATTAATTTATGATTTATATTTTGGTTAGCATATGCATGCGTGTGGTGAGCAACTAATGTGACTCTTTCTTTCAAGCCAGATGAAACATTTCAATTTAATACCTACCTCATATTTCAGCAGCTGTCAGTCATGTTTGCAGACACGGCTGACAGCCTATAAACCACATGCATTATGTCTTCTAGACATCCACTGTCCTCCAACAATGTGTATGTGTCTGCCCTCTAGTCTTTGCCATATTGACTTTCTTTCTCTACTTCCAACCTTGTTAGTCCTCCTTATTCTCAAAGTGTATCCAGCATGCCTGCCCGAGAAGTTTGCCAAGTGCACTTTATATGCACCATCCTTCTAAATTAATGACATCACTAAAAGGCTTGCTACAATATAAAGTTTGCATCTTGTCCAATATCCTAAGTGCCTTTGTGCTCCCACCCTGCTCCCCAAAAGGTTCAGGCCTCATTTATAATATCCTAAAATGGATGGAAATTATCAGGCAGTTCTGATCCAAGTCCAAATTAAGAAATTAAGGCAGATGAAGAGGGAGCGGCTGCCTGTCAGCAATACGTAAAAAGCTAACGTCTTTGGCATATATTTCCATGGTAATTCAAGGTCTTAAAACTAAATCAATCATCTCTATCACAAAATACAAACACTTACCCAATTTATTCCTCTGATTTCTAATATTGTCCAATTCTTTGTTCAGCTGGTGAGTAAAGCCTCCTCTTATATAAATGTGTGAGGATGAGCCTGTGGAAACACACATACACACACAAAAATTAATGGAATGAAACTACACTTGCGATTAATTACAATAGATATTTTTTAGGCAGTTTTGATTAAATAATCAAATAAATCTTGCAATTTGCGTTTCTAAACAAATAACTACTCAAGTCTAAATTTGCAAATTACACCTGTCTGATTGAAATATGACCCAAAAACACCATTTTAATTTTGAGATATTTCAACTATTCTGTTACACCGAACACTCACAATGTTCTGGCAAATTTAACCATCAAAAAACTGAAATTTTAATCCACTGCAGGCCACATTTCAGACTGTAAACACAACTGTTACAGTCTAATGTGAACGGACAGAATACATGTAGAAACAGATGTAGTTACATAGATTCTCTTTGTAATTTGCTTTTCTCGGTCAAACGTAGCCTTCACTGATTCACATCACAAGACAATAACTGCTGTTTACTGTGTTAGTCTTGTAATCAGCAGTTAAGCAGTCAAGGTCTGGATTTAATAACACAGCAACTGTTGCAAAGAAGCCATTATAGGAGCAATCTACTGTAACAAGGCTCAGTTTTCAGCACATTTTCACTTACGTATACATGTCCAGTGAGCATGGATGGCTGTGTGATATACACTTATGGTGGTGTATTGTGGATGGAGGCCTTTTCTAACACAAATCTGAAACCCTAGAATCAATACTGACTGATTTTTATTTTGAAACAGCATTTCAGAATGAATATGTAATAGCATGGCCATTTCTCAAAATTAACAACACATACAAACAAATTGGTAAAGTTGGAGAAATATACAGGCTGACCAAGGATGATGTCACAAAGTAATGACAGAAAATCCAAGGCAGTATGCCTTGAAAATAGAAAATATCCAACAAAAGAAAGAAGACATAGAAGACAAATGGGCAAAAGTACAACTCAATGTTTGTGACTGAACAGTTTATAAAAATATAAATAAAAATCACTGACAGAAATTAGATCTTTTTGGAATGTTTTAATAAAGGTTCAGTTGTTATATAAATTGGTAGCATCATGTGTGACTTGTTTTTTACAAAATAAAAAAGCTACATGGACCTCAACCAAGAATGGTGATTCCTCAGTAGCTGTTTAAAAATATGCCATACCAACAAAGATGAATATTATCCAACATCTGTCTTAAACTAAATGTAAAATGTTATTTACTTCTCTCGGTTTTCTTTTTACCTCAATGCAAGGTAGTTAACTCATCTTTATTAAGAAATCCCACCAAAACAAGTGATCCCGTTCAATACATAAAGATGTTATTTCAAACAAGTAAAAATAATCTCCTGTGTCAGGAGCTGTCTAGCACATGCCACAACTGGTTGAGTGGGCTGGATAAGATAGCAAGGGATTCTCCAGGAAAACCACAAGGCCAACTCATTTAAGGCTAATTTATCTATTTTACTTGGTTTTCCTTCCAGCTTGACACACTAGCATATAAGCACCTTGAATCCAATGTAGAAGAGTATCCATTTGCATCCCCTGAGGTGATTGGCAGATCAAGACAAATTAGTTCAATGTTACACTGTTACTAGCGTGCAATAAAAACACCATCTTTCATCTTTGCTACAGGAGTAAAAGACCAATCACTTTGATCAGACATTTTTCTTCCCTCTGTTATTATGACACGCCCTGTCTGGATGGGTTTAAGTAGGTTAAAGAGGTGAGATCGACAGAAAGAGACATAAAATTGTCAAAGGCCTTGCATATACCTGTTCCAGGAACAGAAAAGGGGAAAGTTTGAGCCCTCAGAGCAAAGGCAGTCACAACAAAACAGGAAATGTCACAGATAGTTCAATAGTTCTTCTCCAAATACAAACGAGATATTCAGGAAGCCAAATCTGCTCAGCTACATGTGAACCAATTTATGATTCACAATGTATAGCCCAAACATTGCTTGACATGTTGCCAGCAGAAATAAATCAATGTTCAAATTAAAAATAGGTTCTTAAAATCTCACAAAAAACAGCATATTAATCTGAAAACAAAGGACAATATTATCACTAATTCAAGCAGTAAAATCAAAATGGTGAAAACTTCCACTGCAGTATCTTCAATGACATCATCCCATGCTGAAGTTACATATATCCTTCTTCTCTGTCTGCTGGCACCGTCAAGAAAAAGACTGAGTTACAGCAAGGCAGAGATGCTGAGTGAGGTTTCTGGCAAACAGGAGGACTGAGAGTAATTCAACATATCCGCTCCAACCTTCTCCACAGTCAAAAAATTACGTCATCCACAAATATGCTAAACACCATGCTGAGACAACAGAGGCACTGGCAAGGTCATTGTGCCGCATAGCATCTGGACAAGTGCTCTATTGCTCCGTTTTCAGCACAACAGGGTCTTGAGGAGGGGGAGCCTGAACAAGTGTGCTTGAATGGATATTTCTTTGTGTAGAACATGTGTGCACAAATATGCTTGAATCGTTGTATGCAATATATTTATATACTCTTACTGCATTTTACAATCTCATTGTTATAAGGAAACAAAATGTTGTAAATAGGTTAAAATGGCCATTTTAATAGGCTAGATCTTATTTATCCATCATGTTACCAGAGTCATCTTAAAATTATAGCTCACTTTTCCCCCAGTTTATTCTACTTTTGATGTCTGAGTCTGTAGAAAACAGATTGTAATTCAATTCTAGGTTATGTATTAAGAGTCCTAGGACACTTGTGTAACTACAAACAGAATCAACAATTTCCACTGACTAATGCAATGTAATGGGAAAGAATTGTAACCAACTGCCTTAAATGTGGCTTGATATTATAGTGGAGACCTGGTTTTCTCAATGATTCCATGATTCCTTAGCCTAGAAATATAGATGTAACAACCAAGCAAATATGAATCTGCTCAGCAGGTCCATCTAGCTTCCCTTTCGCAGAAGCTCATTAAAAATGCCCAAACATTTTGGGAGCCAATCAGATCAGTCTATCCTTGTAGAGCTTCTCTAGGCAGGCTTAAAGTGATGATGACAGAGCTGCAACATTGTAGTCTGGATTGGTAAAGAGCCATAGTTTGAATCAGCTTTGATGTCGATAGTTAATTCAAGACATGGACTCCCATGACAGCCTCTTGGAGATTGTGGTGGATGAGCTCCATCTCATTTACAAATGGTTAGAGACATCTGATAAACCTGGTCTAATGATAAAGGAAGCTATTCAAGAAGTAATCTGAACATGTTAGCTGGCTACAAGTCATGCTATACAGATGTACACTATCATTTCTTAAAAGATATTGGTTGAGTTTTTGAGCACACTGGTTATTCTAAAATTCTGCCTGCAAAAACAGGAGCAATCATTTGATTCCATTTTCATTATATTGCTGCCTCTCCACAACGTTGAATAGCTGGCGTCTCTTTGAATGCATCACCTTCTTCGTTTCTCTGATTGGTTGTAGCGCTAACCAGCTGTGCATAGAGGCAGTTTGAGAAGCAACAGATGGCCCCGCGTCCTGGATGAGGAGGCCCTATGGCTTGTTTTCAGCCCCTACATCTGTTTAGATGTGGGTCTGATCAGTCAGGCTAATAATTTATATCAGTCCAGATAAGTTGTATCACATCAGTGCATCCCTACCAAAAGTGGTGTAAGATGATGATGATGATTACTAGTATTATTATTACTTAAGTATTTGAAACCAAATTCATATAAATGTACATATTTAGATGCTTATAGAAAAGCATACCAAAAGGTCTGATGTAAATGTTCAGTTCAAGGAATCATCCATTATAATGTAACCTTCACTGATTATACATGATATTTCATAAAATAAGTATACACTTAGAAAGATTACCTAAAAGAAAAAAAATAAAATAAAATTCTGGGTATGACGCACACTGACACACTGGGTATGGCATTTTGCAAGTCAGCACACACAACACACTTTCAAATAAATGGTAGCTATGGAAAAGATTAAAATGTTCACATGACATGCATGAATAGTAAAACTTGAAATAACATGAAAATTGAAATTCTTCACTGCAATGAACAAGCAAACTTCTAAAACATTTTCTTGTAAATGCAGTATTTCTAGTTCATGTGAACAATCCAAAGAATTGTCTCAATATTTCACTTCAGCGAAAGCAAACACATTGCTAATAAGCCAGTTCTGATCAAAAACCCATTGTAAATGGGCAATTGCACGTAAAAGGAGAACAACAAAGGGACTTAGATGTAAATAAAGAAATGATTTGACTGAAGAGGGTTAATAGTCCACATCTACAGACCACAAAGCGGCTAAGAGAATAATCTATTAAAAAGGCTTGTTGCATAGTGGACACAGGTGAAGCAAGAAGACTTGATTGCTTGTCTCTGGTGTGTGTCCTGTGAACTGTTCCTGAACTGTTTTCTACTTAACGCTCTCAGATCAAAGGAACACCACTCGAGCCTTGCTTTCACCTACATACAAACACAAACAACAAGTGTTTGCATGTGCATAGCATACAGTACGTGCATAAAAACATTCATGTCTGGTAAACGTCAGATAAGTTGAAATCCACTGAACAGAATCCTCCCTCACCTCAAATTCCCACCTCTTTAACAAGCAAAACGAACTACAGCTTAGCCTCAGCCCACAAAGACATGTGTTGACCACTTTTTTTTTTTGCCTTACAGTGACTTGTAAAGATCAAACAGTCTTAGAGATGATAAGAAACAGATTACAATTATTCTATCAGTTAGTTCAAAGCAGGGCAGTGTGGAATGAGCCCTAAGAAACCTTACGCATTGGTGGCAGTGTATGGAGCAGGCAGGCGTAGCATTTGAAAACATGCACTATCTGGGAGAGATCTCCCTTACCTTCCTGGTCTGAAAGAATGCTTGTCCTCTTCATTTGCTCACATCTGTACACTTGGTTGCGTGCTTCAGTTAATATTAAAGTAGGTTGTGGAACATAACTTCCTGCTTTTGAGATAAATCAACGTCAAACAAGGATTTTGGGGAACTAAGGGCTGGACATGAGTCGGAAATGCAGGTTTTAAAAAAAAAAAAATCTCTTTAACTTTAACTCTTTAAACTTTCTCTTTGTGTACGAGAACAGCATAATTCTCCCAGTTCCCTTTCAGAAGTCACTGAAAAGTTGCTCTTTAATGTCCACAAAAGAAAGCTACAAGTTCTTTGAACAATTTAATTTCCACTCTACTTACCAGGCTACCATTATTGGCCTGGAATTAACAATGACATTGGCGCTAGAGTCTTAAATGGATTCTTAGTAAAAACTTTGAAAACATAAAATATGGTCTGTGCCATAGTGGTTGTTTTGACCTTTTTGCAGAATGTTGTAAGAGTAAGACATAGCTAGGAAAAGCCAGTGTCAAGTGTGTGTGAACTTTCTGTGAATGTCTGTCGGTGTGCGCCAAGATGATTTTTCAATGCTAATTGATTCCAGTGTGGCCTGCTTTATCACACCCAATAGTGCCGTCAGCTCCTACTCCAGCCTATAATGTGCCAGCACATCTCCCACAGACATACCATTTAATCTCCTCTGAAGGGCTTCCTCCTGCAAATGGATGCAGTAAATCTGCTCATCCAGGTCCTCCAGGATCTAAAGGGGAGGGAGCAAAGTAGAAAAAGATGAAATGGGTTATAATTAGGCCCAAAGTGGGACTGGAGTGATGGCAGATGGGAGGAGTTGGTGATGTTTTTGCAGTCCTCTGTCATTCATTTATATCGCCAACTGAAGCACCTTTCAGAACAGAGGAGTGAACAGTCTTAGATCTGCTATGATCTTTTAATGTTTAAGCTTGTTGTCAAAACTATTCAATGAAAGAAATCTGTCTACTGACTACGTAATTTATAATCCTTCCATGTAAATACTACATCTACGTGATTACTTACAGTTGGCTTCACTAGTAACTGGCCCATTACAGTGAACATCCTGGATAGCCCCACGGGAGTGCACACTACACAAGGGACAGAAAACAGCATGATTAGCAGGTGTGTTCAAACACAAACAGATAAAACAACTGACGGTTGTTCACCACAAGGTTTGTGGTATCATGTTGTGTCGGTGTGTATGTAATTAAAAGAATAGTTTACTTAGTAAAAGCAGGCCTCCCATCAGAGATATACAGGAATAGAGGTACGGAAGGTAGAATTCCCAAAGATCTACAGAAGAAACAAAACGGAGTTTTTTTCTTTTCTAAACGTTCTTCAGTGAAATATGGTTCAACATTTTTGTAAATGTTATAATAGACCTTGTGTACAATTCCAGGTAAAATCATGTTTTTTTCCCCCTTTTTTATATTCTGTGGAGAGATTAATAATTGGAATATATATTATTTTAGGATGTATATTTCTGGACTTGCGAGCCAAAGAAGCACATTTCTATCAATATTTCTCAGATCACCTGATCAGCTTAAAGCTTAAATACTTCCATCAGACACAAAGGTGAAAACTTCACAACAATGCTAATACTAACAAAAATGAGAAGATGCGTTTCCCAAAATTTTAATTATTAAAACATTTACAACTACAATTACAAATGAAGCAGGATAATTCAAACTACATACCATATAATGACTCCATACTGGCTGCGTCATTGTCAATTAGGGCTGATGCCACCCACACAATACCCAGAATGAGCAAAGCCAACAGGAAGAGCATCACAAATGTCTCCAAAATACGCGCCTTAATGCCCTGAAAGGAGTAGATTAAGAATAAAAAGAATACATTTGAAAAAACGTCAAAACATAAATGGAACAGTTTGAAATATCATCATGAGGATAGAACATGAGGACAAAGTTCAAACATTTGTTTTTCTGTTTTTCAGGCATTTAAATGTGAAATATCAAAAATATTAAAAGGTAATTTCTTTTGCAAAAATGAGACGGTGTATTACATTGAAAAGAATAATAGATTTTTGGATATGCATAATGAAGGTTTGAGAAAACCTCTGATTTCTATCATGTCTTAGTTCCAGGATTCATTGAATTTAAATACTTTTTAGACAAATATTAAATACAGTGGTTTGTTTGACTGTTTATTTTATTTAAATTACTTTTACCCCATAAACACCAGACACCTTGTATTTGAAGTAGTGCATCTCCCAGATAGTTATCTAGTTATAGTTATTTATTTAGGAGGTAGAGTACATATTTATCTCCCAAATAGTAATACATATAGTTTTAAATATGTATTGGTATAAACACAGAAAAGATGTTGGGCAGGAATACAAAATAACATAATACAATAATTAAGTAAAAACTGTCAAAATACTTAGTAGAGACTGGATTTTTATCTGGAAAGATGTGATAAAATAATTGTCACAAACATGTATTAGACATTTCATAAATATGTACGACAACTGATGGACATTTTTCAGTACCTGCAAATGTTCTGCACCAAGAAATATCCAGACATGTCAAACAACTTGACAAAGTCACACATTATAAACTACAAACAAAACAAATATATGAATTAATACTTTTCTTACACATTTTACTTTGCTGTAGAAATGTACAGCTATGATCATTTTACTAAAAGCTTCATGCGTTTACTAATTATAAAAAGCATCCACGTATGGCGTTCTGCGCACAGATTGAGTTGCGTGTGCATGTGGAACTTTGTCAGTTTGGAAAGAGCTGATGGTGTGAAGAAATTCTCAAATTCATGCTGTGTTTAAGTGCTGGTGAAAAGCTGGGGCATCCAGGCTTTCAGATTCATTTGTTTCCTCCTATATTTTATGGAAGATATTTTTCTGCAGACAGACCATCCATACGCATGTATTTAACATTTTGTGTACACATGAAAATTTTCAGTTCTAAAAATAGACAGAGCATTAATTAATCTTTGAAGAAAGTTAAGTAGTTTCACTAGTTGTCGTTATTTAAGTATTTTTGAATTTTATTAAAATACCTGACACGATGGTCTCTTGACTGGTTTATGCAAATTAATGAGCTTTTTGAGTGCGCTGCTAACCTGTGATCAATTGGAGTCCACTAATGTAGACATGTTCTATATTAATATGAAGTAGGTTTTAAGGAGGTGATTTTCTTTTGTTAATTAGAACCTATACACACACACACCATTTTACATTTGCAAATCGTGTAATACAGAGTTGCGACAATCATTTCTCCATAGTGTTATTATAAATAAAAAGTAAGTACTGGAATTTTTTGTGTATTCCAATTTTACACCCTATAACCAAATTCTCTCAAGAAATTATCCTCCTACCCATCTCACGCTCGACTTACACTTGAGCATCACCTCTTCTCAGGAAAAAAAAAAAAAAAAAAAAAAGTTTTTTGTCCTTCCTGGCACTAACCCATCACATATATGCAGACGAAAAAGAAAAAAGAAAAAAATATTACTTCTACTCACAATGTATAAACATGACATAAGCTCCCATGGATTTCTGTGTAAAAAGCTCTATTATTAACACCTACTGTGATACTGCAGTCAATACAACAAGTAACAACAGCTGGTAGTAGAAGAGGAAAAATTAAATAATTCTTTTTTTTCTTATTTTAAATAGGGGTGGGGGCTGGTGGAGGTGCCTGCTGTAAGAAGCATGAAGCCTGCCTGGGTCAGTTACTGTCTGCGATCAAGAGCAGACCTCCCATCTGGGGCAGATTAGGAGCTCCCTTAGCACCACGGTCATGTCCCAAGCCGAGCAGACAAGAGGGTTTTGGGGTAATTTGGGTTTTCCGGGTCACAAACTGCTGAGTGGTTAATAAAGTTGTTCTCTACCTGTTCACACAGCTTCCATAACCTCCTTCCCCTGCTGGAGAGCCAAGCTGTCTAGCACTGTAAGATAGATAGGCTCTTTCATACATGTCAGGTTGGCGACCAGGCATGGGATAACAAGGGTTCTCTGCCTTTTGAATGCTGCTTAAATTGGGTACATGTGAGCAATTTGTTACCAACTAACATAATGGCTATGCGGTTGCTGTTCAGTATTTGCCAACAAGTACATGAAGGGGGCCCTCTTTGAAAGTCCCCCCTGTTAATCATGAAGCCTCTTTATAGAGTGGAAATGGTCCTCAATTCTGCTACATGCTTCAATGCTATTTCAAAACAACTTGTCCTTTAGTATCTGCATTTCAAGTTATACCACCGTGTATCAGCCGTCTTTTCTCTATAATAGGAATCCCTTACAATTCATATTCAAACTATTTTACAGCACACTGTGTTATGAGTACTCATTAGTGACACATTTTAAGAAGTTTAATAGCTACATATTTCACTGATCTATTGAGTCTGCACAACAGCAATGTGAGAATGTCGGATTATTCAGTGAAAATCCCCTGTAGCATCTCTTTGTTATTATTCAGCAATTACATGCCTCTCACCTCCTTACAGTGTTATTCTGTTAAAGCTTCAGTGAGGGAAGAATTTTCTAGCACACAAAGGGCAAATGGACAGGGTTTAGAGTGCCCCAATGTGGCTAATGTGGACACTGCAGTCAATTTATAGATAATAAATGTGGGGCATTTACTCAACATGAAAACTATAATCTTAAGGGTGTATTATAAATAAACTGATAATGTTTAACAGAAACATCAGAAACAGGGAAGAACCATCTATACACATCTGTTATACCATAAATCAACAAGAGATTTGTGAGTTAATGCATATTAATATTTTTTTCAAATATCTCCACAAATCTAATAAGTTTCAGTTTTGATAGCAGTCTTATGACCATTAATGTACTGATACACTGGTTGCTAATGCTGTAATCTAGCATCTTGCAGCTATGTTCAACTATGTAGAGGAGAAAAAGCTCAATACTGCTGAATAAATAAAAAAAAGAGGTAGAAACAAGAAGATGGGAAAAGAGAGAAAGAAAGAACAACAGAGGGCGACTGAGGAGGAGAGGAGTCAACGTCTGAGCAAGTCTCAATCCCCAGAGGTAAAAGAGGTGAGAGAGGAATGCTTTCAGGGACTTCAGCCATGTCCCACACGCGCTCTCTTAAGGATGCATCAGAACAAGTAAAACCGACAAGCAGGACATGTGTCCACTCGAGCACACCAGTCCACCTTAACAAGCTGTCCATGCCATGCTGAAGGTATATTCCCTTTAGAAAGGTCCCTCAATCATTTATAAGACTCAAATCATTCCACATTCAGATCATTTAGGGCAAAGGCAGTGCCTGTCACCCCTTCTACTATCATTTCTGCTTCTTGCTTTGCTGGAAGAACAATCCACTGTGTCAAATGAGAATGAGGACAATGAATTAAGAGGCCCACTTGGTTTAACTGATCCATCTACATTCATGACATTGCACATTCATATTTCTGTCAGTACACACTTATTCTTGGAAAGGGAAAATTTAAACCTTTGTTCCTAATCATCAAAAGCAAGGAAGAAAGTTTGGTTTATAAATAGGAAAAGTTCAATTGAGTCATCATCAGTGATCAAAAGATTAAACTGTCAACTCGCAAAGGCAACGAAGAAGAAGAAAAAAAAAAAAAGACCTGTGCCTTGGCATCCAAAGTGCCCGCTGAAAGTTTCTATTCTTGCCATTCTAAATGTGTAACTACCTCTAAAAATAACAGCTCTAAAATATTCATCATCCCCTGATCCTCACACCAACGCTGAATGAGGGGCTGGTTAACTGCAGATTTGCTTCTACAATACTGGATAGATTTCCAAGAAATGTCTGTCGTGGTCTGTGTAAAAAGTAATAACTTCAATTTCAGAAGCAAAAATACATGCATCAGTTCTTGCAGGCACAAACACACACACAATAACCCACAATTTCACCAAATTACGACGAAGGGGGACTGGAAAAAGTTTGCAAGCTTCCACCCTAGCCTGTGCTGCCTGAAGCACAACCTGCAGCACATCTGCCCCTGTGTTTTTTATAGACTTTTAATGGATGAATCCAGCAAAGAGACCCTCTTTGGAGGCTCAATTCAGTAGCAGAAAGGTGTAAGAGATACTTGCACTGACATATTTGAGGTAAAGGGTAGCCCTGAAAAAAAAGGAGATAAAACAGAAAAGAGAAACAGACAAAAGAGGAAGAATTGCACAGGAGCTTCCTTGCTGCTGCCATCAATCCTTAGCAGGTCAGCAGGTGGTGGCAGAGATCATCCCGCGCACCATCCCTCTGCTGACTGTCAGGGAAGCGTGCAACAAGGGCCAAGAGTGTAATAAGTGAGGAAGGGGGCAGGGCCCTTTTCACTCCCTGGCAAAAAGACTGCTCTCTTTGCTAAAGACATGCCAGATGCTCAGGGACCTTATTAGCGTATCCTTCAACCAGTCAGCCACAGCGCAATGACCGTGTCAAAGACAGAAAGCAGAAAAAGAGGGAGACTCCCCTGTAAAGCTGTGCAATGAACTTCAAAAGACTCTAGACTTCTTAATAATGCCCAAATGACACAGGAAAATTAAAAAAAAAGGAATAGTATCAAGACAAATCATTCCAATTTTACTGTAGTAAAACAACTCACAGTTACAATTACTGTGATTGGGTTTTGTTAGAGATGAGTCATAAAACAATCATTTACATGAAGAAAACATTGTCTTTTCCTCATCGAATCAGAAAAGTCATATTTACTGTCCTGCAGCAGCATCAGTTTGTGATGTCTTTTTTGTTAAGAGAAATGATCTCTCTTTCCAACATGTTAGGGTTAAAAACACCTAGCAGTCCATCAACAGACTACATCAATAACCTTGCCTAGTTTAAATCGTGTAGATGAAATAGTATAATTTACTCCATATAAAAAAATCCTTGCTCTAAGCAAAAACAGCTAAACATGTGATCCAAAAATCAGTCAAGTTCCACAACTTTTCACAAAGTTTAAGGGGAAAAAAAACAGTCATGAGAGGAAGAGAAAATCTTGCTTGTTCTTTTTAAAATTCCCAGCTCAAGCTAATATGTTGCTGTGGTGACGTACATTGTAACAGGCAGCTTTAGGGAGACACTGTGACCTTAAAGGAAGGTATGTAAACACCACTTTATATTCTCTGGCTGGCCCTGCCAGAAAGAAGGCCTGGGAAAAATGTCTGCATGTGCAGGAGATTTGAAATAAATATCCAGGCCTCTATTGTGGAGTTCCAACAAAGAGGAGTATCTTAGTAACACCAAACGGGTTTGTTTGACGAGATGTTTTCTCTCCCCTCTACCTCCTCCTCCACCACAATAAACACACTTCTCATCATCAGCGAGTTAAGGCTTAGGATGAGATTGATGAGGAGTTTCTTTAACTACCAGAGGAAACCTGTTGGCCCTTCGCTGGGTCACTCATGAGGTCAGACTCGTTCTAACTCGTTTCAGGATCAAACACATTTCAACACTGGGTAAGAACGAATCACTATTCCCTGCTATGCATACTTGCCACATTTTATCTTTATCATCTTTTTTTTTTTTTAAATCCAATTTTCAAAAAAAATCTTAATTAACTTTGCATACATAATTCTTAACCGAGAACAGAGGTGAAGATGTGGCACTACATACACGTTCTTTGAGCAAAACATAAAAACAAACCCTTCACAATACCAGAAATGGACATAGGTTGTTATGGTACTAACTTTCTTTTTTTTTTCTTTTTATTAATTTGGACTGTCATCTAACTCCTTATGTGCAATTCTAACTTCAAGATATCACACAAAATCTTTCTTGAGATGATTCACATCCCTTAGACTGATCAAGGGTTTATAGAGTTGTTTTCATAGTCTTTGTTAGAACATGCTTATCATCTATTAGGATGACATGGATGGCTCTATGCCATCTACTGGTGGTTTGGAGACACTTCTAACAAATTATTCTAAAACAGCAAACTGAGATTCACAAAGCCATAAGCAATAAAAACAAAAATAGAATTTACAAAACTCTATGCAAGATACAGCGGTAGAACTAAACCACAGTATCAATATCTCTAAAAGTTTAGCAGCCTATGTGATGCAGCTCTTCTACAATGATTTGAGAATACAGCCGTAAACTGGGAGACATTTTACAGCAGCAAATAAAGCCAGCTGACATCAAGACCTCAAGTCCCTCTGATTCATCCACAATTTGGACAATTTGGGAACCAATTAATCAAACAGGTGACAGAGCCTCTAAAGAGTTGAGCGTTAAAATACAACATTTAAAAAAAAAATCCACATTTCCATCCTTATTCTGTTGGCGTCTTTTAGTACATCGTCAAAAGTAAACACAGCCACATGAAAAGCCTGACTTACAACGTTAGTACTAAAATTCATCATTCACTTCATTTCCGCAGTCAAAGGGAACTTGCAGTGCTACAACATTAGCACAGGAGGTTAAAATGCCACATAAAACCTCATGACAATGTGTTCTAATGCTGTTATTTGATAAAGGGATAATATCTCGTTATAAAATGTCATATCAGTGTTTTACATTCTTCTCACTTGTGACCATATTATTCCATCTTTTGGCAGCTCAGTTCTTTTATTCAAATAGTGTGTCACTTGGCATTTTCTCTATTCCTTAGTGCATGTATAATATGCAGAGGTGCAGCTCAACACTGAACAGTTCTTCCTCCAAGCAAATTTATAGCAGCTACATAGCGAGAAAAGGTCTTGCTGAAATGACGAAGAACAAAAGGGACAAAATGTGAAGAGGCCCTCATCCTGCTTCCTATACATCAGAGGCTGCCCTCTACTGAAGAAATCCAACAGAAATAAATTAGTAGACCAAGAGGGGGGGAGGGGGGAGCTGGCTATACACTACAGTACAGACTAATTTTTATGTGCTTTTGCCAAGAGGGACATAAACCAGAAAGGTTTCAAACTGTGACACAGGATAGAGGTGTATTAAAAGTAAATCTTTGCCCCTCCATTTTGCAAGGCTCTATTGTCCTGTCATGTTGCTGCGACTTTATGGACTTTTGGAACACGAGCCCCAGCCCTCTGTTTTGGGGGGTAATCAATTAAACGAGGAAGTTCGCTGAGCCTTACAACTCGATTATTAGCCTGTGCTTTTGAAGTTTTATTTTAGGGGGCTGGGAAGCGGGTGACAAGGAATCAGGCTTTAAATCAGTGAGGCCGATGCAGCAGTGTTGAAGCGTTTGCAGCCTATGGCCTTATTGAAAGGGTTTGTCAGGATGTGGCACTGGGCGAAGACCAGATTCAGACTTTCATGGTTAATGAGCTTTCTGCGGTGGCAGTTACAGTCAGTTGTGTGAGTCAAGGAGAGGGCAAATACTAGGCACCTGCTGCTGCTTTAGTCACTGAGAAAAAAAACTTGCATGGGGTACAATGTTCATATAGCAAAAAAAAAAAAAAAAAATCATTAAAATGTTTTTAAAAACATTTTCATAACATGAGTTTATTCATCCAATAATTTGATATATAACAATCTGATAATTAACTAATGTTTGATCATCTTTCCAGCGATTATTGTAAGTTAAGTTATAGACTTTAAAGCCAGCAGTTTATTACTTTTCCTCTATAATGCTTGTTTTGTGAACATATATAAGTTCACCTGTCCAGTAGAACAACTGGACAGGTAAGA
>JBAMYA010000013.1:10734667-10752105 GCA_037176975.1 Arrhamphus sclerolepis
TATGAGATTTTTCACATAAATTGGAGCTCTATCATTCAGAGCTTTGTATGTAAGAAGTAATATTTTGAATTCAATTCAATTGTTCTAAAAAGTGGTGGAGTGGCCCTTTAAGTTTCCGACGACTCGGAAGCTATGAATCGGAAACTAACTTCAACGTCGTTCCTGGTGGGAACCCATGTGCTCGCTTAGTTGTTTATGTGACTGAAGTAGGTAGCATTTCTGTTTCGACTGTGAAAATTGGTTATTTAAACACGCCCAAAGGTATTTTACTTAACATTCTTAAGAAAAAAAGCGTCGCGTTTGAAAGTTAGTGCTATCAAGCTTACGTTGCTCAGCCTATTAGCGAAATTTAAATTAGTCAGTAAAAAATGAAAGGCAAATGGAAGCAGAAAGGAAAGAAGAAGAAAGGAAATGCTGTGTTACAGAAGTACATGGTGGCAGTGGATGAATTTGTTAAAAACAAAAGTGGTACCGAAGAAGCAGATGGTGGTCATGGGCTGAGATTTGTGAAGAAGAAAAGCAGAAAAGAACTACGCAAAGAAAAGAGAAAACTGAAAAAAGCCAAGATGAAATGCCATTACGAGGGCAAAAAAGACTTACCTTTACCGCCAACTGATGGAGAAAAGTCTGAAAAAATTACACCAGTTCAGAAGGACTCGCATAAAACCAAAAAGGAAGTCTCAACGTCTGATAATGCAACAGTGAAGTCAGAAAAAAGTAAAACACCATCCTCCAAGAAAGGTAAGAAAGTTACGAAGCTTCAGGAGACAAGAAAAAAAGCACTAATGGAGGCGAATGAGCAAGAGGACAAAGAAATAAAGAAGCTGGAGAGATGCCTTGGATTAAACAAGAGGAAAAACAAAAAAAGTCTCCCTCAGTCATTTGTGACAGATGGACTAGATTACATCCTGGGTGTGCTGGACTCTGGCCCCTCAGCAGAGGGCATGTTTCATGGTGGTGGTGATGATGATGATGATGATGACATGGACACAGCCAAAGACAACTTTGAAAAGCTAGATAATAGTGACTTTGAAGAATCAGATGGAGACGAAGAAGCTGGAGATGAAATGGAAAGTAAAGCCAGTGATGATGATGAAGAGGAGCTTGATGATGATGGCGATGATGATGGTGAGAACGACATGGAAGAAGCAGAGGAGGAGGAGATGGATGATGAGACTGATGACAGTGATGCAGCAGACTCAGATGAAGAAAGTGAAGAGGAAACTGAGGAGACAGCTGACATGTATGGAAGAATGACACCAAGCCCAAAGTCAGAAGCTGTGAGTTTACATATTTATAAGAACTCTTCATTAATGCCATGACATTGACATATTGCTTGCTGTGTTATGGATCTAATCATATATAAATTCTCACAATGTAAAGGTCACTGCCACTACGGGCAAGTACGTTCCACCTCAGTTGCGTGACACTGTAGATAATAAACGCAAAGCTGAGCTGGATAAACTAAGGAGGAATGTGAAAGGTCTGCTGAACAGGTAACTCTTCTCCACAAACAAAGCTTTCAGAAAAATATACTCTTATAAATTTAGAAATAAATAACAGAATGGTATCCCTTTGATCCATTGGACAGTGGTGCATACTGTGTTCAATGTGTATATCAAAGCTTTTCCTTTTACTACTAAGAAAAGCAATTCAGGATACACACACACTATTTATAATTGACCCAAGCTATAAAAAGAAACATTCCCAAATAGCTGCAAAATCACCAACTGCATATAAAGATTCTTCTAGTTCATAAGTGAGAAATTGATGTTATTCATTTAAATTCAGGTTTTATATAGACACAAATCCCGTGTACCTTGAACACTTCTGAAAATATTTATAGAAAGTAAATATCCTGTGAGAGGATTCGTAGACATTACTTTAACTATTGTATCATCTCATCACAGTTTTGTTCTGTTGAGATTGTACAAAGCTCTCCATGATTTGTCTCAAGCTGATTTCTTTTGATTAAACCTTTTCAGGTTAAGTGAGCCCAACATGGCGATGACCTGCAATCAGCTGGAGGAGCTGTTCACACGCTTCAGCAGGAAGGACATGAACGACACTCTGACAGAGGTGCTACTAGCAGCCTGCGTCACCCCAACCTTGATGCCCGATCGACTGCTAATGGAGCATGTGCTGCTTGTCAGCATCCTCCATCACGTTGTGGGGCTGGAGGTAAGGATACCCGCTGTGGTCTGTCATTTGAAGTTCTGTAAACCTTCTAAAATGAGAACAATGACAGGAGGAAATGCATGTTTTATATGAATGGCGTGCATTAATGCTTCTAGCTGGGTGTTAGTGGCATTAATGCACACAATTCATATACATTTTGAAGGCCTTAGGCAGGCTTCGGGTGCTGTGGATATGTACCTTTTAAAGACTGAGTTCATGATTGGTACTCTAGTAAGAGCCAGTGGGAGTTTCTTGGTTCACCTGCCTGTGTTTATGGCTACTCCAGAGCCGTAGGGGTTGTTCATAAGAAGCTCAAGAAAATTGAAAAAGGGGTGCTCTAAGACCAAAACCTAGGATGTACTTTCTGACAGAGACAGAAACCACTTTCTGCTTTGAGAACACCGTCCCTTACCAGGACAGCAAGGCGCTCCCCCAATAATCATCCCTGGATCAGTTCAGTTCAAAAGGACTTTATTCATCCCCAAAGTGAAATTCAGTTATTGCAGTAGCTGTTATTAATTAAGCTTCTTCAAAGATTCGTTGTAGATGGTTCTATCTGTGTTTAGGAAGGATCTCCTGTAGCGGTCTGTGTTGCAGCGGATCTGAAGAAGCCTCTGACTGAAGACACTCTGTTGCTGAATCACTGTGTTGTGTAGAGGATGCTCAGGGGTGTCCATGATGTTTTCATACTATAAAATATCCTCCACAAAGCAGTCCACCAGTTCCCTGTACTCAGTCTCTTGTCCATCACTGGTACACCCCACAACTGCAGAGTCATCTATTTCTGCAGATGACAGACTCCAGCTGCTACTGGAAGTCTGAGGTGTACAGAGTGAAGAGGAATGGTGAGAGTTGTGGTGCTCCTGTGCTGCTCACAAGTGACCTGATGGAGCTTCTGCAGAAGAGAGGCTTCAGGGAGAGAGACAAAGAATTATTAAAGATTACACAGAGACAGCCTAAAGTCAAAGTTAAAGTTAAGACAGTTTTACTGGAAAGCCACAGAGAACAAACTCCAGTAGAACATTGAACAGTGGTGGAATGGCTAGCATGGTCACCTCACAGCAAGGAGGCCATTTGTTTGATTTTAATGACTAGCAATTACATATATATATATATATATATATATATATGAAATAATGCAATAACCCTTTGTATAATATTCTGTTTTGTGTAGTTTCAAATAGAGTTTGGCAGGAAAGCAAATACTTAAGCAAGATGCACGTATAGTTATAATCCCATTTAATCTCTTTCCAGGTGGGAGCTCATTTCCTGGAGACAGTCGTGCGCAGATTCGACGAAGTGTACAAGACTCCAAGTGAAAGCAAAGAGTGTGACAACCTCGTTGCCATAGTTGCTCACCTCTATAACTTCCAGGTCGTACATTCTGTCCTGATCTTTGACATCCTGAAACTCCTGGTGGGAACATTTATGGAGAAGGACATTGAGCTCGTCCTGTTTGTGCTGAAGAATGTCGGCTTCGCCCTGAGGAAGGACGACGCTCTCGCCCTCAAAGAGCTCATCTCTGAAGCCCAGCAAAAGGCCAGCAGCATGGGGTCAAAGTTTCAGGATCAGACTAGAGTAGGCCAAGCCAAATTGTTTCCTACTTTTAAATTGCCACGTTTTCATATTCAGAATAAATAACTGTCATTGATGATAGCATTGTTAATTTGTTTTTTTCATTGTTTATTGACTTAGAAAACTCACGGAACACCTGTAAACTTATCTCCAGGTCCGTTTCATGCTGGAAACCATGCTGGCGCTGAAGAACAATGATATGAGGAAGATCCCTGGCTATGATCCTGAGCCAGTGGAGAAACTGAGAAAACTGCAGAGGTCTCTGGTGGGTTACAGCTTTATGGGGTCTGAACTACCCTAATTGTCCAACAAATTAGTGAAAATAAGGTGTTTTTTTCTTCTTTTTCTAAGAACTAATTTATTTTCATAGTAGTCACCTCTTTTGCCACCAGGTGGCGCCAGACTACACTGTATTATTCACCAACTTTAAAATCATACCCATGATGAGACTGAGCTAAATATTAGGCCACCAAATTAAGCTGTAATCAACATTTTATTTCTTACTATTTTTACAACTTTCATTAAGCATACATGTTGAATGTGTAATACTCAGATCAACCGTAGTGCTGCAGGCAGTGACATGAAACTGAGGGTCTCTCTGGAAAACCTCCTGGCAGCGGAGCAGGTGGGCCGCTGGTGGATCGTTGGGTCATCGTGGAGTGGAGCGCCCATGATCAGCAAGCAAGATGACACGACCACCAAGCAGAGCGCCGCTGAAGGACAGGTAGAGCGGCTGGAGCAACATGTCATGATCATCAGCCCCATGTTTGCAGTGGGACTGCCAGTAAACGCCAGTGTGAGACTCTGTGGTGTGGTTTGTTAACATATGCCGTTTTGTTGAAACATTGATTTAAATCTCTGGCATTATAAATCACATAGACTTTTAGAAAAAACACACACAAACTCAAAAACAATGAAACTGGCAAACTATTTCACGAAACAGTAACGTTTCAGGACACATACAGAGTCGCCTGGTCACTTCCAACTGGAGGTTTGCCGGCTCAGTCCCCAGCCCTGTTGATGTACTGAAGTGTCCTTGGGCAGGGCACTGAACCCCACAAACTGTCCCACCACTGAGGGGTCACAAGCCAGACTTTATATACTGCTAGTCCCACACCCAGATAAATGGGATGGGTTCTGTCAGGAAGGGCAACCAGCATAAAATGTCAAATTAGTATTAGTATGCAGAACAGTGTGATTATCTCTTAAAAAAAATAAAAGGAAGTCGATAGAAGTTGCTTTAGAAAGTATGTGAGACTCTTTGACAAAAGAACCAAAATGACTATCTGTAAATAAATATATATGTTCCAAAAACTAAATGAAACTCAAAACATTTGAAGACATTCATTCCATCATTTAGTAATTTGTGAAATACTTTGTTCATACTGAGCATCCCCTTTTGTCTGTTTTCACTGATGCAACAAACTAAGACTGTTTTACATAGAACTGCCCCATGTCATTAATTTAATCAGTGTTGTGGTCGCTGGTTACATTGTTCTCATCTGCAGTAATGAGTTTCAAGAATATTCTACTTTAGACTGAAAAAAGGAAAATGTGGTCCAACTTCCAGAATATTCCTCTGATGTAAGCTACAGAATAAAATTTTGCTGTAAATAAAAATCTGTTTTCACAAGTGAATGATTATCAGTCTAAGAAGACTCAGGAGGTCTTTAATGTGTATGGCTCAAGGAATGATTGTGATTGAATTTATAGCCTTTTTTCATGTACATTACTGCAGCCGTAATGATACAAATATGATTCATCTGAGAGCAGCAGCATATAAGGTTTGTTTTGCTTATATGTAGTCAGTAGTTACACAAAAAAAGTTTTTTTCTAATTTAAAAAAACAACAACAGAACTTTTAGATTTCAGTGAGGTTTTTCAAATGACCTGCTTTTCAAACAGATTACAAGCTTTTATTTTTCTGTTTTTCCCCTTCAGTTTAGTGCCAACGTTTTAGATCTGGCAAAGAAACAGAGGATGAACACCGACATCAGGAGAAACATCTTCTGTGTGCTCATGACCTGTGAGGATTACCTGGACGCTTTTGAGAAACTGCTGAGGTTTGTTTTGGCTCACATCTTCGTCCTTTTATTAAAACACTTCGATGGAGGGAAGTACACTATAAAAGCTGTCTGCAATTGTGACTTTGATTTCTTTTTCTTTTTATTATTATTATTTTTAAATTCTGTGAGCAGGATGGGCCTGAAGGACAAGCAGGAGAGGGAGATCGTTCATGTTCTAATGGATTGCTGTCTGCAGGAAAAAACATTCAATGCCTTTTACGCTGTACTGGGAGAGAAATTCTGCTCCCACCATCGGCGCTTCCAGGTACTCTTTACTTCAGATGCAAATAGAAAGCAGGTTCACTTATCCATTTTAATACAATTCAAATGGTCCATATGGTGGTCTTTTTTTAAATTGCATTAAGATGGCGTTAAATCAGAACGAAAAAGAAATTACATTAAGTGGTATATCTGCGTGACCACCCAGTCTGTGTGTGTGGCCTGCAGTTCACCTCTGCAGTGTGGGAGCCTGTAACACCTCTCACTTCTGATTTGACTCCCACTGTGACTGCAAACAATAGGGCTGAGACCACACTTCCTACGCTGCTGCCATGTCAGCCACCAGCTCATATCAGAGACTGGTGACCATTGTCCTCATCAAAGACTGAAATGAAGCGGGCAGGAATGTTTACCGCTCACATGTAAACCAGATCTAGATGAGGTTACCTTTGCAAACAAGACGCTTATTTAGGGTGTCCACTAGGGTTGTTTTTTTTAATTATTATTATTACTATAGTAGTAGTATAGGAGATGTTGTTTTAAACATGCAGAAAATGTATGAAATATGATTCAAAGATATGCTTTGTTTTGGGACTTCAGGTTTTTAAGAAAAATCTAATTTAAAAAACCTAACATAAAAACACATTTTTTCAGAAAACCCAGGAAATGCATCATTTTTAAAATATATATATTTTAGGAAATGTTTTCTTCATTGTTGTTTCCTGACATGTTGTGTTTTGCAAAGTCTTTGGGATTTTGTTTCAGCTTATTTTTCTACATTTTTACCTCTGTTTTTGTGTTTTGTGAAATGTTTTGTTGAGGTTTCCAAAATGTAGTTTAGTTCTAAGATTCCTTTTTTTTTTGTCTAATGTTGTTGTTGATGGTTTGCCGCTGCCTTGGTTTTGTTTGTCGTAATATTTAGCTGTAAATTTATGAGTCCAAAATCCCCCAATCACTCAAATTAGCATCTCCTGTTACAGAAATAACTATTCTTGTCGATGTGTTTTGCCTCTTGAGGATTTGAAGGGAAAACAGATGACATAGCTTCAGTTACTCATCAGTTAGAGCTGGCTGACCTTCTAACATTTAAATGTAGGCGTACTTGTGTATTGATTAATGATTTAGCAATGGATGTTGAGTCTGAATTCAGTGTTTTCACTGTCACAAAGTTGGCTCTCTTTTAACCTAGCTAGATCACCGTGGTAACTCTTTGATTGCATCATCTATGAAAAAAAGAAAAAAAAAAAAGCACCATCCTGCTGCTGAAAAAAAAATTAAGACTGAAGCGTTTAAATATTATTAAGTATGGAGTTGGTTTAGCCTGTCTCTAAACCATAACAAACATTGCTCCAGCCAATCACTGAAAAGGGGAGGGTTCATGCTCTAAGCAAATGTAAAAGCGGGTGGAGCAAGCGTGTTTTGTTGTTTTCTTTCAAATATTAATATTTGTCACATTATCCAGATATCCCTGAACCTACCTTTTAAAGTTTGTCAATATGCAACATTTCTACATTGATCATTTCAAATTTAATGATAGTACAGTATTTATTCTGTTAACTTTTTCACCATTTTATGTCTTAAATAGTTCTATCATGGATTCTAACCTTAAATAAAAAAAAAAAAAACATGTTGAATTAACACCCACAATAGTTCTCAACTTAAAGAATGCAGTAAATGTTCAGTGTTTAGATCTATATTGTCCCAAAAGTAGCTTTTTTTTCTGACTGGCCAAAATATGCTCTAAACACTACTGATGCTGTGGCAGCGTATACACACATTAGAACATTAATTTCTCTGCACATGATATAAGAGAACAGCCAGTCAGCAAAATTTAAATGTACGCAAGTAGAATTATGCAGGTCATTAAAATGGCCATGTGATATTCATGTTATGACAGGACAGCATCAGAGATAAATGCAGCTCTGTAGTAGAGCTGAAATAAGCAGCTATAACATCAGCTGATATACTTCAATAATTTGCACATCTAACATTTGTCTCTCAGCTTTTTCTTCTATTTCACTTGTTGCTACAGTGTCTCTTTCGACTACAATATGTTTTGTTTCACATGTCTCCATTCAAAGAACTTGCTCTATTGCATGAAATGTGAAGCGATTGTTTTTCTTTTGTGTTGAGGATGCATCAAGCGCCATGTTTAACACCTCTTTTTTGTGGGGGACGCAGAGCCTACAGAATAAAGTCTGAGTAAACAAAGAAAGATCACAACCGCTGTCTTATACCCTCTCTGAGAGGACTTGAAGGTTTCGCCAAGCCAGCTAACAGAAAGGAAGCCCAGCCATATTGATCTTGCTTTGTAGTAAACTCCTCTGGATTTTTCAGCTACTGCACTGTTTACATTTGGATCGCTGTCTTCAAACACAGGGATACCAGAGTATTTACCATGGGTCTCAAATATTGATACTTGTGATTTGTGAAATTTATGGCTGTCAAATTGTGTGACACTAAAAGATCACGTGAAGGCCTGTTTACTGAATTGTATATGTTGAAATGTTAAGGTTAGGTGAAAACAGGCAGACCAGTATACCGAAGTACATGAAATTATAGCCAGTAGTTTGGGACTGTTGTAACTTAATGAGCCTTCCAGATTAGTGACGAACACTTTTTTGATAACACCTTTCATGTGATCAAATTATAATAATTACTTTTATTTTTCTGAATTTATTGGGTTTGAATATTTGCTGTACCTAGTGTCGTCCACTGGGGCCCAAAACTAGATTAGATAAGAAAACAATTTTCAAAGTCCCTGTTTCCTTTTTCCATGACCTGCTGGTTGTCATAAGTCCTTTGCCATAATAACACACAAAATATCAATATTTCAGAGTGACGCGTAGTCTTTTTTTTTCTTCATTTGTAGATTGTGACTAATTTATACACACGTGTATTTTAAAATTAATGAAGTGCTTCGTGTTCCTAGATGACGTTCCAGTTCAGCCTGTGGGACAAATTTAGGGAGCTGTCCAACCTTCCCAGCAGCACCTTTAATAATCTGGTGCACCTGGTTACCCACTTTCTCCAGAGGAAGTGCCTCTCACTCTCCATTCTCAAGGTGAGCGAGTTTGTGTGCAGGCTCTGTGTGTTATTATTTGACGTTATTGATTGAATAAAACACACTATTTACTATCATTCCTGTGTTTTCCTTTGTAGGTAATAGAGTTTGGGGAACTTGATAAAGTCACAGTTCGTTTCTTGCGGCAAGTTTTGACCAAGCTGCTAAATGACACTGAGCCTGAGGAGCTGGCCAGCATGTTCGGAAGGTGAGCTCCATTGTTCCTATTTGAACAAAAAAGTTATTTGCACACAATATGAAAGAACATGTTAAGGGTTTACCATGTTAATAATCCTGTGAAGCTGTAGGGATTTGCAAAAGGCACCAGATTCCTTAAGTCACAAGATATATTGTGTTTTGAGTAATGTAAACCTGTTACCCATCACACTCAACTTAACTGCTTGACACTGCAAAAGTCTGTAAATCAATGTCTCCCGTTGTTTTGCGTATATTAGGATTTCAGGAATTCCCAAGCTAGGAATGCTGCGCGAAGGCTTGAAGCTTTTCATCAGTCACTTCCTCCTGAAGAACGTCCAGTCACAGGAATCAGCTGAGCACGCAGCGCTGCTGTTGGAACGCGCTCGGGTCGCCACCAAAGCCATGGAGGCCAAAGAGGCCAAGCTTAAGCTGTAAAACATGCATGCGCACCAGAAATCTAAAAATATGAACTTCAGAACAGAAGGAGGCTTTTTGGGTTGAAAAGACTCATAGTAGAAACCACACAGACCTCTGAGAAAATCATTAATAATGCTTTCGATGTGGAAATTACTTTTTTCTTGTATTTATCCTTTCACCAACACGCTTTTCTAATCATTGGTACGGTAATTAATTCAGTGCTAATTGGTTCAGCTCTGTTGTTCTGAAAAGCAACAACTAAACATTGTGCTTGTGCTTAATGATGAATTCGTGACAATGACACAAATGTATATTTTAATTTACTAAACGTATTTTCCAGGCCATTTCTTTTATATTTCTTAATAAGATGTACAAAACCAGATTAACTGTGGAAACATTTTATTTGAAGCTTTAGTTCCTCTTTTGGAGCAATAAATAACTTCTTAAGTATAATAAGAAGCAATGTATGAGTGTGTTAATTTGTAAAGCCCCCTATAAAAATCTAGATAAGACTACAGAGGTGCTGTAGTATTCCATACACTTAAGACCTCTCTAATTTTCTTTTCTTTTATGCGTTGATGTTTTTTTTCCCAAGATTTTCCACTTTGAGGCGGTGTGAAGTCAGAGTTAATATTGCACAGTTTGCATGCTGGAAACCATGTTTTTTTTGGCATAACAGTACATATTATACCCTACAGAGCATGAAGGATATTTTAATCGCACCTTTTCATTCTGAGGCACAACTGATAGGCGAATATTTGTACAATTATATCCTTTTGTATTTATTTCCACTTGCCTTTGTGTGTGCGTTCAAGTTAAGAACAGCGAGAATAGAAACCCGGTGGTGTCATTCATTCAGTGTTTGCACGCCCTGATGAAATGACCCGCGGGCTCTGAATCTGGCCTGTTGTGTTGCCCTGACACCAGTGTCTTCCCGCATGGTTGGCATAGCAGAGTCATTCTGTTACATTTGATACTTGCTCCTATTAATTAGCTCCATTGGTGTGGCCTGTAGCAATGTTAAGGCTGGAGTGTGGGTGTCCTTAGGTCAGGGAATGGCCACCAAGGTCAGTCAGAGGAAATGTTAATCTGCAGTTCATGAAGGGACTTCTGAAGTGCTTTCAGTCTAGTTAACCTTTTAAGATGCCGCAGTGGTTAAAAGGCTTCATGACTGCATTATTTTATCAGCACAAAGATGCAAACACACTGGCGTGTTGAGTGAAAAATTGAAGCATACTGTGAGAGAAATTTTCCCGTTCAGGTGGAGATAATGGAATCAATAGGCTCGCTGCAGTTCCCACTCAAGCTGCTGTCTGCAGCTAGAAGGCCGAGCACTTCCTTTAGCCTTACCTTGTGACCCTTAGTTGAACTTTAATTTAGTCAGCTAAAGCAAACAGTTGATGATAACCAATAGATCATTCAGTAATCCTGTTACAAATGGCTTGGAATCACTCAAACACTGCTGTAGATCAACACTTATCACTACAGCAACACTTGAAATCATTTGTTCAGCAGTGTTGCAATGAAAAAGCACATGTGCTGGTGAGTTAGGACTAAAAGTTCCATCAACATGGACTAAGCTGACAAATAGGTGTTAGACATCATCAGATTTGTCATCAAAAAACATCAACCACACTGACACAAAGTAAAGTTCAAAAGTGCATTTAAAAAAGGTTTCTTTAAATAATACGTTTTTATAGGCTAAATGTTATTTGTAGTTGGTTACAATGAGTTGATATTTAAAAAATATTTCCACTCCTGAAAATAGCACCTGCAGCAGCCAAGTTGTGCTTAACGCGCCTTTAAAGCGGTTTATTAATAGGAGGCCATTGTTGGTGTGGTGTGAAATGTTTCCTCCGTCTGACTACCTACTTGCTGTTTGCTCTCACTGCACGTTTGCACAGATCCGACAGCGCTAATAACAGTAATTCCCATGACCGGACCTGTCAGAGCACAGAGAGAAAACACGAGGCTCCGCCACCTCCAGCCTCAAACCCCGCCAGTAAATCATCCACCCGGGGACTATTTTCTGTCAAAGACGATGCGCTAAAATGACCGTACATTTCTCTTTTGTACAAAAAACTTTTTTTTTTATTTCACATTGTTTGCAGCAAAGGAAAGGCTGAACAATAATTTAGCATGCACTTGTATGGGCGATTTATAAATACATTATAGAAAAATAAACGTAACATTTTCAGCCTGATATGACGCACTGATGGGAAATATGACATCAGAGAACAAAATAAGACAAATGACTGCAAATAACTTGCTGTATGGGCTATAGGTCGTCGTTAGATAGCTATTTATTGTTGACAGGCCGTCACAACAGGTAAAGATTACAAATCCTGAGCCAGTTTACAACGCCATGCAGTAGCTCCCCTACAGCCGAGAGTGAATCTCTGAGTAAATAAAATCTCATATTATTGCTTGTTTATAAACACGTAGGTCTGATATTGACCAATCATTTTTCATAACAAAAATCTCTTATTGTATGTAGTTGATTAGAGTTCGAATAACATGCAACCGCATTTTGTACAGCAAGAACCCCCCAAGAGTCTTTACATGGATGTGGCCCTTATTTGCTTCAAGGCTGCGGACTGATATCGCTGTTTTGATTCCGCTCGTCGTCCGAAGAGCAGTCTGATGAATTGTAGAGGAAACTGTCGCCTTCGTCGTCGTCGCTGTCCCTGAAGTCTCTTATCCTGCCATTTTTTGAGTCCGTCTTGCCGTGATAGTCCGATTGTTCGAGTCCGTCTGACTTTTCCTGGCCGCTCTTGGAGCCTTTCTGCTTCTCGGCCTCTTGGGCGGCCTGCTCTTTGGCCTTTTTACTCCTCTTCCACTTCATGCGCCTGTTCTGGAACCAGATTTTTACCTGCAAGAGCGGCGGAGGGATACATCCGTTATTTAGGTTGTGGTGTCGCTGCCACTTCAAGTTAACCGTTACAGTAATTAGCATATTTCTTTATGTCTATTTAGGCACGGAATTGAATTTTATTTTATTTTTTAATAATGTTATTACTTCTCATCGTGTCTATTGTGTATTTATATATTTAAAATAGCATATTCTTTAAAATGAAATGCAAGGAAAGAGGCTACGTAACTACGTAATTGCGTAAAGGTGAGTCTACCTGAAATCGGAGTCTTCTGAGTTACAATTGAATAACACTACAAAAATATCGCCATTGTTTTTCATGTTACTCTGAGCCTAAAAAGTGTATTAAACCTGCAAAAGAGGGCTTTTTTAATGGGCAAACCAAATGTTTAGCTTTTATAGCCCAAAGTTACTGTGTAACCTCTCGTGCTATTTCTTCGTTTCATTGATTGTGATATATGTATATGTAGGTATAAATGATGCGTCACATGTAGGGAACTTCTGATCTGGTCTACCTGGGTTTCTGTCAGCATGAGGGACGTGGCCACCTCGAAGCGCTTGGGTCGTGATAGATATTTGTTCAGCTTGAACTGATGCTCCAGCTCCAGCAGCTGCTGACTCGTGAATGCGGTTCTTGGTCTTCTGCACTTCCCCAGCAAGTTGGACTGCGCCTGAGCTGCAAGACAAATAAAAAAAACAACAAACATACTATGCATTTTACAACAAATCCTCACTTGTATTTTGCACAAACTGGCGGTTTATGGAAAGAAATCACAGCTGGAATAAAATAATTACATTTTTTAAAAATGTTCTAGTTATGTTGCGGGCAAAAGGAAAGAGAAATTTTCTTTCTTTTTTTTTACATTTATGGGACTGCCTCTATCTTGGCACAATAAAACAGCGGTTTCTTCAGGGGCGGGCTAGTCCACATATGAATATGTCCATAGACGAGCTATTTGCACCTTCATTTTGAACAAATCTGTTAAAAACGAGCAGAAACAAAAAGGCAGTATCTGGTGAGCAAATCGCATGTGGACTGTGGCTTTCACACTCCACCGCCACTTTCCCACTGTCCATTATCTGTCCATTTTAGTTCCTCTCACAAAAAGCACCTCTGTATGACAGCCTCTTCATCCAGACGATAAAATCAGATGATTGTGCAATAATATTCATAAGTTAAAATAAGCATTTATTGTGAGGCTTTACTCTAGATTTGAATACAGCAGCATAATTTTAGAGAGACTGAATATTTGATAGCTATATTTTAATTAAAAACTGTATGATGTTATATTTTTATTTTTGTTTTAATGAATAAGTCTGCATTACAGTCTCTACTCACAATTGAAGTCGGACATTTTGGGCAGCATCATCCCGGCTGTGGAAACCCGAAGCCAGTGGTCTAGCTGGAAGGTGCTGGCTGTCAGTTTGATGGGATCGCTGGTGTGATGGTGATGGGAGCCGTGCGGATAGGAGTAGGACAGGGCAGGGTGTTGGCCTGTGAGCGCAGCAGCCGAGTAGGTGTACATGGGGTGGCCGTAGAGAGCCTGGGCCGGGATCCCTGCAGTGCTCTGCGGATGTAATCCAATCATGCCGTGGGGGCTGTTGAGGAAACCCGGTTTAGGTACCAAGCCGCAGGAGGAAATCCTCGGCGGAGACGGCGTCTCTGTGCGTAAAGACTCGGCGCTGGTGGTCAGCTCCGGGGCAGCCGCACTTCCAGACGTCGGGATGGAGGAAGAGGTCGACAGGGAAGTCACAAGCGCGAGCGGGGACGTCTGCACCTTGGGTGTATCAACTGCTAAAAGCGCGTCAATGCGAAAGTTTTTGGATTTCTCCATTGGTCACCGGGTGCGCGTCCCTGTCGCCACTGCGGCTGTTAAACTGGAGAAGTCAGCACCGATTTCCCACGTCTCAAAAGTTTTGATGCGATCCGGAGTGCGAGAAAGGAGCTCAGTTTGACACTTAATCCCGGTCGGATGGAGGCGATTGGTGCAGCAGTCTGGCAGGGGGCTGTCCCAGGAGCATGAACTCAACAACGCCCCCCTCCTCTTCACCATCAGACTTTCTAGAAGACAGGATGCTGAAAACGAAAATGACGAAAACAAAACCTTTTTTATGCAGGTTTAACTGGATGCATAATTCAGTCGTAAAATGTCAAAGTCAGTTATTGAATTTGCCTTAAAATTATTATTTTTTGTCATGCTTGTTGGACACGTGTTCTTTAATAACTTTGTAGTTTGTAGAGTCGATGGAGCAAGTGTAACATCCTCAAGGTTGTTCACCTTGAAAGTGACTCATTTACCAACAACATAGGTCTATATATTTTTTGTTTTTGTTATCGAAATCCTAATTGCTATTTTATAAAAAATGAAAATAGAAGTAGGCTAGGTCTATACACCATGTTCAGGGTTTTTCTGTTTATTTAGCAAAATAAAAATAAAATAAAATAAACAGAAAGGTGTGTGTTGGGGAGGAGGAAGGGGGGGTGATAAATAAATAAAAGTGATGGACTCGCATGTGCTGATCATGGAAATTATATAAGTGACACGAAGGGCATGTCACTTATTGAATTCAGAGAGGAAAAAAGATAACGTGCGCAAAAGCGCAGCACCATGACAGGCGAACAGGGAAATTTAAGTAAAAGCCCTCCTTCTGTTCCCCCATCACGCCCCCAAACCCGAAGGTGACAGATGCACCCTGACATATTACAATGAAGCTGTAAAATACATTCTTTCTACTATTAACCTTACTCACGATAGTAGTGGAAAATCAAGGTTTTCTTTGAGGTCTTTGTTGGTTGTTTTTTTTCTCTCCATATATTTAGTTTTCAAACAATAAATAGGCTATATGAATGAGAAAAATATCAGTTCCGTTCAAAATAAAATAAACTGTAGAAAGGATTCAAATTTCAGTACAAAAAAAAATTATAATCGTGGAAGGAGGAAACTTATAATTGAAAGCTCTAAAGTGTGATGAGGAGAGAGATGTAATCGGCCCACGCAGGCTCCGGGTGACTTCGGTCTAATAAGCCACTTAAAGTTAATGGAAGAGGAGGTCAAAACGAGAATTATTGACACCCCGTTGCCCTTAACCTGTCTACCAATAAAGCTGATTAGTTTTTGTCAATTCATCAGCCGAGCGCGCTCCTGGGACGTTTATTTGCTCAGGGGAAATCAACAAGTCAGCGGGTAGTTTTCAAGTAAAGGATCGCCATTTAATTGTGGACCTTGATGATCATGACCAATTACAGAATGATAACTGGGAGATTGATGTGGATGGGAGCCGGGCCTGCATTTAAACATGAAAAAAAGAAGAGAAGCCAGAAAGAAAAAGGAAGCGAATTCACTTAATTTGCTGTGTCTCTGCGTAAGTGGGCGCATGTTAAAGAATTGCCCACTATAGACAAATGTGTACCTTCTGTTCATTTGTCCTAAAATTCCTAAAATAACAATTCCACACAAATTATTTTCAGTTTTCACTGCCCTTTGCTCTTGATTTCTATTAATCTAACTTCCATTTTGGGCACCTCACGCGAGAAACATGAAACTGAGAAATTTAAAACTCTTTATTGTTGTTTTTAAGAGTTATCTTTAAATCTATTCGTTCAATAGAAACGAATTAACAAAAAAAAGAGGTTCTCGGAATTTTTAAATGTATCTTTGTGCCATATGCATGCATGATTCTTCTAACTAGACTTGTGATTGCCACAACCAGAGCTGCGCCTTGTCCCCGCCATGGCTTTAATTTCATTAAGGGCCCCGCATGAATATTTCTATTAAAGCAGCGATGAAATATGGAGCCATTTACTATTGGCCTTCGGCGATCAAGCAGATTTATCACTCCTTTTCATCACATTTAAGAGAGAGAAAATTAATAAGGCGCCCAAGATGCAACTCGACTCTAAAAACCTTTTTCTTTCCAGAAAGCTGTTAATTTGCCCCGTAATTACGTCCACAATTAACTAAAATACAAATCAAAGTGACAAATCGGGAGAGTTTATATATTAATTACCTGCGGTAAATGTGTTCATTATGAAAAGGCAGTTTAAGGACCTACTCTGTCTCTTTTAATGCCATAAATACGGTCGCTAAAATTGGCACAAATGGCTGCTTTCATGAAACGTGTAAAACTGCTTTTGAAAACATTAATGGCTCATAATCATTTGGATTTTTCAGCAAAGCATCCCTTGGGGTGTATTCTCACAGTCAAAGGAAAATCTTTAATGTCACCGTCATCCATGAGGTAATCACAAGAAAGACTACCGACATGGGAAAAATCCGAGAGCACTGCTATTTTGTCTTAGATATCATCAGTTGACTGTATTTGGCTGTATTTGCTTTTGACCACAGTATTTTGACACAGTAACAGAGCTTTGTTAAGAAACCATTTACGTCATGTTCAAGCTTGTGAAGCTTGTTCAGCCAAAAAAGGCCCAATAAGCTGTCAGGATGTCTACTATACTAGTGCTACAACAACAATAATAATAATAATGATATATGTGTCTGCATGTAGGCTATACGTATATATGTACATATATATGTGTGTGTGTGTGAAATATTTCATGAAACAATAAACTATATAAATAAATTGAATTGAAACTACTGTATTGAAAATGTAGGCTATTGAAGCTCATCATTTTTTCTCCCCTATTCTTTAGTATCGAACAGTGCTAACATGTCTCTTACGCTTGTTTTTTTTCTTCGTTTAGTTTTTAAGGCTGTTCCATTTTATTACACACAACATAGATTGCATAGCCTATATCTCTAACTGTAAAAAAAAGAGAAGAAAGGAAAAAAGGAAAAAAATATAAACTGTACTGACCTGTAGGCCCTATACATGTTAATATTAATAA
>JBAMYA010000013.1:10752205-10769659 GCA_037176975.1 Arrhamphus sclerolepis
CCCCCCCCCCCCCCCCCCCCCCCAAAAAAAAAAACCCCCCCCAGATTCAGTGGGGGGAATGGAGGTTAGAAGTGGGTTCTTTCGATTTGGTTTTTTTTTTTTTTTTTTTTTTTTTTTTTTTTGTTAAATTCCATATGGGTGACGTCTTAATATTATGACTGTGTGCAAAACAGTTATGTTCCCAGAAGTTTTCTTCTTCTAATTCTTCTTCTTCTTATTATTATCATCATCATTATTCAACAGGGATAATACAATGCAGTGGTGAAAGATACGGTGTAAACTACAGGTTAGATATATGAAAATAGAGCAAAGTACAATTGCAAAAAACACAAGTTATACTGAAAACCACAAAAAATATTTTTTTTAATTTGGAGTTCCACGTGTTGATGGCTTTCTTATACATGAGGTAGAAATAGTCTCAATATAAGATTCCATTTCTTTATGAAAAGTAAAGAAAGATGGATGGTTTTCATAACCATTTATTTTAGTATATGTAATTTCCCTACTGAAATAAGACTTGCAAAGGAAATGGAACCTCCAAATCCTTAGTGAAGCCAAATAAGACTTTCTTTATATATGATGAAGAAGTATTATGGATATCATCAAAACTAAATAACAAAAACTAAAATATTTGACAAAAGCCTCTACTGTGTTCACAAGACCAAAAAAGGTGTAAAACAGTCTCACAGAAAGTGCATGACATCAATGTCATCCCTGAATTTAACTAAAGTGAATAACAATGATGAATAATCTTAAATGAAACTTTGACTTTGTTGACAAGCAGAAATTTGCCAGGCAGAGTCCATATCTCGATCCAACACGTCTTAGGCTTGTTTATTATGTCCCCAGAAGTTGAGTCATTCAAACGCACATACACACGTGTATAAAAGAACCTTCTCTATGGCTCTAGTTAAAAGGCGGGCCTAACATGTTATTGACGTTGATTTTATCCAATCCACGGCCTGGTATGTGTAGGAAGCGGAAGCAGTTAAGTTAACTGTGTTGTGTTGATTTTTCAGGAGTGAAAGAAGACTTGACGTTTGGATTCACCTCAGTAGCCTTCTCACTGTCACTCATTCATTCAAAAGTCAAAGGTAAACTCTTTATAGTTTGTCGAGCGACGTTTCTCGTGTGTGTAGCCTGTGAATTACACGTTGTTAAATGAAGACACCCGGCTAGAGGAGTTAGCATGTCTGCAGCTAACTAGCTGCTGGCTGTTAGCCGCAGTGCTAATGTCAACAAAATCATCACGCATGTTCGTATTTGAAGTCGTGCGGAATGCTGTGGTTCTTAAGTGGTTTTTTTCTTTTAATTTACCCGTTGAGGCTTGGTCTTGAGGAGCATAAACGACCCTGTTAAGCTCCTGACAGCTGCTGAGTCATGAGCTAGCTAAGTTAACAGGCTAACAGACTATTGTTGCAGTTGAAGTGGGATTGTTAGTGGAAGTGTGGTAATCTGGTAACTTGTTAGTGGAGCAACCAGCTGAAGTTCACACTGTGATGTTGTTCGACAGCCGTCCACACAGTTTAAAACACATCAATGTCATCGGCTCTGTATTCTGATTGCTAAAGCTGTTTGTAAATTAAGAGCCTCGTCATGTCGTCAGCTATTTTGCTTTTTTTTTCCCTCTTAATTTTTTTGGTTTCATTTTTGTGATTGCTTTTCGCTGTCGTGTCAGACTTTTATTCCAACTATTTTGTTTAACCCTCAGAACTCATTCAGGCTTTTTTTTTATTTTTTTTACCCCCATTACTATGTTAAGATGTATGGAGGCTATAAGAATGTTCAATATAGACTAGCATTTTTTTTTCCCAGCACACATTTTCGATAACTATATAAACACACCTGAGCAAGAAGTACTGAGAATTTTCAAAGTAAGACTGGATTTCCTACCTATTGTCAATAAAATGTCACAGGTTTATTTGGCTTGTTTTTATGAACAAAAAGACTTGTCTATTGTGTGAGTTCTGTGAAATTATAGCTACTTCTGTTTTAAAAACAATTTTCTATATAAAACTGATCATAACTTTGACTAGACAACACAAAAAAGATGACATTTTGTAAAGTTGGAAGGTGTGGCTATAAACATGCACTCCCATAATGTCCATATAACACGTTGTCTATTATTTCAATGGCAATTTACCAAGGGTGTACCTTGCCACAGACCTGTGACACTGGAGCTCTAAGGGTTAATGTTTTGTTTGTTGTTTTTTATTTCTTCTTCGCTCAGAAATTGGTGCATATTAGTGAATCGGTCCATGGGAAGAATCTAACCATGTTCAGCTTTGAGGGAGATTTCAGAAGAAGACCCAAGGTGTCACTGGGGGGAGCAAGTAAAAAGGCAAGTGTCATTTCATTATACAGGAACAATGATGCATAAGGAATCAGCTAGAGGTATTATACTTTATACATTTAGTTAAACCCTTCACATAAAGTATTTTATTCTTTAAAGTGTTCAGCTTGTTTTCTGTTGCTTTTCAGGAAGAGAAAGCATCTCTGTTGCACCGCACTCAAGAAGAAAGACAAAAAAGAGAGGCGAGTCAATGCCTATGCCTTTGTTTGCATGATCTTTCACTCAAAACAAAATGTAAACTAAAAGATGGTTTTCTTTTAATGAAAACTTAATGATCATTGCAAATTTATTTTCATTTATTTAACCAGAATGTCCTATTAAGCTCAAATGTCCCTTTTTCTAAGGTAACAGCCATACAAAATCGACACCTACAAAATACACAGTTGAACTATGAAACACAGTGACAGCTGTTCAAACATGTTGGCTTCTCAAGAAAACCAATATTTCTCCCTCACTGCATTTTTAAAACTCCTACTCTAAAAACTGTTAGTAGATATGATTGTGTTTAATTTAAGAACCATGGAACATGGTGGAAAGACAGTGTTTTTGTTAAGATCTGTCCAAGCCGAGGGGACCTTCAAGAGCAAAGACTTGGAGCATGTAGATTGTAACCACTAGAAGTGACAGAGAGAATCACTGGCAATGGTAGTAACATGTTACATAAAGAATGAAGTATTAATATTCTTCAGAATACACACATGATAATGTCTGTGAAGTTTTTGTTCCAGTTTACATAGCATTGATGAGAGATGTGAGGCCTTGTACAGTTTCTGTTAGAATTTTATTTAGTTGTATTTTAATTTTCCATTGTTATGCTGTACATAGTTGTACAGTCATAGTTATAGGCTCTCCTTACATCTTCTGATAATCTTGATTATTATTATTGGGGGGGGGTCTATAGGCTGGGCACCATTCACTTTGTGAAAATCCTCTCTTGTAAAATGGATCTGTAACACCCTTCTTTCACTTTCATTTCCACCAGTATAGAATGTACCAAACTACTTTCAACAGAGCAATGGTGGGCTTTATGCATTGACTCTAGGAGAGGCATCCAAGAGCTGATGATTTAATTCTGGTTGCTGCCCAGGCCTGGCCAATATAATTATGAAATTAAAATCTGATATAGGAATGAGAGATTTGTGATCACTGATGTCATAATTTATTTGTTTTTAAAATGTACTTTTCTATTATTTAGGATGAAAGGAAACGATTGAAGAACGCCATAATTATTCAGTCCTACGTACGTGGCTACCTGGACTTGAAACGACAGGTGTGTTTTGCCAGCACAATATATACTGTTAGTTGCAGTCCAGATTTGTGATCATAATTGGTCACAGTAAAAATTACACATTGAGAAGTTTTGCAGCCTTTTATAAAATAAACCATGAAAGTCACCTTCATTTATTTATTTAAATCTCTGGTCATATTGCTAAATTATTACGATGATGATGTTGGAGTGAGACACACTGGGCCACCGCTAGGTTGACATTGTGCATTTGTGTGAATGAATGAATCAAATGTAATTGATCACAAGCAAACATCCTCATAGTGCCAGAGTGCTTTAAGTAGATGCCAAGCTGTTGTATTTGTTTGGCACATTTTATTTTTAGTATTTGAACATGGTGATATTCTGATGACTCTGCTTAAACAAAGCATGTTCAGTATTTTACATATGCGTTTCTTTCTTCCAGTATGCCATTCAGAGGGCTAAGTTTGATGAGTGCATCAGTCAGACACATGGAGGGGGAGCTCAACATGGCCTAGACAGTGCTGGTCTCTGCCTCTTATCAAGACAACTCATATTTTTCTACAGACAGAATATAGATGCACATAGATTGGTGAGAATACCAAATGTTTTTCAGGTCATGCACTGATGGTTCCAGAGATGCTATTGTAACCAGATGATGTGTGTGGAAAAAGCAAGTGTATGTTCTAAAATCATATATGTCTCTGTTTTAACAAAGATATGGTTATGCCAGAACCTGGTGAAACACAACAGCCAGTTTGTGAAGCTGTTGGTCAGCCCTCAGAAGCAGACATGTGTTTTTCAGATCAAGAGGATTTTAGGCTTCTGCTGCAGGTACAGTATTCCCAAACTTTCTAATAAGCAGCTCAAATATCCAAACAGCTTTCTAGGTTTATACATTGCAGAAACGGAAGTTGATATGAGGTCATGTTTTTTTTCTCTTTCTTTCTCCAGACTTCTGCAAAACTGCACAGATGATGGTTTAAATGTTGCAGTTCCCATGCGCATGCTAGAAATATTTTCTTCAGAGAAAACCTATCTTCCTGTTATTCTAGATGCTGAATGTGTAGCGTCTTTACTCGAGCAGATTTTGCACTATATGGTACAGAAAGGTAAGTCAAAAATAGATGTCTTTGGCTTACTTTAAACATATTCACATTTGGAATAAAAAAGCCGTTATTTTATTGTATATGTTGACAGTCGCATAATCTGCTTTACATTCTGTGCTGTGATGCATCCATTGTCAGTTTTTTGGAGGGAACATGTGTTCTGTAGTTTACAGCAGCTCAAGGCATCTTATTGAGTTTACTGACCATTATAACAAGTGTGATAAGTATAAATATTAAACCTGTTGTGATACTAGTATTTTTTTTTATGTTCTTGTAAACAGATAGAAATCTAGGTATTTTATCTAGTTTAAATGGGGTATTATGTTTTAATCTTATTTTGTGTCCTCCCATTAGGATACTACAGGTCGCTGTATATTCTTGTAAATCACAGGCTCCCCCCCAGTCTGGACTACAGCGATGCTCCCTCTATCCCTCTGGCAAGCACATTGTTGGAGCACATCCTCAAACCTTTGCACTTTACCTACTCTTCATGCACAACAGGCGCAAGGTACAAAAAAAGAAGAGAAAACTGTTCATTTATTTTCATGACTTTAGACAGATGGATTTCTTTAAAATGTGCTTTACAGTTCTTTTCCAAATATCAAAATTGCTTCCAAATTTCACTTACTGGGAGTAAAACATTCAGGCATGTACAACAAATGACATAACAATTTGGCATGTCTACTGTGTATTTTGCATCAGAAGGCATGTTCAAAGAAAATGTTTTTTTTTTAGAAATATAAACAAATTTAGCATAGCAGCAAAAACTGCAGAGATTAACTAATGGACAACTCACACACACACACTGCTTAAAAGTCCACTAACATAATAGTTTTTAGTTTCTCATCCAGAGCCATACATTTTTTTTTCTGGAAAAACCTGTTGTTGAGCAGAAAATACAAGTGAATAAAAGAACAACAAGGCTGGCCTGCGGTATTTAACTTATTTGATTTGTGAAAGAAATTCTCTAAGAAACTTTAGAATCTACCCATGTCTGTAGACCACCCAGTACCTACAGTAAAGAGTACTGAAGATAGATTCATGGCAGGAGGAACCGATGGTCTTTGTCTCCTATGATTTCTTTAAAATCATCAATTGCACTGATCAGACAAACTGTAGCAGTCTTTCTTGTCCCCTGTGGTCATTGGTGAAAGAGTAATTACTTCAGAGACTAATTTACAGCGAGCCATAAAAGTCTCCCCAGTGTTGCCTGCCCGTTGCAGAGCAGAGTATCGGGCTATTTGCCCTCAGTTTGAGACATTCTTAGTAGCAAACGACAAGAGGACTTCTTTTCTTCTTTGAAGAAAAGCAAGGCGGGAATGAGAAGCTTGTGTACGCACTGATTCTAACTAGTAATTATCTGACTTGGCTCACCAGATGTGTGTGACTGGGGTACACAAAGCAGCTCTGTTAGCAGAGACAATATTGGAGAACACATGCATTACAAAAAGCAAGATGATCTTAAATCAACCCACCCTTGTTAGTTAACTTTTGTGGGAGCCAACAGTTTCTTTTTTTTGTGCATGTTAACCTTTTCACACGCCATATTATTGTCTAATTTGTTTGTTGTCTTGCAGGCAGTTTGTGTTTGCAGCTTTTACCGAGGAGTTCATCTCTGCACCGTTTACCGAGCAGATCTTTCACTTCTTTATCCCGGCACTCTCAGACTGCCGTCTGTCATTCCCATTTGAGGCCTTTCTGAGCTCACTCCAGGCCACATTTAACTCTTCATCAGCAGCACAGAGCCAAGCACCATGGGTGTTGTACTTTGTCCTCTCTGCAGGGGAGAACTGCCTAGGTGAGTGGTAGACTTAAGTTTAGCCTGCTATTTGCTGTGTTTATTTCCTTTTTCTGATGCATATTGCTATATATTTTAATGTGACTGATTTACAGAGAGGAAGGCAGGGTAATGTGTACTGTAAATGTGTATGTGCTGGCAGGCTCACTCACAGAGGAGGGTCTGCAGCTGTACCTCCGAGCTCTGCAGACGCTGCTGCCACTGCTGCCGGTGTCAGAAAGCAGCAGCAGACCTGAAGTGAGCAGTGACTCAGAAGATGAAGATGATGCTAACATCCATCCATTACCCATGCAGGTACAGTTTGTAAAGACATTGACATGTCAAGGATAAAACAAAGCTTGCAAAATTTATTTATTAGGCCAGCTGGTGATATGAAAACATAAAAAAAATAGTTTAATAATGAAGGTCCAAACACTTATATGAAATCTGGTTTTAAACAGCTGTTGTGAATGCAGCTTTAATGTTCGTAAACATCAAACATCGGTTCCAAATGCTGAGTGGCTGGTTTTTGTGAATGCAGCTAGAAAAAGGACTTGTACTCATTAAGCGGGATTCATATTCACCAGATGCAAAACGTCCAGCAATCTTTATGAATGACGATATTCAGTTTAAAGCTCCTGTTGTGAAAGATGCTCCCTCCAACTTCAGAGACTGCTTCCAAATGTTGACTGGTATTTTCAAATGCCAGTAAAAAATGTGATTTATCCCCAATATGATTGGATCCATAAACACCCGTGGGTGATAGTGAACAGCAAGAATGTCTGTTAATAAAAATTTAAACTTAGTTGAAAACAGCTGTTGTCAGTCACATTTTGTGCTGCATACAGGTGGAGGTTCACAAGCACAGACTGCTGCCTTAGAATTAAAAGTTAATCAAATGTTACTGCTGGGACATAGTACGGAAGGCAGCCTCCTCTACACACCACTGATGTTGAATTATGGAGACCATTCTTTAATCCATTGTCATTAATTTATTCTTTACTGACTCAACACATGATTTTAACAATAGGGTTAGCCCTAACCCTCACCATGTTTTAGCTGGTAAAGCAATGCTAAGTCTGGCACTGGACCTACTAACTATTTTATTTATTTATTTTTTTTACTGATTTCTGTCAAACATCATAACAGAGGCACATGTGAAACTAGGAGGCAGAAAGCTTCACGTATTCCCATTGTGTTTGTCAAAGATAAGACCCTAAACAGAGATGAAAAGGGAGTTAACTGTACGAGTCACCAAAAAAGATGAATGGAAATTATTCTACATTTTTAGGAAATCAGAGCCTTTTTCCAAGAAGATTGTGGGTCCATGCCAGTTAAAGGAAGTACAGAAGCCTTGTAAGTCTCAAAGGCTGCCAGATTTTCCAATGCCAACTTTGTGTTCCAAAATGCAGAACATGTTCTGTGTCAAAAGATTTTGTTAACACACAGAGAATATGGTTATATGCATCCAAGGATTTATGTTTAAGGTTATGATTGCTTTATAGCTGTTGTATAGATACTGGGTTTCTCACTGACATTCACTAGCAATCAATGTCAAGTGTCAGTATGTAATAATTTTCACCATATGTTGATACCAAATTTATTGATTTAATCAAGAGGTTCTGAGTTAATGATATTAGTGCCAGTCACTCTGGCAGACTGTCTGTCACCGGTGTCTTCTGCATGATGACAGTAGTTTCAGCTTCTGTCAAATGTGACAGGTTCTAAAATAGCTTTATGAACAGTGTTACGGACTGAGCCTAGTGGATATTGTCAAATTAAAGAAACTACACAGATAAATTTGTGACAACCCATTCTTAAAACAGTTTCCATGACAGTACTAATATTTAAAGGTGCTGTGTGCGTTAAAAGATAACCTTTTATTGGATTGTTTCATGTAGAAATCCTGCATATTAGTAGGCAGCAGAACAGAGACATGCAACATGCTTCCAAAGAAAAGGCAGTGTAAAATTAATTAAATATGAATATGCTACATTGGTGCTAGTAGTAAGCACTTGTTATATTCAGATTTTCAGTTCAGGATGCTCTGCTTTTAGATGAGCCCTCATTTTAATTCTGATTTAGTGAAATTTCCTCTGTTGTATGGCCCAAAATACAAAGTTGCAAAAGACTGCATTTTGATAATTATTTGCTTTGTAATTCAGTATGCATCCAGGTAAAAAAAATAAAAAGTAAAATGAAATGAGTCTTATTGGAATGGAAGTTTCTGCATTCCAATTGAATATGATGCTACTTAATTTCTTTACTCATATTTGCTCACCCCAGTCTCCTAAAAAAAAACATCTGCTTGATTCTCTGTTAGGATGACAGCCGGATTTCCGTGCAGCTGATAACAGAGGAATGCGTACACAAGCTTGACACCAAACAACAGACTAACGCCCTGCTCAACCTGGTGTGGAGGGATTCAGCCAGTGAGGAGGTTTTCACTATGATGGCTTCCATTTGTCACACGCTTATGGTGCAACATCGTCTCATGGTGCCAAAAGTCAGGTACGAAGACACAAAGTGTTCATAAATGTTTTTAAATACAATTTAAACAAGGTGAACCTCATAGTGAGACAGGTGCCACTGAATCAAAACATAACATGAATGAATGAATTTAAAGCCTTTTAATCTTTTATTTGATATCATAACATTTTACACATCGTGTCGAGATCAGTCTCCCAAACAGCTTGTTTACACACCCACCTGATATAGAGGAATACACTGACTTTATGTGTTTCTGCACTGTAAGCAGTAATGTAAATAACGGTGAAGCGAGGCAGGCAGACAGGCAGTTATCAGTGGTCTGCACCCACTGGCATTTACAACCGGCAGAGGAAGCAGGGATGTCAGGAAAGCTGTCAGTTGTGGATGAAGGCAATTACCCCTTCTCAGGTTGATTACATTAGGTCTAGGATGTCAGAGATGGTGTGGGGAGGGCTGGATGGCACATCGATGGACAGGAGGTGATCGAGACTGAGCTTCATGGATGGTCAACCTGCTCAAGTTAATTATTAGTGGAGCCTGTGGCTCACTAACTGGCTATAGGATACTTAGATATTCATATACGGTTAACAACTTCATTTTACCATCTTTTGAAGCCTAAGTGTATCTGAAGCAGTGCCTGTAGAAGTAATTGAGTATGTGCAACTACAGTCCAGTCATCAGCCAGTAATTTTACACTCTTGCTAAGAAGCGGCTGAGCAGAATTTCCACAATTTCAGCTTATACACCCTTATCCCTCGTTGATGGCTTCCTCCTCTTCTCCACTTTTATCGTAAATCCTGTCCTTCGTCTTCTATCATTATTGGATATCTGTACAAAATAATTAGCTCACTGAGAAAGATTAATTACTGCACGAGTGGACTGGATAGCTTTACAAGAGGCTAAGGGGAGCAAATTGCATCCTGGCCTTGATTTACAGCTCTTACAGCAAGAAAAGGAAAAGGCTGGCCAGTCGTGTGGCCGGCGCACTGTCTTTTTAATATATGTGTAAAATGGCTTATGAAACTGTACTCTGCCTGGTGTTTTTTCATAGGATAACTTAAAAGTCCAATCAACTGATAACTAAAAAATATTTTTAATTGATTTTCTAATTTTCCAAGTCCTTGCTTGCTCCAGAGAGTTTTTTGTTATGTGACTTTAATTGATTGTGGTAAATATTTGGTTTACTTTCACTCTGATTGTTTGTTTTCAGCCATTATAACGCTCTGCTGCTAACAAGGGCATTCTGATGAAAGTGATCTTCATTTACTTTGAATAGTTGCTGTTATTTTTGTGTTGTCATGAAATGATGATGTTAAATAAGAAGTCAGCAGAACTAATTTGCACTAAGGTGGAAACTTGTTCCGGTATTGAGCCATCCAGTCTGACCTGAGCTGTTATGTCTTTTCTGCTTAGATTCTTTCATTCCAGCAAAATGAAATGATCCAAGCATTATTCATCAAGCCCATTTTCTCTCACACACATACACACATACATGCAACCCTTTTGATGTGTTGACTTTGTTTATTAGTGGTTCATTCCATGATTGAAATGGGGGTTTGGGTTCTCTTAGGCTGTAAATCAGCATTGTAGCTGGCATTTAGTGCTTTGTTTCTCATTTCAATCAAACACCCGCATGACTTGTTATGAGTCCACAGCACTACTCTGTGCTTCTCTCCTGAGCCTTGTTGCACTGACAGATGGTCTGTGCTCTCCACCATCTATTTGTCAAGCCTTATTGAGGTCTGTCTGACAGCCTTTTCCTAATGTTCATTTCCATTTAGGGATTTTTTAGATTTTGTTCTGGTATATTGGATGGTGAGACAGGAATTTGAATGTTGACAATGAGATGAGAACATTTACCACATATAGAATTTACCATTTCCTCATTCAGCCTTCTTTCTTTTATTTCTTTCCTATCTTTTTTTCTTTGAACTTTACACCTTTATTCCAGTGTGAATAAATGAAGGTACCCTATTAAAGTCAGGCATCCTTATAACTGTGGGCACTGTTACTCCCTGACAAGGACCTATTATATTCAAGGGCCCTTTATTTTGCTTTTTAGCTTGCTTACTACATTATTGTCACCTATACCTACCCTTGGTGTGAAAAGCCTTACAGTTTAAGAGTATACACAAACACTGACGCACACTTGAACAAAGAGCACTTTCACACCCGGGTGCCAGAGCAGGTTGTGTAGAGCAACGTTAGGAAGGTATGTGAGCCCTTCTCTGTGCTATCATGTAATTCACCGTGAGTGTGTGAGCATGCTAGTGCTCTGGGGTCACAGCAAAGACCAGGTTGCCCCTCCTCCTCTGTCCTCCATTGTCTTCCTCCACTGGCCATTAAGTTAAATGGGGCTCCAGCAGGAAGCCAGAGGGCTGTTTATGACCCACACTGGGCACCGTCGCCAGCAACTAGTTTACTAATGGAAGGTACCCCCTCTAAATAAAGCTTAATGGCTCATTTAATCTCTTCTTTTGGCCCTCAGAAAGTATAAAAGGAGAGAGAGGCCAAGCAAATTCTGTGAAGGAAATGTTGGATAACGGTGTCATTTTATTTTTTCCGTTCACTTTTTTTTTTCTTTTGTCCTGAGTTCATAATCTCACCATTGCAGACAGTTTGGTGTGGAGTGAGTTATTTTGCTTCTCACACTGATTGTGTCATTTGAAATGGCTCCACACATGTCCTGTTTCTTATGAATGAGATCTGTATACTTAATCCAAACAAATGTTTCAATTTTATGCACTTGTGCTCTCCACTGTCTGCAGGCTTCTCTACAGTTTAGCTTTTAATGCACGTTTCCTGAGGCATCTATGGCGCCTAATAACTTCAATGACAACTAAAATGATCACAGGGTGAGCTACTTTAAACATTGCTTGTGTTTGTTTCTTTGAATGCTATGATAAAATGTATATGTAATCATGCGTTCATCATATTTCTTCTTGTGTACAGATGGTAAATCCCTAATTCTAAGTTTCTACTGTTTCTGCTTGCTCCCTTAGTTCCATGGTACCCCTGCTACAACTGATGTCAAGAGGGTCTCCCATGTCATTTGAGGACTCGAACCGCATCATTCCTCTCTTCTATCTCTTCAGTTCTCTCTTCAGCCACTCTCTTATCTCTGTGCATGACAGCGAGTTTTTCGGGCATGAAATGGAAGGTAATGGTCTTATCAATCTATTATATATTAAGTAGATCTTACAGAGATCATTTTACTGCAATTTGTTTTGTTTGCTAATGATCCTTATCAGTTCACATGCTCCATAAGGGTTTGTTTTACTTAAGAGTCAATATGGCTTTTTGAACATTATATATGTTTGAAGATGCCAGTCCTACTGAAGCTCTTAAAACAATATCAGTCACTTATCCATCATTTCCTACGCCCCTCATATTCAGCAGTCAAAAACGTTCCTCACCATCTTTCAAATGTGAAGATCAATATTTGTTAAGAGATGGTGAACACATTCTCCTTCTCAACAGGACAGATGCAGTCCTCCATGATGCCCTTCAAGCTGTCAGAGCTGGTGACTTTGTCTCGTTGTTTAAGGGATGCTTGTCTTGGAATCATCAAACTGGCCTACCCTGAGACTAAAACAGAGCACAGAGAGGAATACATGGCTGCTTTCCTCAGTGTGGGTGTCAAGACTAACAGTGAGGTCCAGCAGCGCATCCAGGCTGAGCAGAAGCGCTGGGTGCAGCTCTTCAAGGTGAGTTGCATAGCTTTTTTTTTTTCCTGTAATTTACAAATGATGTCCCTTTTTTATTTTTAAAACTAATTCTAGTGCTTAGTGTGCAGTGGAAATTATTTTCCTTAAGCCATTCATTGATCGATAAGGAATTAAATTGGATTTTTTTCTCTCACATTTAACAAGTAATTGTGTACATATATATGTTTTTAAACTATATATTATTGCCAATATGGCACCTTTGGTAACTTCACAACATACACTCCAAATCAATATTTATTGTCGACCATTCGGGTACATTTGTCAGTCTTTAAAGGACTGGGCTGCATCTGTAGGAAATTAAACATTTCTGCTGCATCGAAATTTAAAAAAGAGGAATTTATAGAAGTAAATGTCAAGTGATTAATAAGGGGAAATTACTTTAAAAAATCATTACATCATTGATAAGCATGGAATTGTGATTTTAAGTATTTTAAGTGTCTCAAATTATTAAGAAATATCTCAACGGGAGAAGAATTGACATTGATAAAGTGCAAATTTAAATTATATGTTTGGTTATCAAACTATGTATTCTTGCATGTAGAAAGTATGAGGGCAGATTTGTGTCTTTATTATTCAATTAAAATAAAAGTTGCTTCAATCAAAAAATATATTTTCAATAATAAAAACCTATGCTTCAATCAAAAAAAAAAACCTTTTCAATCAAAAATTTCCCAAACGACACGGGCGTCCGCGGAGGCCGGCAACGGTGCGCCAGCGATCTCCGGGGGTCCACCTGGGTCGAGGGTTGACCAGGTATCGAAACAATGGACCCCAACCTGGGGTGATCGCTGGCCAACAAGTGTGTACATGGACGCGATGATGTAAGTGATGTAGGTTTCTGGAGCTCCTCTGCTCCACCACCGAACCTCGGCTCCCTGCCAGCCATGACTTGCTTGTCAGAAAGATGTCGTTGGTGTAGACACTTGTCACTCAAACATGTCTGACCAATGGCAAAGCATCCGCCCACCGCGTGATGTTTGTGTCAAAAAAAGACTTCAAAACTTTTTACACTTCAAACGAAAAAAAAAAAAAATTCAAAACTTTCATCACTTCAAACGAAAAAAAATCAATATATATAATTTTTTCAATTTTTATTTTGCATTTGAACAGTTTTTCTTTGATTGAAGATATTACTTTTTTGATTGAAGCAACCTTTTGAAATTGAATAATAAAGACACAAATGTCCTACCCATAATATGGCCCAAACACAAGAAAGATTTCTTGAATCAAAAAAAGTGTTTTCAATTAATATAATACTTCACTTCAATCAAAGAAAACATTTTCAATGAAATAAAAAATCTTCAAATATTTTTTTTTGCATTCAAACACAAAATTTTTGATTGAAAATGTTTTTTTTTTGATTGAAGCGAAGGTTTTTATTATTGAAAATATATTTTTTGATTGAAGCAACTTTTTTTTTGATTGAATAATAAAGACACAAATCTACCTTCATAAGAATGGCTAAGAAAGATTAAAATAACCATAAAGAAAAACTGCTAGAATTAAATTATATAATCATTGTTTACGGAGGGGCTCCTTATTTAGATTTCAATACATGTGTTGCTTCAGAAGACAAATATTTTTCACAAATTTCCTGGATCACACTTCCTTCCTAGATACTTAGTATTTTACTCTTTTCCACTGATGCTTAAGGGTGTAATCCATGATCTGTGGCACATTAGCACTAATTGTTGTGTATTCTCTCTGTGCATTTAGGCAGAGCGGTCTAATGATTATCTATGTTGGTGGATGTTCAGCATGTATGCATGAGCGGGCAAAGACAAGCTTGAGCACTACAGAGATATCCCTTTGGTTATTTACCCAGAGTAAATGAGGCATAAAACAGTATTCACTTAATTTCACTCTCATTTTACATTTTCCTTTCATTTCTGCTGTTGCACTTCTTCCTTTCCTTCCATTGAAATAGCATTTAAACTGCTTTCATCTAGACTGTTCAAGGGATTTAATGGAGAACACCCACATTCTGTGAAAGGTGGCAAATACGTGAAGAGCACATTGGGAATTTTCATGAAAGATCTTCTCAAAGGCTTCTTGTCAACTAAAACGACCCATTAAAGAAGTGGGGAGCAGGGGAAATGCATTTTCCAAATTGAATGGTGGGATTTACAGTCGGTTTAACGCCACTGACCCCTAACACGCTAATGTTTGGTTCGTGTCATCAGCCATCTCTTCCCATCTTTTATCACCTCCATTGTCGAGCTATCTATTTAATTGAAAGAAGTTAATTGAATGAAAATGATCAACTAAGCTTGTATTAATATTGCTAATGGAACTTTCTTCTTGGCCATGTTTGGAGAACGATGTCACGCTGGAGTTTGGGAAAGGCCCATTAAGGTTTGCACTTAACCCAATGGGCTAATTAAGGAATGCTTATTCATTCCCTGAGTCAAGGGGTAGGTCTGCTCCAAACCCATCTCCATGGACCTTTTACAGCATTTTGCACTTGCCATTATTGAGGACTCCAGTTGTGTCCTGATGATTGGTCAGGATTAATTATCGCACGATGAAAATGACATGCCTTGGAGAGGAACATTTCAATTGAAATACTCCACTTGGGTTATTATATGGAAATGGACTGACTGTTGTGATGATGATGGACAGATCACATCAATGACACACAAGAGATTACTCAAAGATGCATGACATTCACTTGTCATAGCAATCAAGAACCATTTCTGTTCAGATGACGACTACAGAAATATTTTCCAGGAAAACTTGTTACTCCAGGATTTCTCCAATCCACTGATACACAGTTGCTGAATAAAACTTTATTTTTCCCTCACTCAAAGCCTCCTTCTGATTGATTAAAAACTCAATTGATTTTGTTTTTGTCTATTTAGCATGGAAACCATTATGCTAGTTGACAAACTTTTTTTTTTTTATCAAGAGGCACCTCTGCTCCTAACAACTAGGACAGAACCCACAATTGCTTTTCTTTTTCACTGTGATCTGATGTACATAATTATATTTATATATTTACATTTTTGTTTCTTCTGTACACATATTAGTTGACTTATACCTTTTAAATGTTGCTAGTGGTAGTTGCAATTGATAAGTGAAGTTACTGCAACTTGCATTTCATGAGTGTTTCATGTTTAGTAATTTAAATGCGTGAGTCTGGCCTACAACCCAGACAAGAACCACAACAGTACTTGCAGCACTGTGAACTGTGAGGCTTTTGTGTTTTCTGTCCAATGGCTGATGTCAGCAGACCTCACCAGTAATTAACAGGGCTGGAAATTGAGGGATGGCGCAAGTCGTTTTTCTTTTATACTCCCCATAAATGGAGCACTAATGGCTAAATTCTCAGATTGCTTTTTTTTTCCCTCTAAGAGAAAGCTACCTCATCCTGCTCAGTGGCCCTGACATGGATGAAAACTTTTCTTTGGTCTCTCTTTATTTCTATTAAATGGGATTTTTGTGAATTACATTGGAGTGAAGTTGCCAGAATTAAAGACCCTAATGTCAAGTGTGTGCGTGTGCCTTTATGTTTTTGATCTACAACTCAGGTCATAACCAACTTGGTGAAGATGGTGAAAGCTCGTGACATCAGACGACCCTTCTGTCCCGCAGGTCACTGGCTTTCTGAGGAGGTCAACATCCGAGCCGATAAGGTGCTTAACTGTCATTACATCGAGATAGAAAGAAATGTTAGTGAATTTAAAATCAGAGATGACTCTGGTCTAATGTCTGATTGTGAGTGATTTGTGTGCACGTTTCAGCTGCAGATGTGTTCTTTCATTCAAATTTCCCAAAGCAGACACTATGGCCACGGTTTAATTTTCTTAAAGGGCGAGGCTTGGGTGGTAATATTTACATCTGAAGAATATTTGTATTTACTTTTATTTTGAGTAAATTTTTAACAGATTAGAAAATAGATTTGTGTTTTGTTTGAATTTGATTACAATAGATCATACGAACCTATCTATATGCAGTCATAGATGTACAGAAAAACATGTTTATTCATAGTCACGTCTACTTATGCCACATGTAGAGATGCACACAAGAGTAGCTGTAAATTAGTAAAATGTATACCAAGTCAGTGTATAAATATGCATCTAACTTGCCTCTCAGCAATAATACACCAAGTCTTGAGTGAAATGTAATACAAATTCATATACAGAAATGTGTGCAGGCTTGTGAGAATGTGTACATGGTCATAATTTATATGTGATCCTTTGCATGCATTTCTGGTTCATCATTACCTACCTTTTTTTCTCTCCAGGTCACCCAGCTGTACGTCCCTTCGGCCAGACATGTGTGGAGGACACGAAGGATGGGCCGCATTGGGCCTCTTCAGTCAACACTTGATGGTACTGTAATCTTGATGGGTTTTGTTTTCCCTCTTAATAAAAGCACTTGAATGTAAAAAGAAAAAATGGTACTTGGAAAACAAAGTAGTGGTTTTTCAGAGAGAACAGCTCAAGATGACTCAAATGTCATGTAATACCTTTGGGAAAAAATGAGGACACCTGTGTAACTTCCATTTATTCCCTGCTAGCTTTACACACAACTGCTCTTCTAATCTGGTCTCACCGCCTATTGGTTTTCTGTTCATACTCCTGCACAGTCTGACTATTTAGACAGTAGGTACTTCAATTTTGTGCCTTCTCTCATCATGCACTTTAATGTATTGAACAGGTTTTCAGCCAAAAAAATTTTCAGATGTGAGACCCTATAGCTTAGTGCATCCACATTTCAAATATAAAAAAATGACTTACATGGACTAT
>JBAMYA010000013.1:10769759-10785565 GCA_037176975.1 Arrhamphus sclerolepis
TATATATGTATTATTATTATTTTTTTTTTGAATATTAAATATAAGATCAGCTTTCAAAGAAAGAGGACTATTGCATCCAGTCCTAATCAATTGCTGGTATTTCCAGCAACTTAAACACCTATAATTAAGTGACCAAGCAGGCAAAAGCCTTCCATGGAAAAGTACTCTCATGATTAATATATTCAATTTCTCCTCTGTTTGAGAAGGGTCAAATTATTGGTCTGTTTAAAGAAAGTAAAACTATTAAGGAGACTGCAAAACTACTAAAATTGCATTAAGAACGATTGAAAGCATTATTAAAAACATGGAGGGACATTAGTGGACCTTCATCTCATGTTGTGGGGAAACACATCTTGAGTGCTCACTTAAATGTTTGGTTGAAATCTCATCAGAGAAAACCAACAGTCGAACCTTTATTACCAAATATGAAACCTTTCCCCTGTATTTTGCATTAAATGTATTGTGAAGGACTGCAGGTCGACCAAAAAGCTGGAAAACGTGATTACCTTGAGAATCAAGTTTAAGCTAGAGTGCTGCTGTTTCTGCAAGGTCTGGACAGCAGGGGCACTGTGGTCGAAGTTTGCTTTATTATCAAAAACTCTGAAGAATTGCTGGTCGATATGACCTCAAATCAATATCACAATTAACTGAACATATTACCTCAGAATGTCAGTTTCGATTAATTGCCCAACTCTATTCTGAACAGTAAAGAACCGAGTGTAGAGTTAATAAGTATGGGGGGCAGAGCCGGGCGAGAGTTGAACTCCCTGGTACCTGATGGATGAAGCTGTCCCTCAGTCTGCTTAATTCTCAGTTTATTCATTTGAGGCTAACTGAATAAATTGAATTTCTAGATTTTTCCATCAGTGGATTTCTTTTCCCCTGATGACACGGGCAAATCCCAAGATGACAGTGAAAGGATTCATTTAGCTCAGATTTGTGAATGAGAGGTTCAGAAGTAAGAGGTTTTCACACCAAGCCTGAACTCGATTTTTAATCTTTGGTATTTGCAGGAGAAGATAATACAGCAGTCCAGCTTTCATCAATCATCATCAGTACAGCACCTCAGCAAAAACATTGATGCAACTTTACCTCAATCTCAATACAGCCCGCTACTTAATGTTTAACGCCCAAGTAGAGGGCTGGAATTTTTAAATGTATTGTTTTGATATGCTTACAAAATATTTAGACTAATTGATGATTGGTTATTCTGTCCTTTTAACAACATTGGCCTGTTATCGATGCCTTAAAATAGACTGTTGCGTATAAGTCATTAACGCGAACAACTGGACACCAAACCTCTTATCCACAGTGCTGTATTTCATCTACACCACAGACTTACTCCATTGGCATTTGGCAGTGGATGAAAATTAAGACTCGTATAGCTCTTGTGCCAGCTTGACACATAGCCTAAGAAATCACGGTAATTGCTGTCCAAAGTCACCTTCTCTGTGTTTGCTTTTCACATTCTATGGAGCTGTGCACTGATATCCCACAGGAAAAGTTAGTAGTCTCAGTATTTTTTAAAGGAGGAAAAGTTTGGTTAAAATCAGAACAGCCCTTAGGTGACGGGCAAGTTATTAGATTGTATTTTGAGTTGGTCATTATTTATTTTATAGGAATAAAGCATATGCTGCATACCATAAACAATTGTTCACAAAACGACATATTTTATGCACTTGGAGGATAACACACTGTCACTAGCAAATGTTTATTAGGCTTAGTTTATGCTGTTCCAGGTTTCTGTGAGGTATGGTGTGAAAACAAGCTGATAATTATGTGTGTATGATCTATGTAACCCTCTGTCACTGCTGGAAGGGATAAACTCAATTAGTGTGAAAGTACCTGATGAAGTCAGCCACATCTGGCCCATGTGTTTATCTGGCCTTTTCTCATTTCCTTAAATGCACAGGTCCAAGGCTGATGAATGAGACGCGTATTGACCACTCTGAGGCCACATTTCTCCTCAGAGATGGAAACCTGATGGGAAAATGCAGATCAGGTTGACTAATTGAGCAGAATAATTGAGCAGAGGAGGGTGAAGTGCAGTTTAGCTATTGTGGCATTTTTATTTTTTGTCAGCTAAATGGTCTGAATCCTGAGTTTAATGCAAAATAAACATCGGCTTAATGGATAAGTCCAAGCGAGTGGATGGGCAGCTCACAGAAGAGTTAATTAAAAGGGTGTTATTAAAAGGATTTGGGATGGATATGTCTTTAATGTTTGGTCTGTAAATAGTGGAGAGTCTTAATCACAGTGCTAAACGGCGAGGAAAAATGATGTAATATGAGTGTTACACACAGGACAGCTGATGGGGGAAGGTTTACGTCCTTCTAAAATACAACACCAGATTCAGCCCAGCAATAGACCCTGATCTTTGACTGACACAGAAGACAGACATTTTTTGCTTAGGTTAGGTTAAAGTATTACAGAAAAGGTTTAGATTGCAATTATAGTTTTAAAAAAGTAGTTAAAGCATTAACACTACATTCTAAATTTACACTATACATGAAATGAACTGGCATTATTAAGGGTGTTCACTTTTGTTAAATTTTGTTTTTGTTTTTCAACCAAATGTTCACAATCCATACTTAGATATTGTGAATGTAAAAGATCTGCGAATGACTAAATTCACTTTAGTGTGAGTTATTTTCTTTCACAGAAGACACTGAAGTACCTTTATTGTTTTAAGCTCACTGATACTTTTGCATCATACATGATTAGTTTAGCACACACAGAACGCAAAGATTATCTGTGATAATCTTTGTTCGGATCTCTACTGTTACTACTATGTAACACAGCTCTAACTGCTGAGTAATGCTGTATTTATTAAAACCTTCCAGAAATTATTGAGTTGGATGAAGTTCAACTTCTTTTGTCCTCAGGTCTTTTTATTCCTAGTTGGACATAGAAAACTCAGAGCTCCCAGTTGCCGTTAATCACAGCCCAGCAGCCAAACTTTTAAGTCATGATGTGAGACAGACTGTGGGTCTTCACAGAACAAGTAAATCAGGGAAATGTGATATAATTTACCATTTGTCACCTAAATCTTTGAGAACAACATCCAGGTATGTCCATTTTATGAGTAACTGTAGTAATAAGTGCCTCTTATTTGTTGAGATCATGCCTATAATGTCTCATTACCTCAAATTAGCAAATGTTATAGTTTTATGCATTGTGTATCTTTCTGCAGTTGGTTTAGAGCCTCCACAGCTGTCTGTGTCTGAAGAGAGGAATCTGGCCATCCTGACAGAGCTACCTTTTGTTGTCCCCTTTGAGGAGCGAGTAAAGGTACCGCATTAGTGCCTCACGTGCAACTTCAACAGAGTTTTATGTGCTCTTTAGATCATGTATTGCAGTATGAAAGTTCCTTCTACTGTAGATTTTTCAATTGTGCAAAAGGTGTATGCTAGTATCCAGTATTGATGATGTTATAACACACTTTGGTTACACTAATAAGTTCACCTCGCTCCCTGTTTCCTACTGTAAGCTAACACAAATGAAATAATCCAGTATTATCGTTTAGATGGTACGTATAATAGGACCATACTGTCGGAGTAAAATGTATGATAACTGAAAGGATTTGTGAATGACTCTTGTCACTTGGCTTATATTTGACCTTTAGATCTTCCAGAAGTTAATCTATGCTGACAAACGAGACGTGCAGGGAGACGGCCCCTTTCCTGATGGCATCAATGTCACCATCAGGCGCAACTACATTTATGAAGACGCTTACGATAAACTCTCTCCAGAAAACGGTACAACTTACATCACTGTAATTTCAATAAAAGCCCAGCTTTGTGTGCATTATTTGTTGTTTTCAACTCATGAAGCAGCACACATTACATCACGTTGTCTGAAAAACGGGAGCAGCTGTTGTTACTCCTGCATTTATTTCATGACGACAAACACAAGAAGAGAGAAAGCATGGTGTAGTAAATGTGGACCCTGTTACTGAAACTCTTGTTATTCACCATAAAATCTCAGTATTGAGGATCAAGTTTCCAGTTTGTATTAAAGATGAAGGTTAACTCTCTCCTTGTGCGGAGTATTGAATTTCAGTAAAGCATAATTGTGGTTCCGATTATTATAATGGACCACATAAAAGCAGAATCAATTATTTTAAGTCACCTCTTTTGTGTTTGAATTTGAAAGGGTACTTCGCTGGGTGCAATCTGATTAAAAAGAGTAGTAGGAGACCTGAGCTGAAGACATGATCTATATCATTTATGTGTCTATAAGTTATAGCTGCCTTGATATATCACTGTACATTAACTATTCTGAAAGATGACCTCTGATAGAATTTGATTTGAATATCCTGCAGGTCAAGAAAGTGCTTTCAATATTTGTTGGAAAAACAGAATAATGCACCCTTTTTGCAGGAGCAATATGCCATTCAATTTGTTTTTATGTGTATTGTTGATTAAATACAGACCGTGCAAGTGAAAATCTGAAGAATAAGTGAATATACTGAAGAATGATGACTTTCTAAAAAGGGTTTCTTAATCAATTATGTAAAGCATCTGTCATCTTGATAGCATTGTGCCAGTGTTTGTGGGTGTTAATCTGTCAAAATGGCTCTAATAGAAAAGTGTCTGATCATAACTTTTCTACTTTTTTCTACTTTTTTGAAAGGTATGGTAGCACAGCTAATTGGCTTTTCCTTTTCGTCTTTAAAAGTATTTTTTATTTTTTTCCAAACCCCTGTTTTAAAAAAGCTGATCAAACACACCTGCTTCAAAATATAATGTGACATTCTCAGTAGGGCTAGGCATTAAATCAAAATTTATTCTAAACCAAAATTAAGACCCAATAATTGACATGCTCTTGCTGATTATTTCTTTGTTTTTGAAATATTCATTAAATGGCCATATATAGTTTACTTCACATTGACGTCCCAGCATATAAAAATCTAACAAAATCAATTAACTGCTATTATAATTGTTGATCAAGCCTTAAATATACCTCTTTGCTGTTGAACCTTTTAAGAGTTTTTCCTTGTGCCGTGTGTTTGTATATTAGAACCAGACCTAAAGAAAAGGATTCGGGTCCATCTATTGAATGCTCATGGTCTGGATGAGGCAGGCATCGATGGTGGTGGCATATTTCGTGAGTTTCTCAATGAGCTGCTCAAGTCGGGCTTTAACCCCAACCAGGGGTTCTTCAAGACGACCAATGAAGGCTTGTTGTATCCCAGCCCCACTGCAGAGATGCTGGTGGGAGACTCCTTCACAAGACACTACTACTTCCTGGGCAGGATCCTTGGAAAGGTGAGCCTCTACAAAGTAAATCCAATTAAAAATAATGAAGGTTGATGTCCTTATATAAATATCAGAGGTCTAAAAATAGATATTTCTGACACACACACACACAAAAGTATCCTCTCTTTATATACAAGAATGTTTTAGTATTTGGTGGCGAGGCCCATGATTAAAATAACTTGTTTTCTTTCCTTTAAAAGATTTTAGGGTTGGATTTAAAACTTATACCCAGGGCTCATCCAAGCTTTCTTTAATTAGCTGTGTGGATATTCTGTTGACAGCATTGTTTGTCTAGCCCTTTACCTCTCCAGTCGTGCTATTTATTAGAGCCTAATGTTTCTAAATCTTCCTTAATGGATGTGGTGGTGATTGTTTATCAAGATGCCCTTTTCAATGAGGGGAGTATCGTCTCATCCCAGAGAAGAATTACCTCATGACAAGTCGCCTCTCAATTAGGACTTCCATTAGCCGATGATTCCTACTTCTTGTTTGTGTAGCAATTGCATTTGGCTGGCTCTAAATCAGCAGGCCTACAAAAACAGGACATAAATAAGCGTTCAAAGCATGTGGTAATAGCATTTTGATCTGTTTTACAGTCATGAACATCCAGGCTCTTCTCTTGCTCAACCCTAGATGTTCCAGTCCACGTATCAGAGTATTATAACTCCTCCTCCTTTCCCTGCTGTGTTTCCTCGTCTCCTTCTCCGCTGTATTTGAGGCAACTGAGAAATGATTAGTCAGTGGCAACAATCTCCACATTCCTGCTTCTATGAAACTGCTCTCCATAGTTAATGGTTTAGGCAATTAGGCTGAGCGAAATTAGTTTGAATTTGACTTTCAATTAACCCTACCTTAAGTTCCTCTTTCTCCATAAAAATGGACATTTGAGTGGCCATTTGGGAGGTGTATTGATATTTGTTTAGTGCCGTTATTGCCTAGATAAAAGGCAAGCATTTATATGGATTGGGATTGCATCACCACTGCTGCAGTGTGCACATTGCACATTTCTGCTCAAAGGACACAGGAGATTAATATTCTTAATTAATGTCCGAGGCGTGCCATTGTTGTGGAGGTGATGTATTACAGGCAGGAGTGGCTTGTCTGGGGTACTCACTGAAATGGGATTGAACATCAGAATAGAGGCCAGTCATCATCCTTCTTCCTCACTTGTCCACCCTGCTTGACAAGCTGAAAGATTTAAGCCACAAATTAGAAAACACGAGAAGAGGTTATTTTGCTTTTGTGGCTTCAGCTTTAAGATTAAAAAGTTATTTTCATCATGATGTGATATGACCTGTCAGAGATTCTCTTTGGGTTTCATTCATCTCATTTGCACAAACCGACCAGCCTCTTCAGTGTTAGCTTTCTCACTTTGTAAATCTTGAAGGTGAAGAAGGTCTGATCCTCCTTGCTTCTTTAACATCAGCCTTCTGCACAGTCGGCTCTCACTGATCTCACTTAAGAGTTGTGTGAAGGTTGTGCCTCTGATTGATAGAGATGCATTTGAAAGGCGTTATAATTTTATTGATTCTTAATGTTGTAAATTAAGAAATTTATTTGGCAGCTAACAGAATGCACCTGCTATGCTGTTGGCATTTATTCCACCTGATGGCGCCGCGATCTGCTTTAATTGCTTTGCCACTGCACTCACTTATATTAAAAGGCCTGGGCCATAATAATTAATTCTTTCCAACCCAAGTCATTTTGGCACAATTTCTGGCAATAAACACTCATAAATAAAGTAAGTGGCATTGAAAAAATAAGGCTACAGGTTTTTTGCATATAGTTATTGCTGCCTCTTCCCGGCACAAGTGTTATTGATAGGTTTCAAGGGGCCATGCGGCACATATGGTATAAAACGAGCACCGGCCACTAGAGTAATACTAAGTGGATTATTTTGCATAAAAAATAGACAATGTTTGAAGTTGTGCAATTAACCTGTGTTTAGAAAATAGCTGTGATTTATGCATTCATGTGTGTTTAAGAGGCATACATTATGGAAATCCTCTAGATTTATAATGCATTTAGCTGATGCGGTCAGGGTTTTTAGCGCTATCATTTATAAAGACCCTGTATATTTTAACGTCCTCAATGGGCAGTTTTTCGAACTATTCCAGTACATTAGCTTTGGGTTTTATGAGTCACCTGCCCGACTGTGGTTCTTAATGGTATTTAGGGTCAAGGTGAGATTCGGCATTTATAAAGTTTGAGTCGAGTGAAGAAGTACGTGCGTTTTAGATTGATTGTGCATTGTTTTAATCTCTATCAGTCTGAGGTGATCAGATTTATTGTCTTATTGCTTGATTCTTTTATATGAGGCTAATTTAATGTAGTGTCATGTGTGTTATAATCCAAATTTTGACATGTACTTATTAGCATTATGTCTGCTGTTTGATACAGGCTATAATGCATTTACTTACCTTCTATTAAGTGACAATTTAGTGTATCACAGTCTTTTTATATTGATTTGTTGATGTTAAAGCTTGGAAATTACAAGCATAAACAGTTAAATTTACATATCCTGCTGTTGTCCTCGGAATAATGTCCACGTTTTTCTTCAGGCGCTGTATGAGAACATGTTGGTGGAGCTGCCCTTTGCCAGTTTCTTCTTATCCAAACTTCTGGGAACCAGTGCAGAAGTGGACATCCACCACTTGGCCTCTTTGGACCCAGAGGTGTATCGCAACCTTCTCTTCCTCAAGAGTTATGAGGGTGATGTGGAAGAGTTGGGCCTCAACTTCACTATCGTTAACAATGATCTCGGAGAAGCTCAGGTGACTGGGTTTGGAAACAGTGTGGGATTGAGATGGATAAATGATTTTTGTGTATTTACTTTGCACCTCTGGTCTTACTGTCATCTGTGCCACGACCAGGCTTCCTCCTGTTTGGTTTTTCTTTGTGGCGTTAATAATTCATTTCCATCCTGATGCACCACTTTTCGGCTCTGACGGAGATAAAGCACGTTGCCACTGCCGGTCCGAGCCCTGCTGCAGTGCAGGGAAAACATCGGCTCTGTTGATCATTCCACTTGCCTTTCGTCCAGAAATGATCTCCCAACACGCCTCATAGAAGCAACCAGCAGGTCTTAAGCATGCCCCCCAGTTTCAAGCCATCTCCACCACTTTGAGACACCTGTACACAGACTATACATGAAGCCCCTGTTTGCTCAGGGCCTTAACGCGTCTTGTTAGCTCTTCTCAAACAACACCTGAAACACCTGAGTTACAATGTGGCCCTCCTGGTTGCAAATAGGACATCGCAAACACGATAGGGAAAACAATTTGTGAAAGATTAAGCACATACCCGGGAGCAGTCTGCCCTGCATTTGCCCTCGTGAGATAGCCAAAGCAAACAAGATAACAGCAGTAATTCTCTGACATTAGCACATAATCAGAATCCACTGTGAGGGAGAAAATGACAGAAAACAGTTGCCTGCTGGTGAGGCCACATAGAGAGAATGTACAGAGTAAGAGGAACACTGTACATTAAAGTGTAGTCTGTGTCCAATATTTTTGCGCTGAATACCTTTTGTGAGCTTATCTATCAGTTTTTGTTAAGACTGCGTCACAGAGATGCTGATTCACACTTTCTTCAGTTTTTAGGCTATAGTTTGTATTGTTGTTAAACAAATATCCTGTTAAGTGTTTATCAGCGAGTTTCTGTGACCACCGCTACCTATTGTTGAGGCAGTGTTCCTGTCTGGCATGTGTTGATAGTGTTTTAAAACTTTGCAGAATGATGCTGAAAGGTCCCTTTTATTAGTTAAGCAAGAAGTCAAGTTTGTAGAACTTTGTCCAGTGTTACAGTATTCGGGGAAATAGAAGCAATAGTTCTTTGTTTTTATTTATTTTAAGCTTGTGTAAATTGCAATGAAATAATCCTTTTTGTTATAGGATTTACAGGAGATTTTTTTGTATGAAAATAAGTTTCTCTTAAGTACATGATTGAGTATATATTGGCCTGAGTGCAATCAAATGTGCCAAATGCAATGTAAGTAAAGTGTGAGATTTTGTCTTGTCGCTGATGCCATAATGTCATCAGACACCTGGCTTTATGAACAGAGATCTTATCAAGCGCTAACTGGTCTAAAGTTAATGAAAGAAGAATGTTGGGCCAAATGATATGGGACAGGATGCCCAGTGGTGATGCTATGATTAGAAACTCTGGCCTGCACTGAAACATTCACATTTAACGAAGGGGAAAATATTGCCTTAACGGAATTAAACCACTGTTGCTCAGTTATTTACATTGTTTCAGCGTGTTATATTTTTTATGTGTGTGTTGTTGTTTTTTTGTTTGTTTGTTTGTTGTTGGGTTTTTTTTCGTGGCAACTGAATACATTATGATATATGCAATGCAGTTATCTTACAGTAAGATTTCCAAATAACAGAAAGCATCAAATTTAAAGAAAAAATCCTACTACAGCTTAAATACCTTGTTTCTCTTTGATCCAGGTGGTTGAATTGAAGCTGGGAGGCAAAGATATTCCTGTAACCACAGCAAACCGGATAGCTTACATACATCTAGTGGCTGACTACAGGCTCAACAAGCAGATCAGGCCTCATTGCCTGGCCTTCAGACAAGGTCTGGCCAATGTGGTCAACCTTGAGTGGCTGCGTATGTTTGACCAGCAGGAAATCCAGGTATGTGCATAACACATCTAAAAATAAGACCTGAAATGTTTGTTTTATTCACTGAAACTAAAAATGCTTCCAACATCCCAATAGGTGCTGATATCTGGGGCTCACGTGCCAATTAGTCTTGATGACTTAAAAAACTTCACAAACTATTCAGGTACGAGTTGATAAAAGTAGTTACAATGGCCTGTCTAGGATGTTTGCAGTTGTCTGACTTTCTAAGATTTATGCTTTTTTTTTTTCCTTCTGAAAACTACAGAATTCTTGGAATTCTACTTTCCTACAATTGCACAGATAAATTGAAAAATGTTTAATTTTTAAATACAGTGGTATGGCTGGGTACAGGTTAAAGTTTCTTCAGTTCTTAAGCAGTTAGTACCAATGCAGATCAAGTAACATTCTGTGAAATCTCCTTTAGGTGGGTACTCAGCCACTCACCCTGTCATCCAGATCTTCTGGGAGGTGGTCGACGGATTCACAGAAGAAGAAAAGCGCAAGCTGTTGAGGTTTGTTACCAGCTGCTCCCGACCACCACTGCTGGGTTTTAAGGTGAGCCTCTACTGGACGTGAACTTATCCCTCATTTCCCCTGTCCTCCTCCTCGCCATTCAAGCAATAATTCTGCAGACCTTGCATATCACCATTATCTGGTGGTTTTCCAGACCCAACAGAAAGATGTGTTCCGTGTTAATGGCCTTGTATTGAAAATACTCTGATGAAAACTGATAAAGACCCTCAAAATGATAATTTTCCAATTTGCTGCATTCAGAGCAGAGCATTGCTGTGAAGTCTTATCTTCACGTTAACTGTTGTTTTATAGTTCATGACCTTCCTCTTTTGAAAGTCTGTCTGCAGGTCTGTATGTGTGGGCTTGACTGGTGACTTTGTCTGGACAAATATTGCCATTCTAAACCTGGTAGAAGGTTGAACTTTTCACCTTTTTCCTTTTGTGTCACATGGCAGAAAGCAGCAATTTCTTATGAGATGAATATGCTGGGAAACCAGGTCCTCCTCATTCTGAGCACACTCTGAACATTGCTGAATCATTACAGCTTTTTCTGAAATGATTTCCTAATTGGAAGCTGTTTCACTTTATCACTGACTTGATTTGTGGAACACTTAAGCTGTTAAGCATGAGAGAAATAGCAGAAAGTGCTGCTCAGGACCATTAAAGAGTTTTTAAGTCACACTGGATCTGACCAGAAGCTGTAATCATGACATGATTGGTAAAGCATCCTTATTACTGGCATTATTAAGAAAACCTAAAAATCTTCTGCAGTACCTTCTCTACACTGTTGTACCGCTGTAACATTTCCTTCCATCTTCACTTCATAACTTTGACTGTTGTCAATGTGTGGACACATCACCCCTCCTACCTCGCCTCTTCTCTGGGCTTGAAAGGGTGGTAATTTGTTGGGGAGTGGCCCTTGACCCAGCCCTCAGATTGAGCCAGCCAAACCTTAATTAGCTGTCGTGAAACGGCCCAGGATTAATTAGAGAAGAAATAGCCCTGTCAGGATAAGCCATTTAAAAAAAGATGATGGAAACTGTCTTTTTTTATTTTTTTTTTACCTTCTTAAAAATTATAACTGTGGTAATGACACTTTCTCAATAAGCAATGATCGTTTAATACGGTAATTGTCAGAAAAATGGGGTCATTATGGTGAAGCCCCCAAAGGGCCATTTAATCGGGTAAGTATGGCCACTGAGCCGTATGCACTAATATTAAATAGTAGGATGAAATTAGGGTGGAGTAGCTTTTTCGTGATGGAAACAGATAGTGTCACAGTCTGTAGATGAGGTGACCTCATCAAGCTTTGATTAAAAAAAAAAAAAGAAAATGCTAGATGGACAACATGAAACGACCATCTCTCCAGCATCTCATTCAGGGGTCAAGCTCTTGGCCAGTTTTCCCCTCGATACCTTTCAAGCACTAAGCTGATTTACTGAATTTATTACTTCACTGTATGAGTTTAGCTCCTAATGTCTCTATTTTAACATTTATCCACTTGTGGAATTTGACATTTATAGCATCATCAGAATTGGTTATGGAACAGTGGCCATTACTGACACGTGTTGATTCATAATCTGTCTGGCTTTAAATACTTAAAGATGTACAAAGTTCTCTCTGTGATCACTGCCAATTTGTCCATTGCTAATTGACACGTTTACGTTTTCAAACAGGAGCTTTACCCAGCCTTCTGCATTCATAATGGTGGTTCCGACCTTGACCGCTTGCCCACCGCCAGCACCTGCATGAACCTGCTCAAACTCCCCGAATTCTGTGACCAGCACTTGATGAGGAACAAGCTGCTGTATGCCATTGAGTCCTCCGCTGGGTTTGAGCTGAGCTGAGCAGTGCGATGACTTCTCCATCTCTGCATCCACAAACTCGACACCTCTGAGGTGGCTTTGGAGTTAAAAAAAACAAACAAACAAAAAAAACAAAAAAACCCCAACTCAAAAACGAAGAGGGAAAGCAAATAATGCACTGACTGATTTACTGTGTTTCTACGAGTGTGTGTGCCAGGCTGAAGGTGAGGAAATGCAAAGAGCAAGGCTGAAGTGGGGCAGGAAGCTTTTTTAAAAAAAACAATATATTTCTTTTAAGTAATTTAAATGTTCATTGATTTACCTGAATTCTCCAGAAGAACAGCAATCCAAGTGAATCTTGCAGAAAGTATTAGGAGCTGAAAGAAAACGAGCAGTAGCTACTCTAAGTAATCTAACACAATTGGGGAGCTGATTTTCACCAAAGATGAAGTAGCATTGTGTGAAAAAGGCAATATAGCAACAAGGCGGTTGGACTCTAAAGCCACCTTGTGGTGTACAAAGGGCTGCAGAGGAGTTTTTGTGTACAGCTATCATGTATTTTCTTGTAGAGGTCATTGAAACTCCAGTTTGTGATTTCTCAAATATTACTAGTAGCTACTGTCAAGTATAAACACCATATTGTTTGTGTGCACACTGCATCTGAAGTGTCGTAAAGACTGAAATTGCTGGACTAAACCGGAAAAAGACTATATGATAATGGTTTTGTGAATATGTATATGTTTAGAAATGCCCTTCTGAGTCATGTATTTGGTATTTGTACAGGTTTGCTGCTCTTCCCTTTGTGTAACAAATGGAGGCTTTGTTTCCACACGTGCTAATCTCAACTGATTAGCACATGTATCATACAGATAAAGCCTGTCGGTGTACCAACAGGGTGAGAAAAGAGTTTATGGACATAAATAAACCCACTTTTCTTTTTGCATTTTCCTTCCATTAGTCTTCCAGTTTTCTTGTTGCTTGTAATTTACAGTAATGACCAAGACATAAAACAGTGCTTTGTGGGGGAATTTCCGCTCGAGTTTTACGGCCTCTGACATATAATTAAAGAAACATCCAGTTAAGAAACACTGAGCAGAACTATTCTGGCCTTAAGATGCATTATCGGGTTGAGCACAAATTAAGATTGTGTGCGCTTGTCATAAATCAACCTGCCCTCTGATGCTATGCAGCCAAGGAAGATATCCATCCCTGTTTGGACCGAGTCCATCTCTCCATCCTCTCTTATCTCGACGTCCACTCACGTGTCTGTGCCGGAGACCTGCACATCAACTGGGCCAGAGAACCCATAGTGGTAATTGGGTCTTAAAAACCAGGCTTGTCATTGAAATGAGGGATTCATCTCAATTACTATTAGATTTATTTAAGACTATTACCTTGAGATGGATTGTAACTGACAATGTTAATGCAGGATGTTATGAATCATCGTCAGTGTGTTGCTTACTTTAGTTTGCGCATAGGATTTTCTTTTTTAAGGGCTAATTGAAGCTTTCAGGCTTGTTTATCCTAATGTGAGTAAAGGAAACATAAACAAGCACTTGAGGATTATTGGGGAAATGTAATCTGCTCTCCAAAATATTATACTCAAATCTGTATGCAACGTTAGCATTAAACCATGTGATTGACATTGATTTTGGTGAGCACGGAAACAAATCTAATCGGGTAAATCAGGTAACCATACCTGAACCACGTTTTAACACAAGTCTAGTTATTAAAGGCTTTTGATCAAGGAGAACTTATCTTTTGTTACAGCACAATGCCATCTGGTGGCAGCTGATGGTGCATGAAGAACATTTTGAACATTTCCAGGCCTTTATGCTGCAAATCTGCCTGACAAATCACGTGTCTTTCTCTACCAGCCGCAGCTTTTAATGACAACTGAATAAACATTATGCTCAGAGTGCCGTTGACACTCTGAAAGCCATTCATGGACACAAGATGAAACAGAAATGTATCATTTATATACATTTGGCATGACTACATCAGAACAGCTACCTTTTGCACACTTAATGCTCGTCTGGGCATAAACAGACCCATGTTTTGCATTGTATTTGCATTTTATTTGTTTTAAAGGTTATAGTAATGAGTTCCTGTAAAATGCATGCTGCAGTCATAACCAGATGAACACACACATTTAGAGGCAAAACATTCCCTTCATGATATATGTTGGCCTGTCCAAGGTTTCTATTGCTGGTCAATGAGTCCAGTTAGATCCTGACTGCTCATAATGGCCAGTATAATTAATAGCCATCAGTCATTTTCATTAGGTCCTCCTTTGCTGCAAAGAGTTCTGTCTAGATGTCACTACAAGAACGACCTTCATTTTCCTTTTAAAACCAATACAAGTCTTTGATTTCAGCCTCAGAGTTGCTCTAGCGCTGTACAACCTCATGTTGTCAATTTTGCAGTGGAGGAAATATTTTATAATATTGCTCGAAATTTTGCTTTCAGAGGTGAAAGTTATATTTCAGAATAGAAAAAAATCGTACAGAGAGGAGCAGTAATTTAAGTTGGAAAGCCAATCCTACAAACCTATATGATAAAGTACGTGCGTTAATACTGAGGCCGTGGCTACTCATCAATCTATGCATTTCATGCTAAAAAAAATCAATGTCATATTTAATTAATAAATATTGTATATTTTGAGCCGTGCTCGAAACAACGACAAGTCATGCGTTTTCTCCATCACACGACAGATGGCGCATAAAGTCATTTGTGAGTCTTGGTACCTTCATAGTGGAGAAAAGTGGGGCATATAATTAACGACATTCGTTTATATATTATGACTATCTCTTGGATTGTGCTCGTGTGCACAGTAAAGACAACCAATTGACCTCCAGCAGGATCTGTACAGCGTGTTGGGTCAGAAAACCAGTATAACAATGGTTTCGTCGTTTAATGGCGTGATGCTTTCAAAGTACCTTGTACATCAGCCCTCTAGTGTCACTGGTAAAGTGCTCTTGCTTTTCCTGATTCACTTCTGTTTGGAGTTGTTTGCCTTATGAGTTTTTCTTTTCTTTTCTTCTTTTTTTTTAAATACAGTTTTTAGGATTAAATAGACCTGTCCTTACTACGCTAGGCTATAATTCAGTTGTCATATTTAAACTGGATTAAACATTTTTGAAGTGGCTTCTTTTTGATTGATATCAATTTGTGAAAATGATAAGCTTTCCTTTCAACACCTGTTTGTTTCGAATGAAGCACTGACATCATATGTATGCAGTGACTTTGGTGTGTTCAGCAACAAAAATAAATCCCATTCCAAGTTGTGTTTTTTTTATTATTATTTTTGAATTCTGCTAAGTAGCTGGGATTCCAAAAAGAAATAAAGAAGTTACGTTTCTTAGAGGGGTTTTCCGATTTGCGGACGTTCACCATATCTTACTGTCGAATATTCACCCAGTACCAAAAAAAAAAAAAAATTCTTATATTTATTTGAGTTGTTTATTTCTATATCACATTTAAAAACAACCTCCGTTGACCAAAGTGCTGCACAGCCTAAGAGGGGTGGGGGGGGGGGGGGGGGGGGGGGGGGGGGGGGGGGGGGGGGGGGGGGGGGGGGGGGGGGGGGGGGGGGG
>JBAMYA010000013.1:10785665-10826989 GCA_037176975.1 Arrhamphus sclerolepis
CCCCGACTTTTTTCATGTTCCGGATCTTAGTATCCAGAATATTCCAGGATCCGGATCAGACTTTTACACATTATTGACGCTGTCATGACTGTGTCCTGTATTTTCTTTTAAAAACATGCAATGTTATTTTCACAGGAACCGAAGGGTCCAGACATCATGCAGCCCTTTCACAAATAAATGTCAAGCTCTAAATTTAATTAAACCCATCATTTACAAATTCACAAATTGGACTTGACAGAGCTGGAAGGATTATTTCATTGAGTACAGAAACAGTCGACGCCACCATCAGCAGATATCAGGTGATCCTCGCTAAAGCAGGACGGCCTCGTCCTCATCAGTCGGTACACTTCCATTTGGAGGCGATTACGTCTTTGACAAGCACCAAAACACAGAGTTACTACAATCACAAATGTCGCGTACAATCACTTTAACGTTGTCCAGAGATATCAGTGCCACCTCTGGGTTCTGATGCTTCCAGGACAGACCATCTCACTGAGGAACTGTACCACAATACATTAATATTTCAGGTCTCTTGCGGAAGAAGACGAATAGATGGAGATGAAAAGGATGATGCAGACTTTGGGTACGTGTCCTCGGTGAGGTCCGTTTACTCTTTTGTGATGGCAGATGTGGTTACTGAACTGGCCTGCCAGAAGTCCTGACTTGTCTCCAGAAAAGCAAATGTCTGGAGCATCTTCACAGAAAAACGTCTGACCGTAGGAGCTCCATTCGTTTAAAGGCCTTGAGACATGACTGCAGAGAGAATGGCGAAGAATGACGGATCAAAGTCTTAATTGCTCGGTGTCCTCAGTGCCAGAACGCTTTTCAAGTGTTGAAAGCATTATGAAGTAGTCAAAGCTTCACCGTTCTAACGTAGCAGCTGTTGCAGGCCAGAAATGCAACAGTAGATGCTGATTTCAGCTTATATTTGAAGACAAGCAAGAAGGCATAAATTCTTCATGCTGCAGGCTTGAGAAAATGATTCATGCTGATAAAAGCAACAGGAAGAAACGATGCTTTCAAACATTTTCTGTTGTCCCTCCACTCCCCCCCATCTGTTCGTCTTGACGTGTGTCTGTTTGGTGCACTTCATGCCCAAGCGTCCATCCAGGTGATGGAACTCAGATGTTAGCTGCTGATTGAGGGGACAGAGGTTGACTTTGCTCATTTCCTCTCTCTGACGACAAGTGGCTGCAGCTGTCACTGTCACCCAACTTAACATGTCACACACTGCTCTCGTGTAGTGTTGTGTTTTGTTTTTTTCTTCTTTTCTTTCCCACATGAGAACAAAAAGATAAAAGGTATCAAAGTCATTCAGGCGCTTCTTTCTTAATTGCATGGTGTCTCCAGGAGCCACCCACTTTGTATTTTGTGTCTCTCTGGTGAGACGTCGACGCTCATCCTCTGCGTCTGGGACAGCATATTAAGAGGACATGAACGTACTGCAAACCCAAAGTTTTCTAGAAACAGTATTATTGCCGTATTAATGTGAAAATGTAAATATATGAACACCTCCTTTTTACTTTCATGTTTATTTGCCTAAAATATTGCCTGTTGTCTGTAACAGCCCATTTGGCTCCTCCTCCACCTTACAGCTTTACAATCTATATTTAATTGAATCCCAAATGTGTTCAGAATTTTGAAAAGGTCACCCGTTCTCAGGTATTGACATGATGATAAATGGCGCTCGAGGCGGCACAGAGCACACCTTTTAAAAGGAGTTTGTTTCTCGTGGCCTTGATATGTGTAATGGAGGTGTTTTACGGTGCTTGTGTGAGGTACAGCAGTGACAGGCAGACGGCAGCTGCAGTCCGTCAACCTCTGGAGAGAGCAGGAGCGAGTCTGTCCCTGCAGGGGGCTGTTAGCGCCCCCTTCAGGTCAGTGTCCTCAGTGTCTCTTAGTTTTTCCTCATGTGAGCTCTCCTCACCCTTCAAGGAAAAAAAAACATACTGTAATTGGTGTGTTTTGCTAGAATGCCACGGGTTTATGCAAATTGTCATTGAAAATGAACAAATGACCAGATTTGCAAAGCATTGAAATACTTTAGAGGATAGTTTCAAATGACATTTACACACAGGAAATGCTTTTCGTAATTACTTCTCCCAAAACGAAACAGGAGGTCTGATTTCCAACACTCCACTTCCATCGCTCACTAACGCCATTATACCCTTCAGATATCGCTTGATATCACTGAGAGGAGTGCCGTGCATCTTGGAAGTCAGTTGCTTTTATCTGATCACACACAAATTGAATCATCCCTCCTGCTCTGCCACGATGCTGCCGCTCTTCCAGATACAGGAAACTGAAATGTTGGCGTCCTTCGTGAAGATCCGCGTGATGCGACGGTGAAGAAACGTTGTCAGCAGTCACATTATATAATAAGGATGACAGCATCCAGCATCACTTAAAGAGTCATCGACAGCAGCCTTTACAGAAGATCCAAACTTTCTGTTTTGGTGGAAATGAAGCAGTTCCAGATTAAATCATAGATGCACTGTTAAATAAAAGATTACAACATGTCAAATAAAGTGGACCTTTTCTGACGATAGTTAGAATTAAAGTGGACCAGCGGGAGGTCAGTTGTCAGGAATAAAATAATTATAAAGGAATGGGATGTTCTGATAGAAAGGTAAAGGTCCATTCTGAGGTGAAGATAAATTGCAGGACAAGTTTTATTTTAGGGTTAAGGTTATTAAATATGCACTGGAAAGTATTGTAGAGCGGTGCAGTGGCTGAGGTCTATGCTGGTTCAGATGCTGTGGAGCTTTTATTTTATATATATAAATAATGGAAGCTACTGATTGAGCTTTCCAAAGCCCAAGTAATGCCAATAATAAGACATTCAAATGGGCAACAATGGTAAATGGATTTCATTTCATTTATGAAGTTTACATCTTTTTTTTATAGAGCCAGTTTTAATCAACATCAGTACAGAAGCACAGGAGGAAAAAGAAGTGAAGATGTTTTCCCACACAAGCACAGCTTCCTCGTGACTCTGGGTCTAAATCAAATGTGTTTTCATTTCAGAGCAGAGGTCATTTTGTCAGCGTACAGATATTTTCTTCAGATGACCCTCTGACGCTGGTGTCGCGTCCTGCGTTCAGGTCTTTTGTGAGTTGGGTGAACTGTTGGTTCAGGTTCATCAAGCTTTAAGGACACAGCTTTGTCTCGCTTTCAGCGGGATTCAGGCGCTGGAAGTTTTTCAAGAAGTTAAAAGTTGAAATATGGATTCCTCTGTGATTCAAAGCTGTTTGACAGGAGGCAGGCTGTTTGATAAAAAATCATGGTAGTTATGTAACAGCAGGGCCTTGGTGAGTGTGATTATGATTCAGTCTGCTCTAAACGGGTGTTTTTGTTGGGTTTTTTTTTTTCTTCTTCTTTTCTGTTGCATAACCAGCTGACACCTCTGTGTCCCTTTTATCTTTGCACACGCGTGCACTTTATTTGATGAAATGAAGTCGTGCAAAAGCACACGTGTCCTCCAACTTAAACGTCCCTCAAGCTGATCGTGTTCAGTATGAGCGTCAGCAGAACTTTCACTTGTGCAGCAGGTGGTGGAGACGACAAGCTGCCGGCAAAGCGGCAACAATAGAACCATCGCCGAGTCAGCATCATCACCTCCTGCTGTTTCATTCTAAAAGCACACATCTGCTCAAAAGCTCTGCCGTGTCAGATGAGTAAAATAACGTTAAATCAGAGGATGCAGAATTGATATTTTGTCTGGAGAAGCAGCAGTTACAGGTTTCTCCACTGATTCTGATTTTCTTTACATGAACCCTAATCAGGAAAATACAGGATCAGCCAATGAAAGATAGCAGAGGCTGCAGGCTGTTACACTTTTATTTTCATTCCCTTGTTTTTTCTGGTTATGACGAGACGAGCAACCTGAAGCGTTATAGACCTTCTCCATCAAGCGTCAACGCAACGCTGCTGATTTCATAACATATTTTTACATTCGGGATTTAAATAATTTGTCACAAATGTTTTGACTGCTGCTCTTTCATTTACATATAAACAGTTAGGATAAATTGTTAACTTTGGGTTTTCTGATTTCGAGGTGAAAAACTTTGACGAGAACCACTAAATCAGATTTACTATTCAGAACTGATCAGTTTGAAAGTCAAAAGTTAAAAAAAAAACAAAAAAAAACTAACTGCAGCTGATTCTGTAGCTTTGGTAGTTTTCTCTACAGACCTGTTTTCAGACCTGTTTTTGTACATTTTTGTGGTTTGATCAAATTCAGTATTACAAGTCTTCAGTAAGGTAAAAAAAAAAAAAAGAAAGAAAAGAAAAAGCTCTTTAGCACAACACATTTGGGTGAATGTGAAAGTGATGAATTTACATAAAAAGGCCTGTTTAAACTGCCGGCTTGTTAGTCACGTCCTCACTGATTCAGATCCTTATTTTTGGGTTGATATTTCCAAATATGAGCATCCTTTTGAAGCAGAAGGTGATGCGGATCATTTATTGATCAAAGGCAGCAGTTTAAACGTGAGACAGGTGGTGCTGGATTTCATCTAACCCTTTCAGATCTACACAGAAGCATTAGTACGTACGGAGCTGGCAAAAGTAAAAACTACAGTCGTTGCCTGTTTCTGTGAGACTCTCCTCTCTGTGCTTTTGTAAAGAGACCCTTTATAAGCAATGATGACTGATGATGAGTGTATTATATAAGGAGCTGAAGTTTAATTGTGAATGTTTGCAAGTGGAAAATCCCAATCATTTAAACAACCTGAAATCTGACTCAGATAATTGTGTGGTGAAAGCTGAACAGGTAAAACAGGTAAAATCCTCTTTGCTTCTACTGGTGAACATGTCAGAGGTGCTGAAGAATTTTGATTTATGCAACTTTATGACAAAACAAGTTGTCTCTCAGGTTGTTCTGTCACTGTAGACCGTTATTTTAACTTGACTTTTGAACATTAAAAATTTCTGTGTGTGTTTCATTTGAACACAACACTTATTAAAAAAAGAAAAAAAACAGAAGAAAGCCTTGTGTTTGTAATGGTTGCCTCAGTGTGACTCAGTGTTGGGAACCAGCAGGATCCTGCTTCATTCCAGTTTCTCATAAGCTTTAAATTCTCCATTTCCTGTGTGGGATTAAATTAAACCACACCTATACGTTACGTAACGCAACTCGTAGAATGAAATCTTTGGTCAGTTCCTCTTTTAGAGATGCAAAGCTTTTCCTCTGAACCCGGGTTTGTGATGTCACAGTTCCTCGCAACTCTGAACGGCTCACTGAACAATAGATTTTCAGACGTAGGGCACCTCAAAGAAAGAGTTTTTTTTGAGTTGGAAGTGGCTTTCGAATATGAATACATGCTTTTAAGCATAGTTAGAGTTGTTCTAGTCTCTTTTAAGGCTTGGTGAGTCATATATCCTGATGATGTTTTTGTTTTTGTTTTCCTGACATCAGGCACGTTACAAGCAGAGCCTGGATCCCACGGTCGACGAAGTGAAGAAGCTGTGCACGTCGTTAAGGCGCAATGCCAAGGAGGAACGAGTCCTTTTCCACTACAATGGCCACGGAGTGCCGCGACCCACCGTCAATGGAGAAATCTGGGTCTTTAACAAGGTACCGCAGGACGCCAGGATGCTATCTGCTCTGTTTCCCCAAGCGTTAGCCACTGATACAGATGTTCTAACAGAGATGCAGTCGCATGTTGGTGCAACTACAGAGTCATTCAAGGCTCATGATTCTATTTGTCGGGTCTGCTATAAGTGGTTTATTTATTTATTTCATAATAAACCTCCATGTCGATCAGAAACGCTCAGTTTCAACTTTTTTCCCAAAATGAGAGACGATTTAAGAAACTGAATAGGTCGCATGAAACCATTCACACAGTCGGCTGACTCTCCTCAGTGGTCAGATGACTGGTTGGGCGCAGGTTGGCGACTAATGGGAGCTGTGGGAGGTGCGTAAGACCTGCTGCAGGGTATATGACACATGGAGATGAATGCTTGTGTATTGATCAGTTAACATGAATAAAGCTTCACCAGTGAGACCTGATTGGCTGATTTCAGAAGTAACGTTGCAGTGGTATTATTTTCAGCTGAAATCAAGATTTATGTGTCCATTTCTTTGCAAAAGAGCTTCATAATAAACTGTACAGAGTTAAAGTTGTTTTTCACATTGCAAAACTTAACCTGCATATTGATTTAATAGCAAACACAACTCATTGTCAATCCAGACTGCCTTAATGGTTAGTAAATGATGTAATGTGTAGTTTTTCCGGCATTCTTTCCTTGTTTTGTCTGGAAGTACTCTGCAGCTTTCATACTTGATTACATTTTCACATTTCTCATGTTTATTTAGGCTCTTTTGTTTTCTCCTGACAAATGTGCTTCTCTAGATGTGCTTGTCGTCATCTGATGCCGACACTTCCCCTATTTACGCAAACATGTTCATAGCCAAAAGCAAACAAACAAACAAACAAACAAAAAGCAGAATCACAAGCAGAGGCTCTTTCTGAAAACAAGCGGCTTGGGCTTAAGTATTTCCTGATTGGTCGAATTCCTGGAGCTCTGCATACTGGTAGAACTGACGGCTCACGAACTTTAACAGCTCCCGTTTCCAGTCGGACACAAACATTTTCAAAATAGTGACGTATTTTTACCGCTCATGAGGTTTTCACATGGAACATAACAGGACTTCAGGTTTAGTCGTCTTCATGAAACGGTGCTTCGTTTCACCCGTCGAGGAAACAGACTTCATCACCTGAGCTATTTTCAGCCAACCTTCCTTCTCAACCACAAGCACGTTTCTTCTTTTCTTCTCATTAAGTCATTCTTAGGAAGGAGTACCAACAGATCCCCACAGATCCCTCCTTGGATCCATGCAGGGATATTAGACTCTATCATGTCATGGAGAGCTTTTATTGGGACAAAAAAAAAAAAAAACTCCAAAAGGAGATTTTCAGCACCAGGCAAATACAACATGCTCGAAAATAACATTTAAGATGAACATCGCCACTTTGTATTTAGCAGTGCTGATTACTGACAACTTTAAATCACCATTAAATTATGATGCTCTTATCGTCATGGTGATGGGACGAATGAAAAAAAAACATAAAAAATAAGAAATTTACTGCTGTTTTCTGCAACTTAGAGTTTTCTGAGAGCCAGTTCAGAGCACCGCCACAGACACTAACCCCTTTTCGACCAACTTGAAACTGGTGCTGTGCTGGTGCAAGAGTCAGTTCATAGCTGCTTCTACTCTGGAGACCTCTGACAACTGCTTTCCTTTTTCACAGTGATGCCTTTTTCTCCTGAGATGGTCACTTTGTCTCCGTTAAGAGAGTCAAGAAGCATCTGCTAATATTTTTTTTTCTCTTCTTCTCTTTGTGGGAGTCGTCTTCTCTCCGTCAACACAGTTAGTGGTGTTGAAGGAGTGTTTCTTTGACTCCTCCTCACATGACTGGCGCTGAGCGTTTATTGCCACGGCGTTGCCACTGTCCGACACTTTGAAAAATCCTCCACACAGCAGCAGCTCTTAAACGCTCATCTACGTAGTGACGGCTCAAAAACAACGCAAGAGCATCTGCGTTTTATGCTGAGGCAGATGTTTCATTTCTTTGTCTTCATCAGCAGGTACCGATGTCATGTTGACATCATCGCGCGTCCCTCGTTCAAACGCTTTATCGTTCACATTATCGGCTCCAGTCTCTCACTTTTGCTCGTCTGCGCCGCCACTCTGATTTTAGGATAAACTACTTGAAGTTTTCAGCCAGGAAACTTAAATTGGACTGTGGTCAGAATGCAGGCGGAATAAATCCGTACCTCCAAAGGTTTCTAGGCTCCACTGAATGTTTCAGTGGCAATAAAAGCACAAATGACTTCACAAGCAAACATAAAAACACAGATTACCTGCACGCTGTGATCCTAGCTCTGAGCTCTAATGTGCTCAGACTCGCTAACACTGGTGAATTAGGCATAAAATGTTGAGTGCTTTGCCGCCTTGTCCTATAAGTAAGCACCTTGTTATAATGATGCACCACTGCTGTCTGGATTTAGAATTTTCTTTTGCACGTCCTCACTGCACCCTGGGGCTGTACAACTGCTCCCCTTTCTTCTGTTCTTTTTTTAAAAACTTTTTCTGGAGATTTTATTGCTTATTCCTCGAGTAATAAAATGCTTAAACAGGATATCAGCAGGGATTCAGAGCAAAGAGGGCAGGAATCAAATTTAGCATTAAGTTTTGTGTATAATGTCCTTCTACATGGTCACCGTGGTAGATTTCTCTTCCTCACCTCTGCATCGTCACCGTCCTCATGTTTGTCCTCTCCCGTTTCTCTCATCCTCTATTTGTACTTTCCATCTAACGGATGCCTAGCCAGCAATTAAACGCAAATCTGCAAAAGTGTGTTATCAGCAAAAGCGCGATGTGCCACCTTTCTGACTGATCTGTCGTGTGTTTTTCAGAACTACACCCAGTACATCCCACTGTCCATCTACGACCTGCAGACGTGGATGGGGAGCCCGTCCATTTTCGTTTACGACTGCTCCAACGCAGGGATCATCGTCAAGTCATTCAAACAGTTCGCCCTGCAGAGAGAGCAGGAGCTGGAGGTGGGTTCAGCGCAGAGAAACACGCGACGGCACAGCGGCCGCCAAAACAAGAGCGGGGATTTGATTGGGGGAAATGAAACTCCTCGACATTAGATGACTCATGCAAGCACACGGGCACAGAGTGCAGGCAAAGAGAGCAGGAGGAAGTATTGGTGTTTAAGAGGTTACCGGCAGACCCACTCTGGTGTGTATACAACAGCTATGAAGGAAAGCTAATTGGTGTGGAGTCACGGTTCTCAGCTGGAGTCTCCTCAGTGCTGTGATGCAGCCATGCAAATGAGGATCAAAATGAATGTGTTTCAGTTTTATTCCTTCTCTCCACACAAGCAAAAAAAAACAAAATTGTGTGTGTGTATGTATGTGTGTAGATATGTGTATGTATATATATATAAATATATATATATATATATATATGTATATGTATAAATATGCATCACTGTTAGCCTTGGCTTTGAACCCCTTATTTTTCTTTTATTGCGTCGTCGTTCTCTTTCTTTCTCGCAGCTGAGGCATGTTGTGTGAATTCCTAATGGGATTGCGCTGTCATTCAATTCAATTATTCATAAAGAGGTTTCAGCCAGAGTGTAGGTTAGCAGGAAAAGGAGGGAGAGAAGAAGGTGGAGGATGTGCAGTGTGGAGCAGAACGGGGGGGGATGTGTAGAGTAAGGAAGAGCTGCTTTAGCCATTAAAGTAAAAACGGAGAAGCGGCGAAAGTGCTGAGTTGCCGCAGCGTTTGATAGAACCTCCGTCCTCGGCTTCATCTGCTCTCATCTGTGCACGTTTGCTGAGGTCCCTGTAGGACGACAACTACAGGGAGAAAACCTAAACTCCCACTTTGCAAAATATATAGCTTTGCCTCACAAAGTGCTTACTGAGTATTATCTGGGGCAAATTCAAAGATATTCTACACAGAACAAGAGACTTGTGCCTCCAGATTACAGTGCCTCTTAAGCATCTAAAGTCATCCGACTGCGACTGAAGTTTTAATGTTCTGTGACACATGTACTGCTTTCATTTACGTCTTGGCAAGATGTTTGAAAAAGAACACCGTTCTAGCCCAACTGAACAAGACAAATGAAGTTCAGATGGAAGTCTATGCAGAAATCATGTTTTTGTGTAGTCTCGGCTAGTGTTAAACGTCATGGGGGAGTAAATAAAGTGTTTTTGAATTGAATTGAACTGAACAACAGTGAAGTGCAACCTGTCAAAAAGGGATAAAATAAGGAGGTTTTGGAAGAACTAATTTCCTAACTTGTCAGGACTCGACTTGCTCTGTCAAGGTGGAGGATGCTGTAATGAGCCCGTTTCCAGTCCACATCTTTTCAAAATGGGAACAGCACAGGTGATGTAGGGCCCACCTTTAGTCATCTTGATTAGTCACTGCAACGAGCCTGGTTTGCTCTGCACATCTCTTCAAAACAGAGCTGCGTGCTTGTTAGCGGCTCTGAATGCGAGATCGTGGTTCAGCTCAGACCTGCACTTTTGTTTTCAGAAAGAGAACAGCAGAAACACCAGCCTGGCAGCATCAGAAAGTGGTGAAGGGAAATTCTCACAGCCCTCTGTCTCCTCTGTCTCTGCCTTTCATTCTTTGGAGCTCTCGCTCCATCTAATCACCATGGCAACATGTTTTGTTCCATGTGCAATCCGAAAATGAGTTTGAGAGGTTCATGCAACCCCCCAACCTCAGTGATGCAGTCGTTGTACAGTTAAGTTATAGATTCCTGCTTCTGGAAGAGTGCCTGCTTTCGAGTCGGGGGCTGAAAGAGATTCTCTTCATTTGTTTTGTCAGCTGTGTTTGGCTACAGTTGCCATGGTATCGAGACAAGAAAAAAAAGTTAGAATACTTCCTGTCATTCCTAAACACCTTCAGTGACCTCTGTTTGCATGTGAGTGAAGTTTTGGGAAAGTTCATGCCCCTTAAAATGCCCAAATCCTGCGGCTAAGATGAGAGATGGATCATTGGTAAGTGCCTGATTTTAAAGTCATTCGTGGACTGTGTTTTTTTTCTTTAGACCATATTTTCCTTTTTTCACACTCGGTACTTCAAAAGCATTTGTGGCATCATTGCACAAAAAGTATTTCTTATATAGTGGGAGCCGCTGGGCTTAACTGAAAGATTTCTGTCAGGAAATAAGCTTCGGAAGTCCTTGGGTTAAATGCATTGGAAGTTGCATAACTTCAATATGCAATTTCTCTTTTCCTCCGTTTTTCCACTCTCTCAAACAGGAAGTGTAATATTGATGTCTAATGGAAGTTAAAAAAGACATAACATCCGGAGACTTTTTAATCATGCAAGAGATGATCCGGCAACGTCTGTGACCCTGCGTCACCTGCACATGAATGGTCCCAAGGTGACTCATCCGACAACATGCTGCGTACTGAAATTTGGTCTTCATGTTTCACACCGTCCTACTAGCCTTAAATGCATGGAAGAGATGAGTTTGGGGAAGAGAAGGGGGTGTTTTATCACACCCTTACAGCCTCATTTCAAGCTAGTTGTGTGCTTGATGTAGTCCATACACTGCAAAACAAATAAACAAATAAAAAAGACCAGCTAAAATACAAGAAACAAACACTTCATTCTGGGTGAAAATGACTTGGTGATTGTGAAGTTATCTGTCCATGAAGGAAGGTGGTTTTACCTGCCAAGGTAAAACCAGATCTAGCAGGTGTTCAAGGGTTTGGAACAAGTTAAAATAAAAAAGAAAGTAAAACCAGACATGATAGAAAAGAAAATTACTAAATAATTCTTCAGTGTTAACGGTTAGTCCTGTAATTGACAAAATTGTTTTAAAAATAAATATTTAATATATTTTTTTACATGCATATTGAAATGTTTGTGTGTATATATCTGTATATGTGCACATACACACACAGACACACACATATGTATACACACAGACTGATATTGCTGCAGATGTTGGTATTCACAATAAAGAAATATTTTTTTCCTTCAATATTGCAACTTTTTGTTGTTTAAAAAAAAAAGGCAAATTTTTGTAATAAAATTTCCTGGCATAAAAATTATGACTTGTGCAATTTTGCAAATCTCAAATTTCACAAAACTTTTAGTCATAAAACTGAAGTTATGACCTTTTTGGTCAAACTTTTTTTTCCCAAAACCAGAAGTTTTGTGGAATTGCACATTTTTGGTTTGTTACGACTGTAAAATATTTACATTTGCAAAAATCACTGTTTTTTTTCCATCCATCCATCCTCTTCCGCTCATCCAGAACCAGGTCACAGGGGCAGCAGCCTGAGCAGGGTCGCCCAGACTTCCCTCTCCCCAGACATCTCCTCTAGCTCTTCCGGGAGGATCCCAAGGCGTTCCCAGGCCAGCCGAGCGACATAGTCGCCCCAGAGTGTCCTGGGTCTTCCTCTGGGTCTCCTCCTGGTGGGACAAGCCTGGAACACCTCCCGAGGGAGGCGTCCGGGGGGCATCCGATACAGATGCCTGAGCCACCTCATCTGGCTCCTCTCGATGTGGAGGAGCAGCGTCTCAACTCCGAGCTCCTCACCCTATCTCTAAGGGAGCGCCCCGCCACCCTGCGGAGGAAGCTCATCTCAGCCGCTTGTATCCAGGATCTTGTTCTTTCGGTCATGACCCAAAGTTCATGACCATAGGTGAGGGTAGGAACGTAGATTGACCAGTAAATCGAGAGCTTCACCTTTCGGCTCAGCTCCTTCTTCACCACGACAGACCGATACAACGACCGCATTACTCCCGCCGCTGCACCGATCCACCTGTCAATCTCACCACTGTTTTTTTTTTTTTTTTTTTTTTGACCAAATTGACCTGTTGAAAAGTTGTGAATTTCATTTTGCAGCTTTTTGGAAAAACAATCACAAGCATGTACATTTTGATGCTTTTTGACATCAAGTCTTATTTTGTGAAACAAAAACAAAAAACATCTCTTCAAAACAGAGCTGCGTGCTTGTTAGCGGCTCTGAATGCGAGATCGTGGTTTAGCTCAGACCTGCACTTTTGTTTTCAGAGAGGGAACAGCAGAAACACCAGAAACACCAGCCTCGCAGCATCAGAAAGCGGTGAAGGGAAATTCTCACAGCCCTCTGTCTCCTCTGTCTCTGCCTTTCATTCTTCGGAGCTCTCGCTCCATCTAATCACCATGGCAACATGATTTGTTTTAGTGTGCAACCCAAAAATGAGTTTGAGATGTTCTGAGTTTCCCCAAACAAAAAAAACAAAGCAAAACAAAAAGAAAAAAAAATCATGGAAAAAAAAAAATTGTGAAAGAAGAATTTCATAATTTAGCACCTTTTTGGAGGATCAATAACATTTCGCTACCTTTTTGGCGTCACATCTTCATTTTATATATGAAAATCCCCCCAGAAAATTTCAACTTCTTGACAAAAATAATAATTGGTCATTAAAGGTTACTTGAAATATTTTTTTATAGTGAAAGAGAAAGATAAAAGTTGCTATTGGTGCTTGCTTCAAGAGTAAATAATTATTACATTTCATATTTTCTTGTTAATTAAAGCATAAAAGACATCAGTTATAACTCAAAAAATACGTTTTAAAACAAAATTAATCATCCCACATTTCCAGAGTGGTTTCCAGGGTGGATGGGTGTCTTCGAGCTGTGTTTGTGCCAGATGTGCACAATTATTGGACCACCTGCTTTCTTTTTAAATATCCCAGCACTTCCTGTGTGTATTCAGCAAACATACTTAGTGCATTAGCTGCAGGGTAGAGCGTGCATGCGTGCACATGCTTGTGTGTGTGTGTGTTAGCCAATCACAGCAGCACTCAGATTTGGTTTCTCTGAACCACGGGAATATTTGTGTGTCTTGTGGGCTGTGTGCTTCCAGGAAGCTCACATTAGGCTTTCTTTCTCCCTGTGTCATTTAAATGAATAATGAATGCAGGCCTGTAAAGATGCATTTCTCATTCAGAGATGCATTTTGGCTCCTCTGCATGCACACGTGTGGCTGTGCTCCTCCACTGATTGTGTTTTACATCAGAAATCCTATTAATGTGTCGAATTAGTTTGATGAATTAGTGTCACTTTAAAAAAGAAATCTCAGTGATTCCATTGTACCGTTTTATCCCCAATGAAAGAGAGAAAAGAAAGCCGTCATTATGATTTTCATGGTAATATGCAAGATTACAATATGCTAATGCGATAATTATAGTGGGTGCTTGGTATTCATCTGCTTCTGCTGGCGGTGTTGTATTTACCGTCAGGATAACGGCGGCCCACTGTCACACGCTTCTTTCAGGAGGCAGAGACGATGTTTTCAGCTTGAGAGACGCACATGCCACTTTGTTTGCAAGCGACTTGACATTTTGTTCATTAGAGAGTCAGAGGAGGAATTATGCTGAAAGAAGATTGGCAGAGATCCATCTACACAACAACAGTGGTGCGCCCACTCATGCCTGCAAGCATTTTAGATGGAAACGAAAAATGCATTTGATAGGAGGAAAGATGGAGACGGATGCACGCATGGTACCACCCCACCACCCCTCTCTCAGTTGATACTATTCTTCTGTATTTTAAATACCATCATTTATTCATGTGTGTGTGCGCAGAGCTTCTTGTAGAGCTGTGCTGTAAATGTATAATGCAATGAGATTTGAACTTGACCATTTTTTCCCCCTTCAATTATTTTAGTCTGTTAATGACTTTTGGGGCTAGTGGAGACCAGTATATGCAGCAAAAAAGAGGTGTTGCATAAGTCTACATATTTATTTGTCAAAAATCTGATTTGCTTTACTGCAAAAAAATCAGTTTTCAGTGACAATGACTTCCTGAAGTACTGCTATGCACTTTCCAAATTAGATTAAAAGCAAACAAACATCATAATACATATAAAATATGGACCCACAAACAACAACAAAGGAATCACATTAGCCCAGTATTAGTGGCTGCAGTGAGCCTGTTTTCTACTGCTTATCTTTTTGAAAGTGCCATCTGTGCAAAATGATAAAACTAATAACAGGTATTTGGCAAGAAAATGTGAAACTTTATCACTTCCTGGGACTGTAGTGACCGTAAAACTGTATTATGTGTTGGAACTGGTCTGTTGTCCAGAGCACATCGTTTTAACAGTAAGAACACCAGCCAGCTGGGCTCAGGTTACTTATCAGTGACACCTGCATTGAAATCCCACTGTATTTATTTGGCAAGAAATATATTCGAGTGTCATCATCACTTATTGTTATTCACTGTGTGTAAGGAAATGGATAACGGTTAAAAAAAATGAAAATAACAAGGGAATAATAGAAAAAATGCAGTCTACTGGGAGCCACGCAGTGTTGAATTTTGAGAGCCTTGTTTCAAGGTTAATAATAAGGTTCAGCCTGGCGTGACTGTCATTGTAAGTTGTTGAAAACCAGCATGATGGTCATTCAGACATAACGACCACGTGTTCAGGAACCATCCATTCATCATCTATACCAGCTATGTCCTGTACAGGGTCACGGGGGTCTGCTGGACACTATCCCAGCTCACTTTGGGCGAAAGGCAGGGGTCCACCCTGGACAGGTCGCCAGTCCATCACAGGGCCACATGTAGACATACAACCATTCACACTCTCTCTCACACCTAGGGACCATTCAGGAACACCAATTAACCTAAGGAGCATGTCTTTGGACTGTGGGAGGAAGCCGGAATACCCGGTGAGAACCCACGCAAGCACGGGGAGAACATGCAAACTCCACACCCCTGTGGAGGTAGCCACTCATATGTGATGAAAAAATTATTTCCTAAGAGCAAAACTGAAATACTGGCATTTAATCAGAGCTTTCAGTCAACAGAAAAAACATTAAGCTGCTCTGCAGTAAGTAGCTTGGAAAGTCCTAAGTAGACAGAAAGTGTTAAGTACAGACTTTGAACATCTGCTGATCCTGCAATGATGTAGAGACCCACGTTCGAGCTAGGGGTGGGAGAAAAAAACCCATCTTTTTCAATGCATCAAGATTCGGCTTTGAATGATTCTGAATCAATTATTAAATTTTGATGCATCAATAATCTAAATCTGACGTAAACGCAATACAGCTGGAAAAACAGCTGAACTTAATTGTGCAGCATGCTGCCCGTCACCCTGACAATTTATTAAGAGCGCTCAAACATGGCAGACCACAAGATTCGACCAGCCCTGACTGCGTTAAACGCTGTTTTGAAGCACTTTGGCTTCTATAAGGTTAACGGTGCAAGTGATTTAGGCAAGAACTATACTGTATGTAAGTTGTGTCACATGAAGATAAAACAAACATGACAATCACAACAAACATGAGAAATCACATCGTACGCTTTCATCTGAAGGAGGAAGAAAAATAGCCGGCAGGTGTTGCCGCTACGAACGGTTCTACTGACCAGAGAACTATGGAACAAGTATTTCTGAAACTTCCACCCTCCTCGGAAAGAGAGAGATGAATCACAAAGTCAGTTGCAATATTTACTGCAAAGGATTTAAGGCCATATTCAGCAGGGGAGTCTTGAGTTCTGCTGTTCCCACTAGAACCAAGATACTGCATCCCTTCTCGTTGATATTTCACATCCCAACACTCTACAACAAAGGTCATGGCATCAGTGAAAGCAGGTAGGATAGCAGTTACACGTGATGCTTGGAGATCTACCACCACTGAATCTTACATCACCATAATTTGTTTACTCAAGTCCTAAAACACTCTTGTTGAGCTTCCAAAAAGTAATTAGTTATTATAAATATATATTATTCTGGTACAGTAAAATATTTTACTGAATAAACTATTGATCATCACATCTCTTTGTTTACTTTAATAAAAGATAATGAAAGTAAATTCATCTGTTGTTTCTAGTTGCAAATGCACCATTTTTTTTAAAACTAAAATGTAGCGGTAGTCCAGGGTCCCTCGGTGACTGTAAAAAATGTTGCTGAAAAGTTTGGTAAAATGCATCGATTCTAGATGAATTGATAATTGATTAATAATCGAATTGTAGTCCTCTGAATTGTAATCGAATCACGAGGTGCTTAAATATTCCCACCCCTAGTTCTTGCCTCGTGTAAAAATGTTTTTTCTAGCTGGTTTCTGCTGGTTGAGCTTCTTGAGTCTGGTATGAAACTTTTTGTGTGTGTGTTTTCACAGAGTCCAAATGAATTGTTCAGATTTAGGACTTGGAATTTGTGTGAAAACATGTTTTTAACCTTTTGTTCAAACCAGAGTTCAGGATCAAGCAGGAAGTCACTCATAATTAGTATTTGTTGATGCATTGGCATGGGGCTTTCCCAAAAGATTGTTTCTTAATTATTCACTACGACTTAAGAACTGACAGTTAATTGTTTCACAGGAATCTTGGATGTTCAAGAGCATGGAAGTATTCATTTAATTTTACTATTTCTGGCATCATTCAAACTTTTTTGTGTGTTATTCTTCATTGCAAATGTGTCTTTTAGTCTCACTTATCTGCTGTTATGTAATTGTAACTGTTCAAAGGGAAACTCATTTGGCACAGCAGTGTTGCTTGGCTGAAGAACTCAAAACAGATGTTGTAATCTCTTGCCGCTCGCCTTGCCTGGAAGCGTCTGCTTGTTTGGATTCATTTTGTTGGAGCTACATGACAAACATGAGCACCAAGATCAGACTGTACTGCTGACTTGTCTGCATGATCTATTATCTCTTGAGCTTGAGAAACATCCCTCAATACAATATAAAAGTACTGAAATCATCAACTGCTATCAAAATTCCCCATCTGGCTTCTTTAAACACAGGAAAAGCAACTCATTGCTGAGGTCCTCACCTTATAACTCATATGGCCTTTTTATGCTGTTGACAAGTTTCATTTTGCCTACTTCTGTATGCAGCTGAAATAATTAAAGATGAGATTCTGTCTGTGCATCATTCTCAAATCTAAGAGCAACTAGTAAAGGCTAAGAATGGCTTTTTGAAGAATCTCTATAGAAATGTATAACAAACAATGATTATAGTATGTGCAGTGAATAGATTTTTATGCTTCTTGTCCAGGACCAAGTGTAACACCCTGTCCTTTGTCTTCTTCCTTGTGGGTCTGTTTAGGTCTATTTGTCATACAAGTGATCGTCACCCAGTTTTTGAACTCGCTGTTGTTGAACACCAACCACGTTAGCGCGGAGGAATTGTGGGAATTGGTGTTAAATGTGTTAACCAGACTCTGGACAGGTGATTTACAACATCTACCATTTTCCTTTAGCAATGTGCAAATTGGAGGCGCTTAAATATGCAGGATGAACTGTCTCTGACTCTGCCCTGGTGTAAGGAGGTTAGTATCACTTGTCGCCCGATCAGTTTCCTTACACATGTGTGTATGTTGGAATGTAGAGAGGAAATACTTGACTATGCGATGGATGATTAGATATACTGAACACAGCAAAGGACGGGTCGCTTCACATTTTCCAATATAAAACAAGTGTGGAAATTTGCAGGACACAGTCCGACAAAGGCCATTTTCAGACTCCACCATTCTAGGAATACTTTGCAACATTTGTTTTCTCCCTCAGACAAATTTAAAAAAAAAGAAATGAATGCCTGTTTTGCACATGGTCACACCTCATTTGCCACATATTTTGTTTATAAAATGTGGTTTAGGGACCAGTCAGTTGACTGGACCCCTATGGGCAGTGCAACATTTTAAAATAGCTTGATATTGATACCAAAACTGATACCTTATCTTCGTTTAGATTCCTCAACAATACTTTTTTCGCTACCAGTGTAATAACTTTTCCACTTAAAGGAAATTACATTTGACATTAGCAGCAGGAATCCTTTGTTTTTATAAGTAATTTCGGAAGAAGAACATAATGTGGTTTCACTTGAGTTATATTTATATGTCCCATTGGGCATCAATATTTGCTAGCTCTTACTCAGATTGTTTTTTAAACAACCAAAACTATGAGCAGATTTAGTTTTCAGTTCTTTCTGCCTGGTTCTGATGATTCAGTTGATGTGATTTGCATTAAATCCAGTTTCCAGCCTGGTCTCTCTCCTGACATACAAGAACAGTATTTTGTACCCTCTTATTTTTAATTCGTCGACAAGACTTGCAACTCAAACCTATATTTTAAACAACACAAATGTAAAAGCTGTTAATTAAATAATATATTCATTTAACAAAACAAAACCTCCACATTCACATGAGTCTCACAAAGATGGTTAAAAAAAATAAATAAAAAATCTAATACCAGTCCAGGATTTTTATTAGCACAGTTTGTGAAAAGTTCAGTTCAATCCAGGAACTCCAGCGTTTTTGTTTTAAATAATACGTACAAAGTAGCTTCTCATGTACCAGACAGTCAGATGGTACCTAGCCAGATATATGGAATTTAAAAACTCCACAGATGACAATTGTCCAACGGAGCAACAAGAGGGGAGGAAATTTGAGTACAGCAAAAATGGTATCCGCTAGATGGCAGCATGCTGCATTTGGGGCTTTTGCACGACTGAGAAACATCCAGTTGTGTAGAGAACGAGCGGCGAGCATCCCACTTCCGGATTGAAACCGTTACAGGAAGTACGTTTTGTTTCAGTTCCTTCACTGACTACTGGCTGGCTCCAAAACAGCGTAAATCCTCATTTACTTTCATGTAAAAATGACCAACTTTGCAGCAGAATTAAACATATTTACAGCCTGGTACAAAAATGGGTTTTAGTCTCTATAGTTAGATTTTACACCCATGCCAACTGTACAGGGGGTGAATAAAGCTGACCAATCAGATGCACCTATTCATTTGAGAAGTAGCCATTGACTGCCGTTATCTTTCACAGTTTCGTCCCGCTTCTTGGAAACATGGCAGTTCGAGGAAAACTGGGCCTCAAAGGCTCTCTGTACAAACCTATGGGTCACATGATCAAATGGTTCATCCATCTATATATATACGTATCTATGGACACAACACACTCTCAGGACAGAGTATGTGATAATAAAAGCTCCACATATATTCCCTCAGTCTTCTTCCTCCAGCTGTATAGCAGCTACCTGTAGTGTTCCCACAGGTTGTTTGAAAGTGGTACTGTGTCGTCACGTCAGGATTGGATGATTGGAGCGGTGTAACTGTGGTACTTCACCACACGTTTAATGGTAGAGTGTGGCGTTACACAACCTCAAATCAATATCACAATTGATTAAACAAGTTAACTTGATTACCATAAATGAGCAATTATTTTAGTATTTTTATTTTTTTGTCCTCATAGATCACTGTTAAGGTTTTCACTGCCATTTTTCAACCATTAAAATTGAATAATTTTTCTAATAGTGTATGTGTGGTCATTTACTGAATATTTCAAAGGAGAGAAAGATTGAGCAAGATTACATCGATTGCTGGTTCTGAATGTCGGTTTTGATAAATTTTTGATGAATTCCCTATCCCCCCTAGAGTGGTTGTGATGCAACTACGAGGTAATGGAACGCTCCAATCCTATCTCCCATTTATTGAAATGACAATGGTGGATTGTGTGAACCTATATAATAGGACTTTTTGACATAAATGTAGAATTGCTGAAGAACTGAGACATCAGAAATGTGTTTTTATACAAAAACCAACACAGAACCTGTTGCCAGTTTTGGATGACATTTGCAGGACCTCTTGTTAGTGGGTCAACTTTAACAGTGAAGGAGTTGTTGGTGCAGGATGAGAGAATTTCTCTGTTTTGAATAAGCTGTTTCACACATGTCTCGAGTTGAAAACAGCTGTAATAAGATCAGCTGTTAATGCTATCAAAAAGGTTGCATGCTCCACTGTTTAGCAGGTGAGGGAGAGTTTATCACAGTAAATGTATTTAGGGAAAAAAATCATGTGACAAGTATCTACCCCATGACTATCACTGTGGGTCTGTTTCAGATAAGAATATATAATACAAATGTTATCCTTTATTGTTTCTTACTATTATTCTTTCAAGGTTTCCAACTGCAGTGATTAATCTGCCAGTATGATTACATGACGCACTGTTTATCCATCATAAAACAAACTGTCAAAAGGTCTTCAAACTTGTTAACTAAATTATAAGAAAAGACTGATTTGATTTTCAGAAACCTAGAAGGAAAATAAAGTATCTATATTTAGCTTGAACTCTCAGGATGTTGAGTAGAAAGATGGGCATTAGAATTGTTAGCTCAGTTAGATTTTAAATGAGTAAATGAGGATTAAGCAGACAAAGTAGCTGGATAATAAAGTATCAGGGGAAGATTTGAAATAACTTCCTGACACAGGCATGTGAAAGCAGAGTTAAGTGGTTGTACCATGTTCCAGCAGAGAGTCAAGAGTTATTGGCACTGCCATGTTACCCCCCCCACAAATACAATCTATCTGCAAAGGCCACAGGTTATAAATAGGAAACAAACAGGACACAGTGGACTCCAGTTTTGCTCCATGTTTTTTTTTTTTTTTCTTTTAATATATGTACTTAGTTGTGCTTAAGTTTTAAGGATGATGTTTGAAAGGCAATCCTGAAGGTATTTAAGTGTATAAACTTTGGGAATTTTTCTCTGTTTTTATTTATTTTTTTGATGGTTTATTGTTAGTCATGTAGACCTTCTTAGAAAAATAAAAAAATAAAAAATTAAATGTTTTTTTTACTCTCCATGCTGTGATATGCCTCCATCAAAATAAAATGCAATCAGCTCTTTGTATATGGACTTCAGATCTGAATACAGCTGGACAGGTAACGTGATATGTTTTAAAATGACAGTAAGGAATATGAAAAAACAAAAAACACCCAGAGTAACTTTGGGCTCCTATCCGGGGCATCTTTTAAGACAACTGCGTATTGCATCATAGCACGAGGTAACACCTCATCAGTGATGTTCAACAATAGAATTACACATTGATATTTGTCTCACAGTCGGGCTGCTTTACCTGGTCAGTCAAAGTTTAGTTGTCCTTCAGTTGTCTCTTGTCAGGTTTCTTTATCCCGGCTTGTTGGAAGTTGCACATTGCATTGATGTAACTGTGGATTCACACGTATGCGTTGTGGCAAGCACGACGGTTAAGGTCTCCAACGGTTGATGGTGTTGTCATGACACCAGAAAAAAACCACGGTGCCTGTGAAATCTCTAGGAAGAATGGTATGTATTCTGTCGAAACAGCTAACTGCTAGTAACTGTGCTCTATGGAAAAATAGCCAGTGAGCTGAATAGCGAAAAAAAATATCCTTCGTGATTACTTAAAGAAAAAATGCATTTTACAAGCCAAAATGAGTAAATTACATAGCCTCAGTTTGAGTTAAACTGTTGCTCATAAATGGGGAGGTTTAATCTTTGCCCCCCCCCAAAAAAACCCCAAAACTTCTAAACCTCGCACATTGAACCCTACATAGCGTGATTTGTATATCTCAGTGGATTATCACTGTGTTCCAAAAAAAAAACATTTTTAAAGTTAAATAAAAATTGTGGTCATGAATGATAAGTAAATACGTATATCTCCCCTCCATTTATGTTATCACATCTATTTTATTTTACTGTATCCTGTGACTGAACTTAGGTTGTCAAGGCTTAGGTTTATGTTACTGTGTTTAGAAAATCTGCAGCTTAACTGTTTGATTAAAAGTTACAACTGCTTAATCACTGCTTTGCAGTCAAAGGTACACTGGAAGCCTCTTATTTGTAGGAGGTAAATGTCAAAATTGTCTCCTGTTATGGCTGCTGTTGCTGCCAAAATTATTTATACCAACATGATGTGATATAATTTTATATCTGATACTAGCAGCAGTTTGTTTGTGTGTGTGTGTGTGTGTGTGTGTATAATGTCAAAATTGTTGGTAATAAAACCCCTTGTCCTTTGACATGGTGCAACATTACTTCAGAGACAAACTCAGTTACCAAGAACTTTAGGGGGACTTTTTTTTTTTCTTTTTTTTTACTTTAACAATTGTATGATCCTTTCTTCTTTTTTTAAAAATAAAAATTGCACCATTGTACACTATTTACAGACAAAAAAAAATCAACACATAGTTTTGCCTCATTTCTCGCTGGTTTCACATCTGTGCAGATCAGTTTCCAGATTAGTGCAGCAGATGTATACATCATCCCATTTTGGTACAAGTTGAGACCTGCACGTTGCAGCTCTACAAAAATTGTGTTTCAAAAATAAGTAGCATCAGATGTCTTTGGCACTTTGGTTTAGGCTTGTTGTCTCTTGCTTTCAGGGTTTCATCATAACTCTGTGAAGTCTTGTTTAAAAAAAAAAAGAAATCTTAGATTTAACTTCAAACATTTAGGAAAACATGTTTCATATTGTCCCTCAGCCTGAGGCTGAATCATGATCATTACCGTCTAATTGTGTCGGGCTTGTAACAACTTATGCATCCTCCTCTGCTTAGCTATTTCAGGTATAGTTCAACTGTGATAGGTATGTTCACCATTTTGTTTGCCACTGGCCCCTCTTCTTTCCCCTTTTCAAAAGTACCCATGTCGTATGTCAGGAAGGCATTGGTGGGCTTTTTTGTTTTCATCTAATATATCTTAACAAACTATTACTCTCTCCACAGAGGCCACGCAGAGACCCTGACTTAAAAACAGCACCCACAAGCACAAAAACAGAACGACAGAGCCATGGTGGAATACTACCAGATATTAGGAGTCCACAAGAATGCAACACAAGATGAGATCAAAAAAGCGTAAGTTCCCCAAGGTGTTTTCTGCTCTATTTCTCCTGGTGTTACTGTGACACTCATGAGGTGTTAAAAATAATTCCTAGTAGCTGTATAAAGTGACGGAAGGAGAGGGAGAGGAAATGCAGTGCAAAAAGTTTCCACTCTTCTTTTTGTAACCTTGCTGCTGTCAAATACCTTCCCCCTTTACTCATACGCTATTACTTGCAGTCACCTAGTGAGCAGGACAGTACTATTGGCTAATTTCAGTTCCTCACAGATGTCGTCATGAAAAGTGGTGAGCTTGTATGGTGAAGACTTATCACAAGCAGAATAAAGCTTTTCAAAATGAGTTATGTGCTTGAGGGGACATTAAGCGTTATTTTGGGTAAAGCTAATAAATCATTGAAGAGGGGAAAAACATGAGGAATAAGGAAACTATTGAGCAACATTGATCAGATTAACTCATCTAAGAAAATCAAATTTCCTGAGAATCTAGCAGACACAAAAAAGCTTTGAGGCTACTTTACCTGACTCCAGAGTGACACCAGTCAATAAGTGTCTCTAGCTCTTTATCCAAGAATTTCCATGAAATTTAATATTAGAAATCCATGTAACATGATTGTGATTTGTACTGGTGCTGGGTAATTAATCTGAACCGACATTCATGACCAATAATGAATGTAATCTGGCTCATGTCAATTATTTCTTTTATTTTTCTTCTTTGAAATATTCAAATAACTGCTCATGAATCATAAGGGTGTTTGAGGTAACAGAATTTAGCCCAAGTCATAACTGTAACCTAAATAGTATTTTATTTAGATTACAACCAGGACCCCAATGCTGACCTCAGTGACTTTTAGGACTGAACACAGACGGTCAGATATGGATGAACTCTCACGACAAAGAGTGGCATGTTACACAAATACCAGCCCCACTACATTGTTAAAACTGGTCTGGGCGCCTGTCTAGTGAACAGGCTTCCGACTGCAAGATAATGTCACAGATTACAACAAAGATGGCAACTACAAAGGCTATTCTATGAGTGAGTGAATCTCTGGATTGTATAAAGCCTTTCTTTTTTGCGTGTGTGTGTGTGTGTGGATCTGCTGATTTTCAGTCCCTTGTCTTGTCCACAGCTTCTCTGTGTCTGCTGCTGGGTTTAGAAACAAATGGCTGATGCAGCATCAGCTGCTGTGTGAGGCCTGTCCTGTTTGTCATTGCAGCTCAGGCGGTCTTTGTTATTTCCGCTTGGGTGGGGAGAAGGACATTTGTCCAGAATTGTGGTGTGTCTTCGTCTTTAGTGTTGTATTGTTGTCATTCTAAAAATACACAAATACTTGCTATCATGGGGGACTAGCATTACAGCAGGAGAACAATTTTATCCCCTCTGCTTCGTATTAAGAGTCAATTACTTGTTCTTAACAAATATATTGTTTTTCCCCATAATTTGATCAGCATGTTGGATTTTTAACTATATACTATTTCTGTCTCAGGTACAGAAAGTTGGCATTGAAATGGCATCCAGACAAGAACCCAGACAACAAGGAGGAGGCAGAGAAGAAGTTCAAAGAGCTGTCAGAGGCCTATGAAGTGCTTTCAGATGGTAAGAGTTGGCTCCATAGAGAGGCTGTTTTGTTAAACTGCACTATTTTTAAATATATCTTATTTAAGACTATTAGCACATACAGAGCTTATTCTTTCCTAACCTTTGCTTTCCAGAAAATTAGATTGTGGTAATTAAACTGGAAAAATGTTAATTATCAGTACAGTGCTCTGGGACCAATGCTAAAGCAATGCTTTTATTCCTTAAATGATTTGAGGGTTTTTTGTTTTTTTTTAAATAACGTATTGATCAACTGTCAGAAAATAGTCAAATATTTTTCCAGAAGCTTAAAGGTGAACGTTCACAAATGATCAAGGTGGAAAATATGTTTCATTTTAGTCACTTACAGTTATGTTTTCTGTTTCAAAGGGATCAATCATAATAATGTGGCTTTAAGAGCTCCATTTGTTTTCAGCTCATCATTAGTTCTTTCCTTCTTTTCCCTCCCCAGAAAACAAGAGGAGTACTTATGATAGATATGGTAAAGAAGGCCTTTCAGGAGGAGGTAAGGAGATGATTTAGAAAATAGGAAAATATGTCACTGGCGTGGACAACACTTGAAACGTCTAACTTTTCTTAAATGTTTCGCAGGAGGCCACTATGACAACTTTGGCAACTCCAACTTCACATTCCGTAATCCCGAAGACGTTTTCAGGGAATTCTTTGGTGGAAGAGATCCATTTGCAGATTTCTTTGGTAAGTCACTTGCGTTTTTTTTTTTTTTTTTTTTTTAATGAGTGGCTGATTGCAAACTAAGCATGAAATAACCTACATGCAGCACAGTGAGCTGGTGAGAAAAATCTAAACCTAAACTGATGAAAGACCATTTCCACCTAAACAAATCCCCTGTGGAAAAAGACATTAATACAGAGAGTCACAGAAAGCCTGTTCAGGGAACCAACTGCTAAGTTCCACCAACAAAAGGCTATCAGATGAGAGCTCAGCTAAGATTCCACAGATTAGCAATGGCAATGATCCCATCGCTAATCTGTCACATTCCCATGATGTACATTTTAGTCCACACTATTCACCTCAGGTCAGCTGTCACTATCATCCTACATGTTACATGTAGGATATCACTGAGTTTCTCTGCAGGATGTCAACCTCAGCTTTATTTTGAATCCTCATTGTAAATTAGGACCGTTCTGCTTGTTTTCACAATCCTTAAATTTAAAAGCAATTATGTCGTCACTATAGAAGTACAAATTAATCCACCCATCATGTAGGCTTGATGTACAAAACAAAGCGTTTTGAAAATGGAAAATAAAATGCACTGAATAAGTAAAATGACTCTACAAATATAGAGAAGAGGAACTGACATATTCTTGATTCATCATTTTAAATGCATCTTTTTTTTCTCTTTCAAAAGGTTTTAAACTGGGATTCTTCTACATTGTTGACAGTTTTGGGGTTTAGTAGTACCAAATAACTCGCTGGTACAGCATCGGTCCTTGTTTCAAGTGTAACAGAGAAATGCACATTCAGTGTTTGTCCGGGGGTGTCTGAGTTCAGCAAAAGGCTGATTGGAAGGCATTCGTAGTTCACCTCATGTAGCTCTAAATAAGGAGCTTAGACGCAGGCAGAAGATGGATTTGAGCATCTACATCACTCAACTGGAATGCTTTCAAAATAGCTTCTGTATTAAAACAAAAGCAGATGTAATAACGGCAAATGTGTACGCACCCTGTCAGACTACATTTATGGCTAGTTCTCGAGGGTTGTTCGATATCTTTTCTGAAACTTTTTTTTTTTCTCAATACTGATGTGTTCTGTTGTGTTTACATGAGGAAGGTGAGTTGTTGGTGCACAGCTGTTGCTGTTTACTCTCTTCAGTAAACGATGAACAAAAATAAACAAGTTGACCATTAAGCTGTCCGCACCACCTCACGTAAGAGTCAAGTTCAGCTTCTATTTCGAGTTGACATGGTCTTTAATACGTGACTGACTGGTATGTAGCTGCATATATCACATTTATTTCAATCCTTAAAGAGCTATTTTGGTTTTCTTGATTGTCCTTAAGACGGCAGCCAGAGAAAGCAGTTCAGTTATGTCTCAAAGTCCCATCCGGCCCTCGGCACTGACCGTCCAGCAGCCTGTCTCAGAGCAGCAGCTGGTCCTGTGGATCTGTCACTCATCCACATCAGAACAGCCAGCAGACCTGGGGGAGGGGGGGGTGAAATGAGCGCAGTGTGCTGTTGAGACAAATGCAGAATCACACAGTGACGACGGGTCGAGTTGTCTGCCAAGACCGGCAGTCACTTGTTCTCAGAAGTATGTGAAGCGATGGAGGAGGGAGATGTCGGATTATTCTTCTTGGACACATTGAAGAAATATTACAGAAAGTGACAGCTCCTTTAATTGAGGTTGCTTATCCTCAGCTTTTGTACATGTTACATAATTGGAGCCTGGATTTTTATTTACGCTCTGTGCTATCAGAGACGCCTCTGGCACCTTCTTTGGACTTGACAGGTCTCAAAGATTTCAGCAGACCACACCTGTGCTGCTGCCCTTTACCTTTTATATCAAGCCCCTTTGTTTTCACTGATCATACATCATGTAAATAATTTAAGCCTCATTCAGGTGGCTAAGACAGTTCTGTCAAAGTTCATCACTGTCCTTCGTCTTGCTCTTCTTGGGCTGCTTTTTTGGTAAATAGAAAGTTTCTCTTTAACAGTTGAGCAGTAGAGACTTCTAGTTTAAGTCTGGTGTCAAATGGAACAAGCAGAGCTTTCTTACTGCAGCCTGTGAATATTCACATTTGAAGGTGGAGTCACAGCAAATGGTGCCAGTGATCCATCCTTATCTTGCTGAGGTGACCCAGATTGGCAAAGCACAATTAGTAGCAGGTCCAAAGGGCTTCAGGATAAGAATTGGTGCTGGGCACTTTAACAGTTCTTTAGGGGATAAGAATGCCCCAGAAATGTGGTGTCAACAATGTCATCTTCTTTTTATTTAGCAACTTGGGTCTGTTTTTTGAAGAAGCAGCTTTTTTCTCAAAGTAAAACAAAACATTTACCGCCTGTCCATCATCAAGCTCACTTGCTAAGGATGCTTAGAGATGAAATTATAGTATTTCCAAATAAAAGTGAAGGTCAAATTAGAGACACAAGAGCAGCAAACGTTTTTGGAAGCAGTGAAGTGCTAAAGGAATTTAAAAACATCATGACTTTTGCACAGCTCAGTTTCTGCCTCACACATGACGAGCGTGATTTCCTTCACAGCTGATGACCCTATGGACGATTTCTTTGGAGGTGGTCGTCACAGAGGTGCAAGCCGGAGCAGGATGGGTGGAACGCGTTTTGGTTTCGGTGGCTTTCCAGGGTTTAGCCATAGCTTCTCAGGGTTTGATTCAGGTATGTACATCTCAACTAATAAGTCTAATTTAGTGGATGAGAATAGAAAGATTATGTCTCTTTCTTCATTCCCCCACGTAAAATGTTTTTCATTCTTTAGGTTTTACCTCATTTGGAGACATGGGTGGAGGATTCACCTCCTTCTCTTCATCTTCGTTTGGTGGGGGGGGAGGAGGGATGGGTAACTTCAAATCCGTGTCAACCTCAACCAAGATTGTCAATGGCAAAAAAATTACCACAAAACGGTACCTGAATATTAACTCAATACCATTTGATAACACTTGGGTTCTTCCTTTGATTCCTAAAATTACTTTTTTCTGTCTGAACAGGATTGTGGAGAACGGCCAGGAGCGGGTAGAAGTGGTAGAGGATGGTCAGTTAAAATCTCTAACAGTTAATGGTAAGGAGCAGCAACTAAGACTGGATAACAAGTAATTCTCGCCACAGCCAACATACAGTTTTCTCATCTGGAAAACCTCTGGCAGTTGGTCTCTCGTCTCTCTGTCCTCCTGCATCTCATTCCCAAAGAACTATTTTTCTCATTTTAGCTGTCAAGGAGGAAAGAGGCAACTTATTAGTATTTTTACATTTGTATTTATTCCATTATTTGTCGGGGGACCAGCTTGCTAGGATTCTTGTTTTTGTTTTCTACAACTGAATTGTGCATTTATGCTACTTGCACAGAGTTGAATATGTGCTGCGTGTATGTTTTCCACATGGCATGTATATGTTTTCTTTCTTGTTGTTGCAGGAAAAGAAGTTATTGTACATATGCCATCTTTGCTCTTTTCATTTGACCAGTTTAACAAGTGAATGAAGAGCTTAACCACCTCATCCTAATGTTTTAACTAGAACTTCACCTTCCTAACCTTTTGGCTATAGTTTGTGCGAATGTAATGAGAATGAAAGATTAATAAATTAATTGTAACAATGTGCATTTTTCATTATCCTGCATTTGTTTTGTGCATTTGGAAATATTAGTGCGTTTGACTTGTTTCTGCATGATTTTGGGTCAAAGGAGGCTGTGTTCTGGCACACCTCGCACTGTTAGCTGACACAAACAGGACTTTTTTTTTTTTTTTTTGTTCTTTAAAGAGTTCAGATTTGATGAATAAAGTTTAGTTTGTGAAACTTAACAGGAACTCCGCTGCAGTCACATGGTGTCTTTGTTTCTTTGCTTGTGTGCTTTTGAATTTTCTCACCACCTGAAGTCTGCTTGTGCCTGTTCACCGTTTATATCTGCTTTACCCATCAGCAATAAAAAGGAATCACATCAGCTGCTTCGTTTGTATACTCACCATCCATCATAGAGCTCACGTGTGTGTTATTTAACATACTAATGCCACAGTGACTCACCTTAGGGCTTGGTCACTGATATAAAACAGTTCCGTGTGTGTGTGTGTGTGCCGGGGATGTCTTAACATTACAAACCAGGTGAAAATGAGACAACACCCATAGTATGAATTCCCGAGCCCTTACGTTTCTCTAGTCACCCTTCCCATCTATACACTCAAAGTTGTGAAAGTACTGATAGTGCACCACATTCGAACTGAACCCAAGCTCTGCAGAAATATTCCAACCCTAAAAAGAAATAAATCAAATGAAATTGTTAAATTATTCAGTTTAAAAGCTGTTGCAGCACAAAATTATGCTTGCAGACTTTTTCCAGGCAGATTTGTCTGCATTTAACGTGACTCGCTCATTTTCATAGTGAGAGGGGTGAACAATTTTGTTTTGCAGCTGGCTCAGAGAAACAGAGGAGTGTTTCTTCGGGAATGTGCTCAAGGCTAGTTTATTTACACAAGCCCCACTGCATTTTTCTGAGCATGTCATGAGGAAGGAATTGAGAGAGACAGAGAAGCAGGTTAAAGGCCTTAGTGACTGAGGCTTCATAAATGTTGACTCGGTTATTAGACTATATAACAAATGTAATATTATAGTGGTGTGACGACTACGTCTGCAGCCGTTTGTCTTTCAAATTTTACCAGTGCCGACCGAAATTGCAGGTGGGCATGCGCACTCCTCTTGCTAGGTGATATTTAAGCCCTGTCACTCATAAATCTCTTCTTTTATGTGTTCTTCTTGTTTTTTGAGTAAACGTGTTTAAGACGTAATTAAATGTGCATTAAATATTTTCAAATGACAAAAAACCCAAAAACTAAACAGGTGTTTGTATAAGGAATCCTATTTGCGGTGTTGTGGCGCCCTCTGCTGGACAGTCATGGGAAACGTTCTCTTGATTTAATTTGATAGTTTTTTGTTTTAAAAAAAAAAAAAAACATATGTACGTCGAACTGTATTTGATATTCTCACTTTTCTGATGTTGAGAACCTTGTAACCTTTTTCAGCTGTGAAGGAACATCAGTGAATAGCTTATTGACAGTGATTTTGATAGAAATTGATCCCATTTTTTTTAAACTCTTACAGTTAAGGTACTTCAAACAAATGAGGTAGGAAAGCACACCAAATCATATAGGCATACCCCTTTATGCAAATTACCTTTTAAGCATAAAAAATATATGACAAAATTATGCTGAAACCTTCAAAAAACTGAAAACATGATGAATATCAAGGAAATTCTAAAGTGTCAGGGAGTCTAGTGTTTTAGCATCTGCATCAGTGGATGTGCTTTTTTTTTTTCTTCTTCTTTTGGACAAAGTCTATCAGTAACGCTGGGCCATCATTTGTACATATGTATGTGAAGTCCATTTGAGATATGAATGGGCTAACAAAAAAAAAAGGGGGGGGGGCATATGGGGCCAAATTGGAATTTGCTTTTCAGCCTTTTTATATTCCAGGTGGGCCCCACATTCTAATGTACCAAAATACCACATAGCCTACTTACAGCAGAAAAGCCTCCTTTTCAATTACGCCCTTAGTGCTCTGTTCATACCCAGATAGCAAAAAATGTTTGGCCCACATGTGCAGTGGCCCACAGACAATATTAACTCAAGGTGAGTGTGGCTGCCCGTACTTGGCCACATATCCACCAGACTTGGCCCAATTCTGTTTGAGCCATTCTGACCCTCACACTCCTTGTTGTATTTCATAATAGAAATAACTCATGAAATTTGGGACACATCTGGCTCACACAATATATAGCACTTAGCAGAGTCAAACTGTATCTGAGCCATCAGAGGTCCCAAAACAGCCCAGTGTTGGAGGCAGTCAGCCTTTAGACTTTGCTTAAACTGCCTCTTTTGTGAGCTGTGTCACTTTTGAAATTGGTGTAACAGTGTTGCACTTCCCATGTCAGATGTCAGACAATGCAGCAAAATGTGAAACAGTTGTGATAAAGATTGGGAAACTGGATAATTCAAATTTGATCTGGATCTGTGATTTCATGGTGCTCTGAATAAATGAATAGCTCACTGAATACCCTGACAGCCCTTTAAAAACAGAAATAACAAGGCTGTGTTTGTTTATACATATATATATATATGTGTGTGTGTGTGGTAGTCACTCTTGACACTCAGGTTAATGTATTCAATTACAGAAATTCTTTTCGTATTTTCAGCCTCTACATTTGTCCACCAATAACTACAAATTTATCTTCAAGTTTAAAAGTACCTACCCTGAAGTGAAATTTGTTACATCATATATAATCTCATTTGAATGATTACTGCATTCTGTTTTGGTTAAAGAATTCAGTAAATCTAAAGAAACTGAACTACTTTGCAACAGAATTGACCTCTACAGTTTTTTTTTCTCTCTTGTCTTGTGCACTGAATTACTGAAGTCATTTCAGCCTGAAATGTGGGAAGCTGTGCCTGGCAAAGAGAGAAGCAAAGCTGCTGCCTTTTATAAGATATTTAGGTTTGAGAGGTGACTGATGTGGCCACTAGATGTCGCTGTTTGTTTATAAAAGACTGGACAACACAAAGTGGCTGAAAGATGGTTTCTGGGAGAGCGATCAGAAAATCTGGACCCTTACTGGACTAAACCAAGGAACACGGATGACCACATGTTGTACATAATTCTCATTCAGAAAACAGATTTCAAATGTTTAGTATTATTAAATGGCCATGTTTTAATGTAAGCAGTGTTTCTGTTTGTTTAGTTACGTCATTAAAATAGGTTCATCCTTTTTTTTTTTTTTAGTAAGTCATACTTCTGTGTGGCAGAATAAGACACAAAAATATGTTCTGGCGTGGTGCCACTTCATGTAGGATAGCAAAGATGAGCTACCAGTTTCTATGTGGCGATGTCTGGATAAGGAACGTATCTATCTGTGCTCAGCAGTAAAGCCACATCAGCATGACAGTGGATGTCTTGAACCCAGAGAAGATGGACTGTTGAAAATAATCTGGTTGTAGTTGTCATGTAGGGCTAACCTCCTTCTGAGCAGTGATTTATTTTAGGCTTCACAGTCGACAACTAAAGCTCCCGCCTGCTGCATGTAAAGCTGCATTTGTCTTTCACACATTGATTTCGTGTCTCTGTGTGTTCAGGTGTGTATTGCTGCCTGTATTTCAGTCTAGACAGTGTGTTTCAAACAGAACCATGCAGCATTGTTTAGCCTGCAGACACATGACGGGCACTCTCAAGACAATAGCTGCAAATGAAACATCCAGGAACTCAACTGTGTTCACTTTGGTTTATAAATTAAGTCCTTGATCCAGAAAATAAAAGAATGCTTTTATGAACATTAAAAAAAAAAATCCCATTATCATCAATGCTCTTTGATACCTTCTTTGTTTAAATTAATTAACTGTTGGTCAATTATGCAATGCGATAGCATAACAAGTCTTATCACCTGGGTAACTGAACTCGGATACAAATATTCATCCTCAGGGGTAAAAAGGAGACTGAAATGAAACACGCAACCTTGAAGTCACAAGTGTTTTTGCCTTAATCCAGGAATCTAACTTCACCTGAAAGGATAACAAAACAAATACAGGTTGGAATTAGTTTTTTTTTTTGTCCTAGCAGCAGCATTGAGACTAAAGCCACCAATTGTCCTGTTGTCTGGCGGCCCACTGGGAGCTGGTGTCTCCTTGCAGGGTCAGCTGTGTTTTTAAGAGTGCTCCCAGTCTAACAAGCTGGTTTGTAAACTAAAATGAAAGAAAATCAAGTCTGGAGCTAAAACAGCATAAATCACCACAAAGTTAAGGTATTTCAGTAAGAAAAAAAAAAAAACCACTGCATAAATTACGTAGCCAGTTTCAGCTTTAACACTGTGGAAAAGCATTTGTGACACAGAATCTTAACGTGGGTCAAAATGGATGACCTGCAGTAATAAGATCCCCATTCAAAGAGAATTGAAATCCAGCAAAGTCTTTGTCTCAGTTAAGGCCTAAGCAGAGGCAGTTTTCTTTGACTGTCTCAAAACCCTTAAGCTCCACCTGAAAGAATCAAGACCCGCCCTCTAAATCATACAGTCCTGGTTCAAATTGATAGCACTTCTGAATTTCAAGCACAGAATTTGTAAGATTTTCTGAAACAAATGCAAATCAACCATTTTTTTTTTTTTTCTTTTTACTTCTGGTTATTGTTGTCTAAAGTGAACTATCTGAACAAGAAACAACAAAATTACTTTCCTATTGTGGGAAACACATATACAAAAGTACAGTGGAAAAAGACAAAACGATGCACATTAAAACATACACATAAACTGGACATTTATACCTTTAAATTCAGTGACTCACATTTGTGATGAAGATCGAGATTTGTACTGCAGCTAACACTGAGGACACAGAGCTGGTTGATAGAGATAGATTGATCTGATGGACCAGGGTGGTGCTGATAAGTGGTAGGGTTAGGGTTAGGGTTAACCCTAAACAGTATGGATGGGATAAGGTTGATGTATGTTGATTGTTAAAAAGCCAAGACTGTTGATTTTCAGACATCAGCTGAAGAGAAAGACTGTAGTTAATGTCTAAATCAGGCTGTGGCTTCGGACAATTGAGATCTGTCACTGTGGGATGAATTTATCTGCTAAAATTTGAATGAATTTATCTGCTAAAAAAGTCCATAAACTCACTACTGTGAAGCATGGAGAGTTCTACAGTTTTTCCTCTCCATTTTTTTTCTTTTGCTGTTTGCTTTCACTTAAATAGTTGTGCATTGTAGCTGCTGACTATACCTAGACTCAGTATTTACGTTTCTGGTGGAGCAGCGTCTAAATCTTTTTATGTTGCCAACAAGACTCTTCTTGCAGCTGTCTTCTTCCACTCTTCCTCAGCTCAGTGTTGAAGATCTTCCATGTTTTCAGGAGTCCTTTTTGCAATGGCGACCTTAAGGTTATAATTCAGTCTCTGGTCTTAAGACCTTCACCTGAAGCCCACTTTTCTGACTCTTGGGCAAAAATCCATCCATCCACTCACTCCCACTTATCTGGTTTTGGGTTGCGGGGCAGCAGCCTATGAAGAGGAGCCAAGATCTCCCTCTCCCCGGCCACCTCCTCCAGCTCTTCTGGAGGAATGCAAAGTCGTTCTCAGACCAGCCAAGAGGTATAATCTATCTGGAGTGAGGGTGGGAACAAAGATTAACCACTAAACAGAGAGTCTTGCCTTTTGGCTCAACTCTCTCTTCACCACAACAGAGTACAGGTACAGATCCCACTTTACTTTAGACGTTGCACTGATCCGCTGTCAATCTCCTGCTCCATTCGTCCCTCAGTTGTGAACAAGACTCAGAAATTCTTAAACTCCTCTACTTGAGGCAGAACCTCGCTCCTATCCTGGACAGGGCATCTACGCTTTTTCGACATTGGACCATGGTCTCAGATTTGGAGATGCTGATTCTCACCCCTGCCTCTTCACACTCGGCTGTGGACCGCTCCAGTGAGAGCTAAAGGTTCCCGCTTGATGAAGCCAACAAGACCACATCTTCTGCAAGAAGCAGAGAGGCAAACTGGAACCCTTTCTGGAATTCAGAGCAGATCTCTCATCCATCCCTGGATCCCTGCCACAGTGCAGCTTCTTGACTACCTCGGTGACCCCACCTCAGAGTTCCCAGACTCACCTTCCTCTGTGGAAGACATGAGGTTTGAGAGTTTGGTTGGATTGAGATGATCCTCTAAGTATTCCTTCCACACCTGACAATATCCCCAGTTGAGGTCAGCTGCACCCATCCTCACAGAGTTGGTGGAGCACTGCCTTCCCCATCTGAGGCACCTGATAGTTTGTAAGAATCTTCTCAGAGCACATCAAAAATAGCTTTCTATGAACTCCTAAGAAACCGCTGAGGCTGCAGTCCACTTGGCCTGTTGGTACCTGTCGTCTGCCTCCAGAGCCCGACAGGCTAACCAACCCCTGTAGGACTCCTTTACCCTGATGGCCTCCCTCACCTGAGGTGTCTACCACTGAGTTTGGGGATTGCTGCCATGACAGGCACCAATGACTTTGCAGCCACAGCTCCGGTTAGCTGCCTCACCAATGGAGACATGGAGCATGACCCATTCTGACTCAATGTCCTCCACTTCCCTCAGGATGTGATTAAAGCTCTGTTGGAGGAGGGAGTTCAAGATCTGTTTGCCAGGTGTTCCCAGCAGAGCCCAACTGCCAGGTCTGACGGGCATCCTCCCCTGCCACCTAACGTATGGCCGCAAATTAGATGACATGACTATAAAGTTGATCATTGAACTGCAGTCCAGAGTGTCCTGGTGCCAAGTGCACTCATGGACGCCCTTACGTTCAAACATGGTGTTCATACTGGATAAAGTAGCACAGAAGTCCAACAATAGAGCATATTGGGTTCAGATCAGAGAGGCTGTTCCTCACAATCACAACCTTCCAGGTTATATTGCTGTTACCCACAACGAGGTCCCCTTTCGGAGCACATTCCAGTACACCCAGTACTCTGAACTGCTGTTCAGTGCATAAGCACAGACAACAGTCAGAGCCAGTTTTCTCGACTCAAGGGTGCAGGGAAACTACCCTTTCGTCCAGACCCCATGGGTAAAGGCCCAGCCACCAGGCGCTCTCAAATGAGTCCTTCCCCCACGCCTGACTCCAGGGTGGGACACCAGTAACCCTGACCCAGGTGAGGGACAATGTGCTTCTTGTTGTAGATCTTTCATAAGAGTCTGTTTGAATCGCTCTTCGTCTGGCCTGTCCCCCAGGACTAATTTGCCTTGGGAGATCCTGCCAGGGGCATTTTGTCCCTGACAATATAGTTCCTGGGGTTTTTCGGACACACAAACTCCTCCACCATGATAAGGTGATTCAAGGACGATTCAGCTTGGTCAAAAGTTGCATTCTGAAATGTCTTCTTAGTCTTTTGATGGCATCATTCCCTTGATATATTTAATAACTGCAGGTACTAAATGAAACAGAGAAGCCCCGCAGCATGATAGAACTTCAGGTATGTTTTACTGTGGGTGCCTTTTCTTTCAGTTTTTGACCTTAAAGGGATGGATGCACTGCGTTTCCAAAGAGCTTTGTTTTGGTTTCCTTGGTCAAAATACCATTATCCCTAAAAGATAGAAGCTGATCTGTGGACATTTTCTCCTCAGTTCATTCCTGCCTTTCTTTCAGTAGTGGTCTTGCATTGAAACAACCACTCCAGAGGGGTCTACATCTGCCTAAAGCTCTTCAGATATCATATCATATATCATATCATTTCCCTCTACAGCCCCTGCACACTTTCTTAGACCTCTCACGATGACATTCTTCTTTTGCCATTTCTCTTCACAGTTTTATACCTGTGAAACTTCTTGATAAAATTACCAACTGTTGATGCAGGGATTTTAAGAGCTTCAGCATTGTTCATGTCTCACCAGTGTGCAATAAAATTGGTGTCATGCAGACTCTTAAATGCAGCAACTTAATCCTTAATTTATTCATTAAATCACATGAAGACTAAAAATTAAACACATTTGACTCTTAGTTGTTGTTGTTTTATAAATAAAAAAAAAAATGAAGCCAATTAAATTAAATCAAAGGATGTCAGTCACTCTACCCAGGCAGATTTAGCGTTTGTACTTTCAATTTCATAATAAGTGTTTTACTTTGTGTTGAGGTAATTTTGTAAACTGTGTTGATAAAAATCCACTTTATATAATATTGGTTGATTTGCATGTACTTATGAAAATTCAGGGATGCCAATTGTTTGCAATTTGCAAACACATAACAAACAAGAGGACACACAGACAGATAGAAAAGTTATGTTATATCTTAGATGCTGAAACAATCACACTGATGTCAGTAAATGTCTCTGATGTTTTGGGATCTGTTTAAAACCAGACTGTCGCACACCGTGCGGAGGATTTTTTTTTTTTTTTTGAAATCCTGGGGCAGATCCTCCTCTAAATGGGACTGGTTTCAGCACGGCGAGCATCTGGCCTCCTTTCTTCTCCTCTCTGCTGCCTTAATTACACAACACAATGGCGATGAGATCTGCCTGTAATCTCCCAGCATAATAACCCCCCCACCCCCACCGTACTCCCTGCCTGCCACTAATTCAATATAAATGTAAATTACCTAGAGAAAAGAATAACCAAATCTCATTTTATTTACATGACTAATCACAATAAAGTCAGGCAGATGAAATATGAATGAAATATACGTCGGGTGTTTGAAAGAGGGGGTGGTGGCTGTGTATCCTTGGGGACTTGTTTTATATCATCTTTGTTGTTTCTTGTTGGTTACATCAATATACCTTTTGGACTCGTGCTCAACTTGCTGTAATAGATGTGTATATCCATTTTCCCCTGTCTGATTGTATTCACACTGCCAAGGGCATCACAAGGCAATATGTTTTCCTTTTTTTTACAACACACATCTCTTGTCAGAAGGATGAAATTCACAGGGGCTGCATGCAGGGAGAAAAAAAAAATAGATTTAATGTTGAACACCTCAGGCAATCCACCCAGACAGCGAAAAGCTTAAGCATGATTCATTCCCACTCTTCTCTGCTCTGTTCACACCTGCAGACATCGCAACCCAAGACCCCTTAGAGGAAGAGTTTCGTCGCCGCAGACAGAATACACTTCCTGGACTTGGACTGCACCAGCGCTACCTGAGGAACTCCGCTCAAAACCCCTCAGAGGAAGAGGAGGACCACGGCCATCCGAGCCTAGGACTAACGAGAGGTCTGCCCACCCACCACTGCTTGGTTGATTAATTACCAGCACACAGAGCTCTCCTTTAAAGAGTCTTAATGAGCGGAGCCAATTGTCTTCTTTTGCCTCTGATGGCCACACAAAACACGATCAGGAAGAGTGGCATGCTTGACTGGCAGATGTAAACAGTGAGGACAGAGATGTTCATTAAGCAGCTCTGTTCTATGTTGCAGTGAAGGCCAGAGGTCAGAGTCCGCCCCCTGATTTCCTTCGTGGGGTCAGGAAGTCAGACACAAAAGCTGAGCAATTATCTGCAACACAGTCGCTGAATGTTTCATAATGGCAGCTTCGCTAGTTGAGGAGGGAACTTTTAATTTCAGTGTACATAGTTCCTGCTGAGATGAAAATAAAGACCTCCATTCTCTCTCTCTTTCCCCGAGGTAATGACACAAACTACTGTAAAATGGTTTGCCAGAGAAATATGAGACCACAATCATCACCTAGCTCTTACAGTTCATAAGAATTAACAACTAGACACCAATAACTTTACTGACAGGGAATAAACTATCCACAATTAGTCATGATTTAGTTGTGATTTATCAATAAGGTTTAGTTTTGGTTGCCAAGTTGTGTTTAATATCCTCTCCAATCACACTGATGGAAAAGGAGAATATATGTAGGCTACTAAAATCAATTTAGAAACAACTTCCTTTGGCAGAGCAAATATATATTTATATATTTATTTATTTTTATTCGAGAACATTTCATTTGATAATTGCGTGCAACACATGAAAATTTATCTTTCAATTTCAAAGAAATTTTGCCATCAGCATCTAAATGATTGCATTTTTATAGTGATTTTCTCGTCCAATTGACCACTCAAAGTGCTTTACACCACAGGCCAAATTCACCTGTCCACACACACATTCAGTCTGCACTCTCTTAGTCAATAAAGATCTATAAAGGTATATTTTCCCATTAAGTAAAGGTACTACTTTTTCCTTTTCATATGCACAATCACACACTGATGAACACACTGGAGGCAGTGTGGGGTTCAGTGTCTTGCCCAAGGACACGTCGACATATCGATTGTGATTCCTGGGACTGAACCAGTGACTTTTAGGTTGGCTTGTAACAAACTGTGCTGAGGAATCTTCATATACGTATATAAGACAAGTCTGGAAAAAAAATAAAAAATAAAAACTCTCAAAAGTAGTGATTTCAGGTCTTTGGTGCAAATGACTGCATGGGCTCTGTGAAACTTCAGGAAAACAAACTCAGTTTCTTGCTGCATCCACTAATGCAAGAAAAATAAACATAAACAAGTTTCATAAATGCAGCCTAAGATCATTAAGATGTCTTGTGGATAAAGTGAAAATCTGTCGTCTGATGATCAGAATATGAGCTTTTTTGTGGAAAACATGCTGTCATTTTGTCCAGGATCAAAATGTCTTCTTCAGCACGCCACTCAGAAGCAAACATTGTCATACTATGAGGATGCATTATCATTCATGTTCAACAGGGCGGCATTATCTGAATTTTTCCAGCAGACGATGCAAAACCACATTCTGCATGCACTACAATAGTGTGGGTGTTTTTAAGAGTAAAGGTTAAAACTGCAGTTCACACCTGTCACCCAATACGAAAAAATGGAGCAAGAATGTGAATAATTGACATCGTCATTTTCCAGACTTTTTGGTAAACATGCCTCTGTTTGTTAAAATTCCAAATGAGTGTGAAAAAAAACAAAAAACAAACAACATTTTCTATGTTGTTTTTGTAGCATGTATAATCTTTTAAGACATACAAATTTATTTTATCTATTGAAGTTAAAAATGTTCATTGTTCACCAAAGAAGCCAGTCATTAACTGGGTTACATGTTTGTGACCTCTTTACAACCTCATCACCCCTAAAGAAGAATGGGACCAGTTAAATGCTGAACACACATTTTGCTTCAATTGTCATGACAACACACAAGAAATGTGTCTCTCTTTCTTTTTTTTTTTTTTTTTTTTTTTTACTAAATTGAATGACCCTTTGACTCAGATATGCAGGATGTGTATGACATAATAAAACATTGACTTTGGTTGACCTTATATTTGAGGAAAAGTAGACGGGACCTCACTTAGCACTTTTGCAAAGAAACCTAATCCTCTATAACACAACATAGCTTGCATGGTAGGTCATGGCTTTAGAAGGAAAACATGGTGGAAAACATCATTTTGAATTAATCAGACTGCTTGTACTTGACCTATATATAAAAAACAAATGATTTATTGATACTTATGCGATATTAAAGCTCTCAATCACAGTTCGGCCCAGTCACACAACATACACCACCTACATGTGTGTATATATGTGTCTACTAATTTTTCATCCTAAACCTAACCATATATTTATTCATATTTACCTCTATGCATTTTATAAATTCTCAAACTAACCAGCTGCAATAGACAGTGAGGTTGTTGAGTGTAATGCTGCCATTTACATACTCGTTATAAATGTTTTTTGATATGTTGCAGTTGTCCGATATCAATTTTCTGCTTCATATAATCCTGTTGCAAATGTAAACATGACAATGTGGTCATTTTACAATGTTTTAATGGATTGGGAAATGCTTTCACTCAATAATGCTGGTTTATTTTTCCTTATACTTTGAAGGGCACGTGGATTCAAAAAGGAAGAAAATGTGGCTAAAGGAAGCAGAGGCCAAAAAGAAACGAGCTGCTCGACTCTTCCCTCGGTTCAGTGGACTTGGTGCCTTTTTCTAAACACTTCACGCGCACATAATGTTTTTTTTTTCTTTTTTTTTTGGCAGAAATGTCATGAATTAAATGTGGCATTAGCTCATTTTTGCTATGTACCAGAGACCTAAGCACTGCTGTTGCATCATTTCTCTTCTAGTCTGTGAGCTGCACTTCAAAGCAAATATCCTGCCAGCTTGTATTAGCCGAACAATAGACTGCAGAGACCTCACTTTAATGTTTTGTTTTGCCCAAGATATTTATTTTTTTTTAGCTGCTCACCTGTTGTCGCATTTATCACGGGTGGGCATGAACTTAATCTTTGATGATTTGACGTTTCAGATTTTTAGAGCATGTTTCGTGTGTTTTTAAAGGAGTTCGGGTGAAAGGAGAATTACAGGAACCGCTTATGTTCATATAATTATGAAAGTGACTGCAATACTCCTGTATGAAATGGGAGAGTTAACGTTTGTAAAACTA
>JBAMYA010000013.1:10827089-10855013 GCA_037176975.1 Arrhamphus sclerolepis
AGAGAGATTTGAGTTTGTTTGTTTTTTTTTCTTCTTCTTCAGTGAATCCTTCTTTCATAAGAAACAAAGAGGGAAAGGAATGACCTGAGAATTTGAGAATATAAACAAGGCTGAAAGCTTTTGAGTGTTTCAAAGAGATGGACATGTTCTGCTTGCTCTTCTGTGAACCCACAATATCAGGATCCAAAAGATTTTTTGTAAAAATTACTGCCCATCCAGAACTCTATTTTTTCAAAGGACTGTTTGAATGGCATGAATTCAGTAGCACCTTTCATTGTTACTTTTGTAAAGGATAAAAAAAAACAAAATAGTTCCCTATATTTGATCTGTTATTGACTGTTCTCAAGATGAACCGCGAGTTTGAATGAGGACATGTCAGAGAAATGTTGTTTTTTTTTATGAACTCTTATTATTAAATGCTTAATGGAACCATTTCTTATGTGGCAATTAACTCTTTATTTTACACCATCACATTTTACCACACCAACAATCATCCCAGAAACACATCCAGCTGTCTGGAGATTGTCAGTACTGATCAGACAGTAGATATTATAGCCATCATGACCGTTCAGAAGCGGTTATCTCTGCAGACCCTTGTCACTCATATGGACCAGTGGGTACCTGCTGTGCTCAACGATTCGTACCATAAATGGCAGCATTGATGTGTCACATTGGAAAGAAATGAAATGGTGTAATGTAACAATAGCATCATAAAAGAACGTTTTGTATTTTTTTTTCTCTTTTTTTTTTTTGCACAAACCACAAATTGAACTCAATCAGGTGCTTGTGATTTGTAACCCTAACCTTGTTAATTTTGAGCATAAACATTAACAGGAATCTCTATTGGCTAACTGTAACAAAGAATGGTTGAATCCAAAAGACACTTTCACACAGCAGTTTTGGTAGAAAACACACAGGAGATCCCCCCTTCATTGCACCTCCGCTCTCCAGCTGTGCACTCATAGTGATCTCACAAAGGCACAATATTCCCTCCCCAGTGCGTGCTTTCCCAAAGTATTATGGCGCTCCACAAGCTGAAGATGGTTTCTTTCCTGTACTTTGGAGTCCATGGTCGCCAAAAAAGTCCCGAATGTCTCTGGTCAGTCGCTGCTTTATTTGGATGCCGCTAAAGAGAAAAATAACACTGAGAAAACAGAAATAACAAAAGTTAATATGCAGTTGTTCGCATGGGAAACAGGCAGTGGTGTTTCCTCAGTGTTACTGTGGTTGCAGGAGGGAGACGGGGGCCTGGATTCAGCTATTGGGTTTCTCCAGGTTGGTTTGACCAGTCGCCTGCAACAAGTGACAAAATTCATAATATGGCCATCCAGTTCCTGCGTCTCTCGTAACTGGTTGAAACCCAGTGGTCTCTCAGTGATTTCTGACTGATTTCATCCTCTGAGCAGTGTTTGCGGTTATCCTTGTGTCCTACCTCTGTCTTTTTGCAATGCCAGTTCATGCAGCAGTCATTTCCCCCCTGTTACACCTCTGTTACTACCATATATCCCAAGGTGGTACAGAGCTGTAACTGCCGTAAAACTAAATGTTTTGCTATTATTCCTCTGTGACATTCACACAGCAGAGCAGGCTAAAATAGAGGCGCTAAGGGGCGAACAAACGGGGCCAAAAGAAGCACAGAAAGATGTTGTATCAAGAAGTGGACGGCCATAGTTAAAAGTGTTGCTTGCGCTGGTGTCACCCACTCCTTCCTCCTAATGCAGGCTTTGTGACTGATCCATTTTCTTTTGAGCTTTTTTCTCCATCATCTATTAATAGAATGCTAGCAGGCAAAGTAAGTATGCTGGCTCTTAAGTTTGGGATGAAAATGACATTTTAGGGCCTAAAGAATAATACTGATAACAGTACGTAGCTTTGGGTTTAAACGGAGCAGATCAACTCATAAAGGAAAAGTTCACGTTCACAGCTTTGAATATTTCTGTAGATCTCTTGGTCTCAATCCATTTTTAAAAGACAAAAAATGCCAAATAGATATAGGGAGAGAATTGATTCAAACTCTAATGAGCCTGGAGCTGCTAGTCCTGCAAGTTTGTTTGCTCAGTATAAAACAAGGAACAAGCTATGGCCACAGATTCAGAATAGAAAACATTGAAAAAGGCGGCTTCAGCTCTCTGGCAGAGGAAAAAAAAAAAAGGAAAAAACAGACCCCCCCCAACACACACTCACACACATCGGAAGGAAACATTTGACTGCTTTACAACTAAAGGTTTATCTGCTGCTTGGTGCAGGGAAGGTGGCTTTCAATGAGCTTATTAGCACCCTCTCAGGCAAAACAACAACAACAACAACAACAAAACACACACAAGAGCCTACCGTTTGAGATGACTCTGAGTGAATCATAACACTGAGGATAAAAACAAATGAGCTGTGTGACACTGAAAAACTAAGGGGACTGGGAGAGCGGAGACATTGTTTTCTGAGCATGTATCACTGTAAAAACTGCTTTTCATGTTATAAATAGCCATTTGATCTTTTGTCGATATAAAAATATTGATTTGAGCAGCTTAAACCAAAATGCTACTGTGATATTGTACCAACCATGCATTTAATAAAGTGCAAAAGCATATACTGGCACAATTAAATGCTGCTCTTAAATTCTTAATCAATAGATATAACTTTGTTACAATGCTGAGTCACCTCTCTAATCATGTGCATGCGCATAAGCACAGCACCTGGCTGGAAGCAGGGACAAAGCAGCCTGGATTTTCTTGTCTCATAGGCAGAATTTTAGGAAGAGTAGAGTTCTCAGATTATTTTGAATGAGACTGCAGAGTTTTGTATTATTCATGTGGCAGAACGAATGCACATGACCAGGCAACTCATTTGGTCCTTATTCCCATGCAGTCTGTGGTCTCTGAGGGTTCAATTAAACAGTGTTGAGGCAGTGGCCCATCTCCCTCCACTGCCTTAAATTCGACATCCCTCTTCCTTCTAAAGAAATCAGAAAAACTCTAAAATCCTCCTGCTGTCTTCTTCATCTGAAGACTTCTACCTCCCAAAGAGCTGAGCCGGAGTGATGGCACAGCCAGCTCCATGCTTTGTGTCATGCTGGCGAGAAATTAGCTTTTGACTGCTTCATTTAAGTGCACGTGATGAAATAAATTAATGTTAATTCTGTCTTAGATTTTTTTTATGTTTTTCTACAAAAAAAAAGAAACAATACCAAAAAGAATTCTACATGTACACATGTTGAACAAGCCATCTACACAAAGCATTAGTGTTTGTTTGCTACTGCTCGGCGGTTTTGACTAAGGCACTTAAAGTGGCTTTTAATAGCGGAGATGTCACAAAAAACATTTTAAATCTATAAAGGAGCCAAAATAGCACCAGAAGCTTTTTTTTTTTGATCACACAAAGAAAAAAGAAACTGTGTGCTGCATTAAGATGCTGGGTTCTGGTGCCTGTTCTGCTCTGGAATGAGTAATGTACCTACTAAGATTTATTTTCTTTGGTCCGTGACACAGAAAGGAACAATGATAGCTTTTTGCCAAAAGAAACCCCAAAACAACATCTAACTCAAAATAAAAAATAAAAAATCTGAGCGCAACTTGGAAAAAAAAAATCTTTCCACACCTTTGGCTATTTTTGAAACAATGACCTTTCATGTTAATGTGTTATTAGCTGCTTTTACACTGAGATCCTGCAACACTGCTGCTCCAAAGAGTCACCAATATGCTGCCCTTGAGCTGTTCAGATATTTAAACAAAAGGTGGTGTAATTTTGAACCAGCATGTTAATTTACACAGCACGCCGACATTCTGTATTGTACACTGGTAGTCTACTAGCCAAAACAACAATTGTAGCATTGGGTTACATGCTTTACATGTCTACACAGTGCTCACCTTTCCTTCATGTCACCCCTGTCACAACCTCCAAGGTGGAACAGTGACACAACAAGAATACCCCGCTGTTCCATGTCAGGGTTGTTCTCACACAAAGCAACAGTCCTACCATGAAAGTGCAGTCTGTGAAGGATTAAGTCTTTAAAGGATCTAATCAGCATATTATATAGATATAATGCAGCATTTTGATTTTATTAAATCATAACAGAGGTGGAAGAAAGAGCCATGATGCAAATTAATTTTTTTAAATATCCCCCTCCTTTTAAAAAAAGAAAACTATGGAGCAGCACACTTTTGTGCTAAAAAAGTTTCTCAACAAATGTGCCTCACTGTCATGTAATGACATGTGCAAAAATCTGATCTTCTTATTCCTCATTCCCAAGACTTGGGCCTAATCTGGGCTAGTTTAGGCATTTATGGCTCTGTTATGGCACTGGCCCCAAAGTTCACGAACTGGGCCAAATTAGCATTTTGACTTGTGTTGTATGAGCCAGATGTGGCTCAAAATTCATAAGCTATGGCCGATGACCGAAACAAAATGAACAACTGGGCCATTTCAGGTGGATATGTGGCTGAGTTTAGGCGGCCACAGTTAACGTGAGAAAACACCATCAGTCAAAGCCAAAGATGGACCAAAGAAAACAGAGATTTGTGTCATGTTTGGACCAAATATTCTTCAACCTGATCATTTAAAACTTGCTGCAAACTTCAGACACCATTTTAAGACAGCGACTTTGCTGCCTCATGCCTAGTTTTTAAACGCAGTGTCCTAAATAGTGTCTTTTTACATTCTGCTGCACTATGAAAGTGTGAACACAGGAAAAAAAAAAATAGGTCTCTGCCTATTTAGAATTGTTATGCTGCAATGCAGCAAACATTTCAAGCACTATAATGTAATTCATATATAATTAAATTACATGTTTGACAATCTTCAAAGTACACCAACAACAATAAAAAAAGTACCAAATAATAATAACGACTGCACTAATTTCCCTGTCGGTGTCATCAAAATCTGCATCATCCATGTTTTATTCATGCCATGCAAAAAAAAACCCCAAAAAAACCACAGAGGACAGAGGAGTTTATTGTTCAGGCAGATCAGTGTGGAAGGCCTCTTTAGTGTTATCATAATAGAAAAGTACTGCAATCATTTAAATAGCAGGTCATGTGTGCAACAAATGCCCAGTGCTGTTAAAATTAATAAATGTAATTGGGTTTATACTGTAAGTGCTCCTGATTGGATTAAATCAACATGAAACAGTGTAAGCCTTGAAACATTTTTTTCACTACCAGCAGTATCTAATTGGTTTGTTGCTGAAATTGCTTGTAAATCCCCTGTATATCAAACAAGCTTTGAACATTGGGCTCAGCTCAGAGAATTGGCCCTCATCTGCTTGTTGCTGAGCTGTTGTTGCCCCTCAAGTACTTGAAGCTTTCAGTAAATAATTAAAAAAAAAAAAATGTTAGGGTCAAATATGCTTGATGCACAGAGATTAAAAAAAACAAAAAACAGACAGCTTTCACTGCCTCATAGAAGGGAGGTGGTAGAAACAGAGCACATGAAGAAAAACAAAAAGCCACCTGCATGTACTTCATTGTGGAACATCTGTCAGACAGGGATTTGGGTCCCGCTAAATTGGAGAGACTTTTCTTTCTAGGAGTTCACGCCGAAGATCAAGAGAGAGGAAGAACAAGTATCCTTCCCCGCATAACAAGCTAGTGAAGGGAGGATGCAGATTCACACCTCCACCTACAATAAGGGCTTCACACACTATTGCATAACCTGAAACATTTTTCTTTAAATGTCAAATGAACTAATATGAAAAACAATTCAACACAAATATTTGAGTTATGTTTTCTTTGCGTTTGGCAACGTGGTTATTCCTGACATTTATCTAGAAGATGTATAATACATCTATAAATTCCTTCAGTATTGGATTCCTTATGCTTGTTGGTGTATTTGCTTGCCCTGTTTATCATTGCATTAGCAGTGTTATTACTGCTCATCCTCAGAATGGAGGAAGGATTTATGCGATTCAAGTTTTAGGTTGGTGTACAATTTGGATTATGGGTTCTATGAGCACCAATACAGGGCATTTAAAAAAAATAAAGTAAAATAAAATAAAGATAACTGCAGTGCACCAGATGATAGCATGAAATAAATGTGACTTTCATGGATTTATAAAGTTTTTGTCTGGCTGAGGTGGCTTATTTTGAGAGGCACAGAATGAATGTCACTTAATCCCCAAACAGAGGAGCTCAGTGTGGTGGCCTACAGGGGGGTTGGATACACTTATACTATTTAGAAGCAATATCTGAGATTAAACCAGTCTAAGCTGGTGTTGGGAACAAAATGTTTTCTCTGAAAAATTATTGCAGTGTAATAACTTTGTTGTTCATCGTTACTTGAGGTGAACTGGAGACTCAGGTTGGCAGCTCCTCTGCAACAATGGGCTGGTCTTATTTCAATAACTAAGGGGGTTGTGTTTTTATTTTGTGTTAAAATTAGACTGAAAGTGACCAAGGCTGAAGACTCCCATGAGCCAAAAAGCCATATTAGCAGGGTTGAAGACTGCACTAAAGTGAAGACTTGATGACATCTATTGGGCTAAGTTCTTTTTTTTAATGACGTATCATTGCAGAAAACTTGAATTTTTGGGAATTAATGGAATTATGAATTCAAATGAATTTGATCATGATTGGGAATTAACTGGATTAGGCATGGATTATAGCGAAATTGATTTGGAATACAATTTGGACTTAATTGGATTATGTTTAACTTTGAAAAGTTGGTGCTTTACAAGTAAAGTGAAATAAATATGCTAACGTGGACTTTTGACGTGCAGTAATTACTGCGTACATTAACTGTGATACACCATGTATTTACATTCTGGGGGTATTATGAATTTTCTGAAATCTATCCAGTATTTTACCATGACCCTTATAGTACATACCAACCTGCATTCAGCCATTCCTCATTCATTCTTTAAAATCCTCTTTACCTCCACCATCTATCACTTCTTCCGTATGATATTTCCAGAAATGGCTCACTTAAGAGTGTCACATAAGGGAAACTCCAGCAGCTTAAAGTAAAATCCTAGAAATGAAGAATAATTTAAAAGTAAATGGCAAACTAAATCTTACCTGGAATGCAGTGACTATCGTTTTTGCTTTCCTCCCAGCAGAGAAATCCTTTTTTTTTGTCATGAAATAATTGGCAATGTGTTTCAGAGGACACGGTCTATGAGTAACAACTGTGTGCTGATTAGAGTGTGAGTCTAGAAAAGTGTAGGTTCAAACTGTGAGACAAAAATATGGAGCAACAATCTGCAGGGCTATTTTGATTCCTAAAACGCCTCTCTCCTGCTGAGTGCAATCAGCACATGCCGACAGAAAAACATACATGAGGTGAGTTCAAGAAACAATATGTAAATCACTTTTAGTCGCTTCTGGGTTTAACATTTCTTCATACAGTATATGTGGGTCTTCTAACAGTTATTGTGCGATTCAGATACAACCCCAGTTCCAAAAGAAAAGTTGGGACGCTGCGTAAGTTGTAAATCAAAACAAAATGCAATGATTTACAAATCTGGGACAAGAGTGGGACAACAATCCTCTACTAAAACTTCCCACATGTTGACAGACAGGTGTTAAGAAGAATTGGTGCTAGACAATAGTAGGCGTCAACACTTTCCAACTCTTTTGAGGTGTGTTCCTGCCATCAAAGTCAAAATGAGATAACATTTTCCATGAAATGGTAAAATGTCTCAGTTTCAACATCTGATGTTCTTTATTTTTTTATTGGGGATAAAATAAGTCTCTATTAGATTTGAAAATCACTGTATTCCATTTTTATTTAAGTTTTACACAGCGACCCAGCCTTTTTGGAACTGGGGTTGTACATTAAAAGTATTTATGGTTTCTGATCCCAAAGTAGACTGGAAATATAATGAATGTTTCATAGAATCAACACAGACCTTTTATTCGCTGTAGGTGTTATTTACTACATTCAACTATTATGTGTGTGTTTTTCTTGTTTCTCACATTTTGGAAGCCGACAGGAACCCTGTCCTTTCGGAAAGAGCAAGATTAGTCCAAAGTGGAGAAGTAGAGAGGAAGACATCACTATGATGCATCATCACAGAGAATATAATCAGACCATTTGGACCAGCACAGAGCATGTTCTTTTGAAGTGAAGATCAGGCCTATCTGAGATCAGACGATGGTCAAAGTGCTCTTTGAATAATGATGTATGATTACAGTGTAGCAGGTGAAAAAAAAGACAAAAAAAACCCCCATCCCACACTTTTGAAATCATTTGCATATTAGAGGAGTCCTCTGTAAATCAAATGTATTGTCATAATGCTGCATACACACTGCTAAGGAGACATTTGCAATAAAGTATACAGTCTTTTTTTTGCTAATGTTAAAAGAATATGTGCTCTTATGGCAAAGAAAGATATAAACCTACAAATGCAGGCCATAATTCAATACTAACAGTCTTTACTTTCCATATTTCAAAACTCAATCGCGCAACAAATACAGACTTTCTATGTCAAGATATAATGGTATATTTATTTTCCTACCAGAATCATGACACATACATACTTCTCTTCTGGCGTGGGCAAAGGTCTAGCATTTTCTTCACTGAATAATGTAAAAGTAAAAGGTGTGGGATACGATTTGAGTCCAAATTGGCCAGTTTTTTTGAGACGGGGGGAGCCGTCTGAGCTGTCTGAAAGGCTATGACTGAGATGTTTGGGGTTTTGGCTGTTTATTTTAGTCTAAGTTTCTGCAGAGAAAGTCTGACACCTAGTGAAGACTAAATCTAAAACGTGAAAAAAAATCATTACAGCTTTAATACTGTATATTAATCTGTGGGTGGACTCCCAGAATAAATTAATTATAAGTAGCAAACACAATTAACAGGCACCACAAAACATATGGGTGCTCCTTACCTCTCCTGCAGAAAGTAAAAGGGGAGGGACCATTAAAGGACACAAAATATATACAGGAGAACCCCCAGGAGATTACACAGACTTTAAATCAAAGATTCAACATTAGATAATAATAGAATTTTGTGTGATTATAACCTCATTAAACTAAATACAAACATATATAATTGATTTTGTTAATAAGTATATGTCATAATGTTCAATAAGCACATTATCTTTCTCATATTTCACATTGCTGTGAAACATCTGACTGAAAAGCCTAATTTTAACAACTTTTTTTTTTTTTGTTTAAAGAACAGGCTCCATCAACATCAAATCCACTCTGTCCTTCTACATTAGTGGATGGGTCAGAAATATCAGAGTTCAAGGCAGCTTCTCATTCTTTGCATGAGGTGTGTCACAAGGCAAACTTTATTGCAAATCTTTCATAGATTTGGAGATGATGGAGATAGACTCAGTTTGGATTCAACAAAGGTTTGATCTTGTAAATCAATATTCATAAATGATTCTAGAGTGTGTTGGTGGGAATAAAACTTTGTCATCATGTGACATAAATCTGTGTGACACATTAAAGGTTGTGTACGTGTACTTTGAAAAGTAATTTGCTATGAAACAACTTACTTTTGCATTTATTCGCTCAAGTCACAATGCAATACTCAAGGATCCCACACTGTGACTGACTTTGTAATTAGAAGTGGAAATTCTATACTGAGTTGATATCAAAAATACAAATGAAGTACACTTTACAGAGAAGTTAAAAAAATGAGCTGCTTATACAGCTCCAGGACATTATGACATAATGACACACACGTCCCTGTGTTCTCCTTGTGTCAGCATAACATCAAAAATACGCATTATGGCATTTCACAAATGGTGACTCATTAAATACAGAAATAAGAAACATTGTCACACAACAGACTCTAAAACACCGTCAGGACGTAGAAATGGCTGTAGACCTGTTCTCCGGCGTTCACAGCCCTAAACACACGCCTGTCTGACCAGCTGCTCGAGGAAACGCATCATCAGGCTCCCCACATGCTGCCTCTTCTTCATTGGCTAAATTTTGATCAGGCATCAGAGATCCTGATAGGCTGCCATGGCAGTGGAGAGTTGTTGCTGTTGCTAGGATCCTGTTGCTATGACGGTTGCCATCTCAGAAACCTCAGCAGGAAACATGTAATGAATCATGGATGGTTGATTTTTCTCTAAGAACCCTAATCTGTGATGCAGATGAGCCCAGAGCCTGCCTCCCCCGACTCCACCCTCCTCCTCTTGAACGCACGCACCCACCCCCCACCTCTGGGTGGGTTCATTAAAAAAAAGAAAAAAGTGTGATCAAGTTTAGATTTTGAAGGCTGACCTTTCAAATGGTCCTGAGGTTGCCAGAGGGGGTGTGTGTGGAATACCGAAGTAAATTCTAATGCAAAACAGAGAGGTCAGAGGTTATTATCAGTTATTTGTTGAAGGAGGGCCAGACGGGGGACCAGAGGTGACCCCTAGGATTATTCTCAATGCTGTGACTTGCCAAGTTTGGAAAGTCTCACACCTCTTGAAAAGGACAGGTGCAAAAGGCTGATATTGTAACAATAGACAGAATGAAGCTCATTTTTATTCCGAAAACAAGAAAAATTGAGCTAAAAACTAACATTGTGTCACTGTGATTTAATGTGCAGCTGCTTAAATTTCTCTCACAGCTGTCCTTCTACACTATACAGTATGTTTTGCTTTAGAAACTCATGAAAAAGCCTCATTAAGATTTACAAAAGGTCATCCATTGTGGCACAAATGCACAAGCGTGACTTAACAATCGCTGTGGGCATTTTTAATATCGTGCTGTTATAGTGTGCAGAGGGTACCCGGGCCTGTGTTTAGCAGAAAACATGGGGAGGGTGTTTCAACCCCCGACTCAGCCACAGTGTGCATGACTTATTTATTCCTGTCCTGTAAAAAGAGTGCAGCTGTTTCATATAAAGTGGCAAACAGTTAAACTGTTCAAACGAAACACTTCTCATATAGACGGTGAACATTATCTACCGAGGGTAAGACTGTGTAAAAAGTGGTAATTACCAACAACAGATGACAGACAATATGGGCCTGCTGCTTTAATGCGACACAGCAGAAATACTGAAATGAGCAGCTACAGTGACTCTGCCGTATGTAAACATATTATACAGTTCTTTACTGTGGGTTTTCCTTCCGCTGGAGCGACACTTTCTTTGACGTAATTACATGTTACATATCAGAGTCAGCTCCTTTTACTGCATCCTGCTGCTTTAAAACTAAAGTCTTTTGAGTATCTCTCACTTTTCTAAAATATTTGTGGGAAAAATTAGTGCTTTTTTTTTTAGTCTAAAACAAACTTTCCATCTCAGTTGGGCTTTTTTTTCTTTCCTTTTTTCAAACAATGCCACACTTGTCCATGTTTTCCATTCTTGGCCCTTTAATTAACCCCTTCTCTTTCCTGCAAAGTGCTTCCCTTGACAGTCGCGCTCCCCCGTTTTGCTCCCCTCTGCCCTCATCTTTTCTCCCAGTATGTCACCAAAACAGATCCTTTAGCATCTAGTTGTATACTCAATGCTAATACCTTCTGACATGTTTGTTCACTGTCTCTTTATCATTAATAATTATGCAAAGGAGGAGCGTTCTCAGTCGAGCAAAAGAAAGCAATCTTAGTATGCAAATGGTTAAGGTCCCTGCGGAGTGTGGCGATTAGATGAGTGTTGATAAACTCACTTATGATGAGTGACATTGTGCAGGATTGAAGTCGTGCTGGTCAGCGTTGCAGACGCTGATTAAAAACACCACAGCCAAATGCCAGAGTATCCCCAAGATGCATGATGGGACAGGGATGAAATTGTGTAAAATGTCACTAGGGCTGTTCTGTGCCCATTAATAACCACAGAGAAGAAAGCAAGAGGGGTAACGAGGGAAGATTTTCTCACTGATCATCTTTGGCTTTTCTGTTCAGGCAGACATTGACTCTTCTTTAACTCAGAACCTCTCTCAGAGTCTCTTTAAATATCTTGGCTGGACCATTAATCCCATGAAATACCGGTGTGACAGCGCTTCACCTGGACGGGGTTCATAAATCTTTCAATAAATTCAAAAACAGTTTGCATTATAACTTGACGAATGCCTTGTAGAGATTTCAGTAATATGTAAATCTGCAGCTGGAAATGCAACAGCTCTAGTAAAGAGGAAATCACTATTGCATCACAAGTTGAAGCATAAATTCATGAGCCATTAAAACTTTGCTTTAATTCTTTGTCAGTGTTTGTATAAATTCTTCATTCTTAAACATATATTGTATATAAATTTGTCTCAGAGCTCAAACTAACGGTCATGGACAGGTTTGATGTGTACTTGGGGAAAAACAAATCTCCAGTATGTGTACAGCTGTGTACAGTCCAGATGTTTTGAAGCATTTAGCGTCACTTTATGGCCATTTAGTCCCCCCCCATCATTTTGTGTCTTCTCATTGTTGGTGCATCATTTGTGGCCTTATTTTGGTGTTTTTGAGTGTTTGCAGCTCTTAATATTCACATATTCACAAACACATATGTGTTTGCATTTAATTTTAATGGTTTTGTAACTTGTTTGGGTCATTTTGGATCCCTTCATAACAATTCTGTGTCTCCATACTCTGATTAGTTTATCTATTGAAGGCTGTTTTGAGGACCATGGATAGTGATTTTCTGCCTTATGGTGGTCATTTTGTCCCATATTGTTAATTATGAGTCTCTGTGTGGTCATTTAGTATCTTTTTATGGTTGTTTTGTGTCTCCTTTTGGTCACTGCACATCTGTCTGTTGCACTTGGTTACTCTGTGTTCATTTGATAAAGTATTAGTACATAAATTATATATAAATGTTTGTGTGTGTGTGAAGTAGTTCCCTTTGCTTAGCATCAAAGACAGTTAAAAACAAAAAAACAAAAAAAAGAGCTTTTGGAAATTTATCCTGCTTGTGTGTGGTGGAAAAATGTGGCAGAACTTTGCTTTTAATTCAATGTCATCCATTCCTTGTTTGTGTTTACTGCAGGACAGACTATTTCATCTGGTTTTTAAGATTCAAATTAAAAAATCTGCCTCAAAGTTTTTGTGGGAACATGGTTTGGAATCCACATTTTTAGCCACATAAGGAGTGATAAGTACAACAAACTATTCATACGAGATCAATTTTCTCAGGATCTGCATTTTGAAGACCAGAGGGGGAAGAAGAGGAGAGACGCTAGCCGGGAGTGCCAAGTTTAAAAGCTTGTTTGTTTCTTAAGGAGATCAAAGGTATCAAGGCCTTGGACAGACATGAGAAGCACAGCATCTGCAGTCTGCTCTCCATTCACTCCAAACAACGACAGCAAAGGAAAGACAAGGCTCTTTCTTTGGAAAACCTTGGAAAGTATCCCACCAAGCAAACACTCTGGGATTTCCCCAACTCCCCTCCACAGGGAAATGACATATTTGTCAGCATGTTGGCTGTTGTCATTCAAAAGATGAATTATCTGCCGATTTTTTTTTTTATCTTATTTTATTTTTTTAAAGCCCTCTCAAACTTGGAGTCATAAACGAAACGTGGCTTGTAAAGTTAAGGAGCTCTGAAGCTTTCTCCAAACTCAGTATTTTGATTTATTTATATTTTGAGCAGCTGAGTAGATCAGAATGAAACTACAGTTAAATATTGCCTTAATATCAAGAACAATGATTTTAATTAACTTTTCCACATGGTCTAAAATCAATATTTCACCCATGTGTCTGAAAGAGTCATTACCATTATCAGTATCCCACAACAAGTCTTGGCTGGAGCCAAATTAAACATCTGGTGCAGAGGTTCTCAGCAATTTTATTTGATTAATCCCCAAAGCTCTGGAAGATCACTTTTAGTTGCCCTTAATGTATCCCTTTGATGAAATCAGTTCTCGGCTGATTCTTTCTGCAAGTTTAATTTTTTGCCATTACCTCCTGATTTCGCACATTTTTAATCTAATTCTGTTACTCAGGGACTTACTGCAGATGTAAACCCAACCAATGCAGCAAAACCACTTATGACCACATGGAGCAGCATATCACAAGAAAGCTTATTTTCCATGCCCTGGTGTAAGATGCATTGACAATATAAGGAACGGACAAACGCCCTATGACATCATACGTTTTCTGAAGAGCGTTCTTGAAGAAGTTTTTTCCTTGCACTATGCGGCACCATGTTGTTAATGGGTGGAATGAGCAGGGCTGACAGGAACATGCTCACCTTCTGTCAGTTACAGTTGGCTACTTTAGCTCAGTTGGTTTAGTTTATTTTAACCTTTGATACTAATTAATATTGCTTTACATTCATTCTGATAAAATCTGTTGAAACATCCTTATTTCGAGTGCTGCTACTGAAAAGACAGTGGACTGGACTGCTGCTAGAGCTGCAATGGGGACCAGCAGGGCGCCGCTGGGACCAGCCAGTTCAGCTAACCACTGTCAGCACGAGGCTTGTGGGATGATTGACTGTGGATCATGGCAGACTTCCGCTTGAAAGAGTCCTGAAATGATTCTCCTTCAGCTGGCGAACATCCACAGTGGGACCACTCATTTTTAAATGTCCATTTTAGTGGTAGAGGTAGAAATGACTGCTGTTCCTCGGTTAGAGCAAACTACATGCTTTTCAGCTAAGCTTTGTTTTCAGACTTTTCCAGGCCAACCACAGCAGGTCGCTGCGGTCTGTTGGGACAATTAATAATAGAATAATACATATTCTTATTAAAATAAGAAATACTATGCTGTGTTCATTACCAAAATTACGCTAAATGAATTGTTAAAGAAAGTGATTTTTTTAAGAGATTGTTTCTTTTTCTTTCTTCAAAGTCTTGCAAACCTGAGAACACTTTCTCAACTGTGAAGTATAGTGTGTGTGTGTGTGTGTGTGGTGGTGGTGGTAGGGGCATCATCTCATGGTAGTGTGTTGCTGCAGGACGAACTGGTGCGCTTCACGAAAAAAATGGCATCATGAGGAAAGAACATTATGCTTAAATATTGAAGCAACATCTGGAGGCATTAGCCAGGAAATTAAAGCTTAGGTGCAAATGGGTCTTCCAAATGGACGATGACTCTAAACAGAGCACCAAATTACTGACAAAGTTGATTGAGGTAATGTTTTGGAGTAGCCCTCACACTGGAAGGCAGTCCAAAACGTTTGACCTATGCTATGAAATACTAAGAAAATGTATACAAATGTTTGACTGTAAAGAAATTAATAACAATAATAATAATAATAAAATAATGATAATAATAATAATAATAATATTAATAATGATAATGAATTACCTCTTTCATTATTCTGGCATTTAGCAAATAGAAATACTTTTGGTAATCCAAAATGACCTAAAATAGGAACGGTTTAGTCTGATTTAATAGCAGACAGCAAGAAAAAAGTCTTTTTTTTACAAAGAAATACAGCTGTCATAGATGTAAAATCTAGCTATAAACTGGTAATATAAATATGGAATATTTTATACATGCAATTTTAAGATCCATCAGCAAATGACTTGAATTAACCTTTTGCTAACTTTCTAAAAAAAAAAAAACAGATCAACAATATCATTTTTGAATTGATAAGTTATTCTTTCTTCTATATTTAATTTTTTTTGTCAGAAACGTGTAAGAATTATTTATATAATTTGAAAGAAAACTTCTGGTTTCAAAATGATCTTGATCCTGATGTCTGGTTAAGTTAGTGACAAAACGACTTGGATTGTTTGAAGAAAAAGATTGATTTCAAATCTTCCGAAAGCTTCATTTGGGGACCTCATCAGTCGTTTTCAGTTGACTTTTCAAAGCGGTGAACTCAGTGGAATGTGATTTGGTTGAGAAGTGGGTTTATTTATTGTTTTAAAGTAAGTTTTTGATCACAGATTCTAGATTTTTGGTGGATTTCTTCTGGAATTCCTGAAAATGTTAGATTGCTTCCTATGGATGGAGTGATGATGTCCAGCATGGTTTTACTGGTGAGCGTGAGCATTTGAATGCCCAAACTTGCTCTAATCCCTGATTCCTGATAATTCCTTAGTGTGGTTATGAGTGTATTCCAGGATATTGTGAGAGTCATTTACTTCTTAGTGAAGTTGAACAAGAGCGTGCAGCCTTTTCTTTTTTAAATTGATGCTGGTTAATACAACTACCTGTTTCTGTTGTTTGTAAGTCATCTGTTACCCTTATCTGCTATCCTTTCCAGCCGGTAAGCCGTCTTTGGTGCTAAATCAAGATTATAATCCATGTGGTTTTCTTGATTGGAATTGATGAATACTTCTAAGCCCCTGATATCCTCCACCATGGTGCCCATCCATGGAACTGGTTGGTAACTGGTGGGTTATCAGACGTTTGTTGAAAAATCAATGGTTTTATAAAAGCAAAGTGGAAATGTTTTTAACTGTTGCAGCTCCTTTGTTTTTTAGAGAATTTTGTACAGAAAAGCTTATATAAAGTGATTTAAAAATGTTGGGGGTTTTTTTGCCCTCAAGTTTAAAAGTAAATCTCCTTCATCGAACTTGTGCTTGACACCCCCTTGTATTGTTTCCTAAAAGAAACACTTTCATACTGAACACACTAATTATGTCTTTTGTATCAATTATATATCAAATCTGCCATAAGACAATACAAGTTCCCCAGTGCTAGGAAAGATGGATGGGGGAAAAAAAAGAGCTATTTCCAGAGGAATCTCTAGCTGGACTTGCATTTCCGAATAAAATCACATGAATTTACAAGTGTATCAGAACAACTGAGGGCTAACAGTGATTACAATGAACCACAGCATGATCATCAAAGAGGAAAGAAGCTGTAAGACTCACTGAGGTCCATGGCTGAAAAGGCCCACTTGACATTCTTGACGGTGTGGAGTCCCCTTTGAGGGACCTTAATCTGCTTGTTTCAGGGTAGCTTTGATATGGCTTCTGCTAAAATTTCTCCCTTTCAAAATATGTTTCCTCATTTCATGGCTGTGACTTTTCACAAAAGTGTTGCTCCTGCATTTCACCTGATTTTTACAGCTTTCCTGCGGGGTAGGAGAAATTTTGCCTCTTGCCAGACAGGTTTGCAACTATTTTCGGGTGGCATCATGATTACACAGTCGTTTGGCTACTTTACAGCCATTTATATCCCTATGATATGCCAGCTCTCCTTAAGAACAGTGAGATATGCTGATTTTGGCGCATCTCACTCCACCGACTTATCCAGGCTTAAGCAGTAATTTAGAAACCCCCAAATTAAAAATCACCGTGAGTTAAACCAAGCATCCAGAGAGGCAATACACAGTATCTAATTTTGTGACTTTTCCAGAACACATTAATCCTCCCAAATGGGAGCTGACAGGATATCACATGCTATTGTAGCACACCAGATACTTCAGGAAGCAATTACCATGAATACATTTTCTAATAAACTTGTACCCATCAGATGATAAGCAATTAAACATGCGTAATTATAGTTTCCATACAGTAATTTCTAAGCTGATTAGGTTTGTGTGCTTTACAACCTGAATAGGAGAATATTAATAGGGCTTTGGTTTGGTGTTGCTGGTTAGTGGTGGCAGCTCATCAGTGAATAATATGCAAATGAGGCCTCAGGAAGTGCATGAAGCTTCATTCCCTGCTATTAGAACTGTCATGGGAGGGAGGGACATGTCAACGCGCAGCATGTACATGAATATGCATTTGCACAGGAATCCCACGCACATATTTTTGAGTGGTAGAAAAGTATATGTTGTCTATACATGCCTCTTTATGCTCTATTTTTGTCGTGATAGAGTCTTTATTGTCCTAACTCTCCAACTGTAGTTTTTCTTGTTTTTAATAGTCTTTTGGAGACTCTCAGTTCCCACAATTTATTGATAAGCACTCATATCCATACTCTGGTCTATTTATGTTAGGTGTGAGGGACATCACCTCTTCCTTCCTTCCTCTTGTTCTCAAATCAAGTAAACATGAGGATATACACTCAAAACAGTCATATATGTAAATGACCTATTATAATAATTTGGGAACAATTTCTTATGGAGAAAACAATTATCAAGAAAACAACTGATTTCCTGAAACTTCCCAGCTGAGATTGAGATTATGTATTAAAGAATACCAGGTGAAAAACCTCATTAGCTCTTTTTTATTTCCTTCCGGTGGGATTTTTCTCTTTACACCATCATGCCATAGACTATAGTAAAAACCAACTAATGATGTGTGAATTTAAATCAAAGATTTGGTGACTTTAGGCTCCAACTTCAAATACTCAATTGCTCAAAAATGGTCTAAAATATGTGCAATATGACCAATTAATTTCAACAACTAATCGATCAACGTTGCTCCCTGTACGATGACACCTAATTCAAGTGCAAGTCCCCAGATGCAGGATTACATTCGAACGTCAGAAAATAAACACAAAATCTCAAATTCACTCTTGATTGAGAAGAAGATATTAACATATATTAACACAGCTTCTAAGACATTGCATTAGTTCAGAAGACATTTATGTATAACTGAAACTTTAGGTCTTGATTTGATTGTAATGACTTGTAATGACACCTGGTGACTTGCAAAACAGTGACTTGGCTCTTCGACTCCCATTTATGACTGTCAGAGTGTGATTTATTAGAGATCTAAAACTGACAGTACTTTCATTTACAAACTTTTTCAATGATTATATTGGATCTATGTGCCATGAATAAATTAATTCTAAACTATTCTGAGAATTACAGTACATCATCCAGGAAAATGGCCATTATGTAGGCTCACTTTTCATCCTGCAGCAGGTATGTATTCATGTATAGTAAAACTACTGGTACACCTCCCATTCACAGCCATTTCCAACACTATAGACCACTATGCTACACCACCATAGAATGCACTGGTGGAAATGGCAGGAGGCCAAAGGTGGACTTCATGAGATGACATTTACGGGAGTGTCCATGAGACACTATTCAAAACAAGCAATTTATAATAGAAATTTGGATGAACATGAAAACCAACAAAAACCATTTACCAGTGCTCCCACTTCACTGAACACCATTTTTTATGTCTTGTGTTGACACTAGTCAGGTTGATGCTCTGCTCCTGCGTCAGAGGATTCGTGTCTCTGATTGGTTGTATGCCCGTCCAACGGAGTCTAGAGAGAGTTTCTTCTGCTTCTGGAACTTGGGACTGCTCCCTGGAAATCCAAATCATACCCAGACCAATTCTTTGATGTGAAAGGAAAAGATTAAGGAGGGCTGCTTGTACTGTAACTGTGATGCAGTAATAAACTACGATGTATTACTGCCAGTCCTGGTTCCTCTGTTTCCAGTTCATAAAAAATAAAAATAAAAAATGTGCTCAAGTAATTCATATGAATGTAGATGAACTAACCTGACTCATCTCTTTTAGGCTTGCTTAAAGTTGCCAATACAATTTTAAAAAGTAAACCTGTGCACTTTCAGGTGTCTCACAAAAATACACAAATGTACCTCAACAAAATCATTCATGAACAAGAAAAGAAAAAAAAATTACTCATTCAGAGGTTGAATGGGAGATAAGCACATGAGATGCACGATTGTTGTCTGATGCCAATTAAACCCTTCAGCTGACGCTGATTTAAGTGGACTGCAGACTGGACTTTGAGATGACCTCAGAGGGTGAAATGCATGGCAGATTTCATTTCATATTCCAGTCTGTTTTTCTGTGGACAGAGCTGGTGAACCAAACATTTCATCTGTACAGACCGGCGAGTCTTTCTCAGATACAAACCCTCTGGGAGCGCTGTACGCCTCCCGCTCAGTAACTTAACTAAGGCTGCCATTCAATCGAACACCTTTCAGTGAAGAGCTGGCCTTCCAGCTCCTTTCTGAGAGCATGTCAGAAATAACATCACACACGAGGCAGCAAAGCGGTATAGTCTGTTTAGATTTATTATCAATCTTCATATTACTTCTCAGACAAAATATATAGATTTCACTGAGGCTCTCAGTGTGTATTTCTGATAGACTATAGAAGGATTCAGAAAGTCATTCATCGTCTATACATGAAGCAAATAATCTGCACAAAATGCCACAATATACCAGAGATAGAGGGACAAACTATTTCAGCAAAAATGCCAGTATAAGTTCTTAAATATATCACATTTTTTACTACTGATACAGGATGACAGCAGTTCTAAATAGAGGCGATAACTATTGCAGTTGGTATAGTTCACATTTAATAATAAAAGAGATGCTCAAGTACCAAACTAGAGGTGTGATATTAATGTGGTGAAGAAAACATGTTAGTCACGGTCTGCGAGGCTTCTTTTTTTGAAGAATCTGTGGTCGAATACAAGACTGACACCCAAAAGTACAACAACACACATACCTCACCACCTGTACATGTGAAGCTGAGTTTATAGTAGCTGAATCAGATCACAGAGAAGGAGAAACGTGAGGAGTCGACTTCCAAAACGCCACACGGAGTCAGGACATCACTTCATTTAAGGACATATTCTGTACATCATGATTTTTACAGGCAAGAACCTATTTTACATATTGTTAGCCTCCAAGTATGACAGCTGCAACGATGAGTTGATTTATACGTGAGATGATCTGTAAAAATATATTGGCAGCAAAGTTTTTTTTTTCTTCTTTCTTCTGCACTCTTGAAGCAAAAATACCAAATGTCTGATTCTACTTTCTCAGATATGATTATTTGCAGTTTGCAGATTATTTGCAATATCTTAGGATTTTAGTATCAATTACACAAAATAAATGAGTCAACACGACCTCTGAGAAACTGTAATCACCATACTCCACTTTTCTTTTTTTTTCCACTAATACAACTAATTGAAACAATAATCATTAGCTGCAACCCATCTTTAATTTGTTCGCTAAACATTTGGATTTATTTTAACAGCATATAGCTCATTTTGGAACAAATAATCTTCACTTGACATCACGCTAACATCTCGTCAGTGGCACTGCAACAGTATGTTCATGAACAACATCACAGTTATAGAGAACCATAGGTTCATATTCATAAATCTCACGGTAAAAACGTTGATCTGTGTTCTGACTTCTGGCCCGACATTACTTTGCTTTTCCTGAATTGCTAAAACAACAGCAGATCAAAAGTCACACTTTGAAATAAATGAATATGGATCCACGTGAGCTACTCAGCACGACATTCAAGAGTACAGGATTATATTTAGGCGAGGAGGAGGACGAGATGGAAGATGGGTAAACGGTGAGGAGAAGGAAGGGCAGAGGGAGATGTCAGTCTTGAGTGGGCAGAAGGAACCAGTGGTTGCTGAGTTAGAGGAAGAAGAAGGAGAAGCGGAAGAGGAGGAAGAGAAGGAGGTGTGATGCCTTCACTGAGGAAGTGCTTTCAGGATGGCGTTCACCTCCTCTGCCACGGCTGTCAGCGCAAACTCGAACTGCTCCTGAGGAAGAGGAGGAGGAAGTGGGGGGAGGGAAGGATAGAGGGAAGGATAAAGTTTAAGCTTGTGTCCAAGTGTGTGGCATGTCTGAAATGCCATTTCAGGATGATTGGCAACTGCCACCTTCGCCCTCTTCCTCCATATCTCCTGAACCTGCCTTAACCTGGCTGGACCTGAGCTGAACCGCTTTCAACCTGAACCACAGGCACAGCCGGCGCCGGCATCGATCCAGCCAGGTGTGTCTTAAAATGGAGCTTTTGAGTCAAACTGTCTCTCAGCTTTTCTCTGTGTGTGTGTATGTGTGTTTGATTGTGAAACCAACTCATGGTTTTCCCAGAGGAGCTGATTGATGTTTGCCCCACGGACCTGGTGTTTTTATATTCTGTTCCTCTCCCCAGGCTGCAGGCCACAGGGCCCTCTCACAGAGAGAGCGTACGTAGGAGGCTGGACGGAACAGCCTTCAGATGTGTCAACACACAGCTTGCCATAGTCTGGCCTGAGGACAGGCTAAATCAATACAGAGGAGTCACCGGTGGCCGTGCCTTTCGCTTTGCAGTGGAGATAAAGTGGTGTTTCTATTTTTATGTGTCTTCTGAAGTTGTGATGAGACCAGAAAATGGTTAAGTACATCCATGTTCATAGCCAACACAGTTATAAAGTGATAATCTGTTCCCCGGCTGAGTTGAAAGTTTCAAGGCACTTTCAAAATAAAGTTTTGTTCACACTTATTTATTCACATTTAAACTCGTGGGGGAGATCGATGTCTGCTAAACAGATCAGAAACAGATGTGAGTAAGAAAGAAAAAATAAAAACCACACCGCACGTTACGTCATAGACTACTACAGTAGCCAGGAAAAAAAAGAAAGAATTTTATGTTCTTTTTTAAAATCCCCAAATAAAGTGGAAATATCATGTAGGGAAAAAAGATTATACACTGATAAATCCTGGAAACTTAACTCTAAATTTCATACCTCATTACAATCTAATTTGTATGTAGGGCCAGCATGAAGCCGCAGAGCGGGATCAATGTAATTTCACTTAAACATGTCAGAAAAGAAAAACAGAGTGCTTGAAAAGCTTTTTCTCCCTTGAACAGAGTGCTGCTGTGAAAGCGGCATTAATGAACCATCTAGGAACACTGCTAGCAAGCAGCTCTCCTAATTATTTTCACCCACAACTGCACGAGGCCTGCTTTTATTATGATTATTATTTTATTATCATTATTAATATGCAAGATAGTTTTATTTCCATTTGTGAATTAGAGGGTATGTTTTGTATATTCTCTTTATGATGTGAGGTGGAGATCCTGGTCCCATAACAACTGTTGAAAAATTCATTGATTTATGCCCCTTTTCTTGTATTTATTTAATCACATAATGTCTCTATTTCTATTTATTCTGGAGTGTTGGTGAGACAAAGACAGCATTTGAAGCTATCACTTTGAGCTTCAATAAATTGCTTCAATGAAATATTTTATATGCTCAGTGTTTATCAGGTATTTGAGAAAATCTTGCACTTTCAACAAGTGATAAAAACGGTTAATTGCATCCTTACTATGTTACATGGACAGATTTGGATTTTTTTTCCCCAAAACAGTGGTTCTACAATCCTTAAGCAGTTATCAATTACACTATAATTTCCCCTCATCCTGTGTGCGTGAAGTAATCATCTCTGAATGAATGCAACCCTTTCTCCCCTCCCCCAAAACTTGTCCTCCCCCATCTCTGAGTCAAAGCCGGGGACCTTACCTTTGTCTGGACCATGCCAGCTCTCTGGTCTCTCAAGTGCTCCAGGGTAGCGGCAATATCAATCTCTTTAGCACCTGCAACAGACCGAAAATTGGACTGAGTTCAAAGCAGCGGAGTAATCCAGCTCACATCTGTCAATCTCTCTTTATACTGGGCTCCCTTTGGAACAGCGCAGCGATTGAAAATGATTACATTCATCCCTCGAAAGATCTGGATGGGGGCCATGGTGTGTTTCTTGATAAAATATGCACGAGGATATTTTTGGGGGTCTGGAAAATGTGCATTTATGCATTCAAAAAGCATGACACCCTGGCTCCTCTTTGAGGATCGTGTACAAAAACTGGTTTTGATGACATCTGACTACAGAGAGCGTGTGTGCATGCATGGGTGCATGAACGTGAGAATTAACAATTAAAATGATCTGCAGCAGCTCCGCAGCACTCATTCTCATGATTAACCCATGCAACAGTTGCTTGAATGGTGACTGGCTCCCTGCAAGTCTGATCTTAATCTGGAAAAATCCTATTCTGCGTTCACCTTTATGGATTGCAAGGCAGTGCTCATTTGAGAAAACGACAGAGACAGAGCACAGACGGAGAGGGGATGTGGAGAGAGGCTGAGAAATCTTAAAATGTTTTTGAAAATGAGGCAGAGAGAGAGGATGCAAAGGAGATAGACCAGGAGTGTGAATATCTGCTTGTGCGTGGGTGAGAGACAGAAAAAGTGGGATTTAGTGCAGCTGGACTTAGCACTCACAGGTACTCCAGAGCTCAGAAGAGACTTTCATGTCTAAGATGCTCTGGAATCCAAAGTTAAGCTGAGGACAGCCTCTGACCAAAGAAAAAAAGTTTTGGAGAGCGTGCTTATGTACATTTCATGCATTTGGTTCCAGCTGAAGGAAACAAAAGGTTAAAGAGACAGAGTGGCAGCTTTCATCACCATGGACAACAGCGCATTTGTCACTGGACTGCTTGAACCCTACGAGGATAGGTCAGTCTTATTACGGTTTTGCAGATAGTGCACGGAAGGTCTGCATCAGAGGAGGCCGTCCTCTTAACCCATTCTGACGGGGCTGTATCGCTGCAGGAGGGCATGCAGAGAGGGAGGGTAAAGGGCAGAGGTCAGAGGGCAAAGAGCAGGCTAAGCCATGGAGCTTCAGTGGAACAATAGATGTTTATAACTCGGATAATGCAAAAGAATTCAAGAAAGAAATTGAACTAGTTATCCATGCACAGGGATTGCATTTTTCTCAAGGTTTGTTTAAGTAAATATTCAGCTAAACCTGAATTTAACTTTGCGACAGCAGCCAAATACTTGGAAAATCTTCAAACTACTCCTGCTTCCTGTATAATGACGCACCCAGGCTGCAGAAATCTTTTCACTCTTGCTTGTTTAAATGTTCATTTCAATTTGTGGATTCACATTATCTTGTTAAAGTTCCTGTGAGTTGTGACTAAGTGTGCACTGCAGGTGTCAGTCCAACTCTAAAGTGGAAATGTGCCTTTAACATTCCTAATGTGCTGACAATGTTCACAATTTGGAGCATAATTGTGTGAAACCAGAAAAAAATGTCAACACTTTTCAATTTGAAAAAGAAAAAAAAATCAAATCAAATAAGCACAATGTTCACATTAAATATTAAATATTGATTTAAACCACTGGAGCAAATAGCAAATGTTTAATGCATTTTCCCTTTAAACATTCTATTTCCATGCATGTGCAATTTAAATTTATGTTGCAGCTGCTGATCCAAGTCAATATGGTGTGAAGGTTGCTTAAAAAGATAATTACTAATGTGGGTAGAGGTTTCTTTTTCATTTCCCTTCTCAGTGTTTCCTCTTTGTTCTGCTCTCCCCACATCTAGCAGCTCCCTCCACATCCGTCTCTGTCTTTGCTGCTTCTCCAGGCGTCAGAAAAGTCACCCTCTAATGCATCCCCAAGACCCTCTGTGGAAAATGAGAGGCTCTCGCGTTGCCTGGGCAACACTTCAAGCAGAAAGCGTGAAAGGGAAGCCATTGATTGTTACCTTTAGCCATCCTATTGAGGACCATGTCAATCAGAATGTAAGTCCCACTCCTGCCAGCTCCATCACTGCAGAGAGTTAGAGAGGCACAGATCATTAAGGTGGCTTTAATCTCAGTGTTTCTCTTATAAGGAAACAAATTGCTCATTTACATTTGCATCTGCTGTGAGACTGTCAAGTATCTTTAAACACAAATTAGTTTATGCCTGCAAATGCACACTTATCTATTTGGAAAAAAAAACAGCATAATTTTAATACTTAAAGGAATCACAATAAATCTCTAATAATATGAAAATACCTGATCAGTTGTAAATATTTCGAATAACATTGTGCGCAAGTGCATGTGTGATCTGAAGAGCTGCCTGGCTATTGGAAAGAAGGGAGTGGTTTCTAAGGCACGCTGGGGACAAAAGCTTTTAAATGCATGCACCTCAGGAGCAGAGGAGAGGTTGAGAGGCCCGGGGCAGTTCAAGAACAGCTTTTTGAGAGCCTTGCTTTTCCATTACTCCAGAGATAGCCCTATGAAAAGCCTCCCTTTGTGCCCGCCGGGCATTCAACGGCTCTGCATGTTAATTGCAAACAAGGCGTGGACATCTCTCTAATAAAGGCGAGGCCAATAAAACAAGAGAGCTGCCTGAGCACCACAGCTTCATTAATCCACTGCTAGACACTCAGTCCCTCAGAGGGAGAGAGGGCTTACTGGCCCCATGCATGACTTAACAGGATGTGACTATTAAAAGTGGTCAGACAGATACCTGGAGTTTAATACAAACCAATCAAGGCCAGTTAACTAACTCAACCAAATGGGAAATGGAAAGGTCTTTGGCTGAGTAGCTTTGTGCCATGTTATTTACATAAGAAACAGTCAGTGAAATAAACAGCAGCTCCAGTGGACCCAGATAGAGTAAATGGACTGAGCGGGTTTAAATAAACAGCCTCTTCTTTCTAACACACAGGCCACGACAAACACACTCTGTCCCCAATTCAGCCACTGCCATAGCGATCAAAATGTTATACTTGCCTGCAGTGAACAATTATCGGGCAAGATCGACCCCGGTAGCACTTGTTAACCTTTCTGGAAACACACACACAAAGAAAAAGAAGAGATGATGTTACTCTAAGCTTAGTGGCAGGTTGTCATCAGTTCACAGAAGCTGCAAAGTCAAATTTAGGACACAGGATTGATTCTTTTTTGCCTAAATAACAACAGATGTGACTCATGAGGGACTTCTGCATGGTGGTCCGGATGAAATTAATGACAGCAATAATCAAAGGAACAAACACAAATCTGAGAGATGCTCCCTCCTGTCAATCAGTAATTTAAATTCGAGCAGGGAGAGAAACCCGTAAATAAATCGAGCATCATGTCAGTCACAGTAAATCATCATGATGTGTGGGTGATGGACGCGATGGTGTGATGTTGTGATCGTCGACTGCTGACGCATTAACCCCGGCCAATTATGAATGTTTTACACCACAGGCTCGGTGAAGGCCAACAAGCCTTTTCACACCCCGCTGTTGCCATGGAAACTGACTACACTGAGCGCTTGTTCCTGTGTCTATTTCCCCTCATTTGTCACCTTTTAGTTAACAGAAATAAGAAATAAAAGCCTGATTACCTCATCATATCTGTAGCTGATCTTGTTTTGTGTGAAATAATTGTATCATTACTAGATAGATGTAATAATGATGGGCTGCTACGTTGTTTTTACAAGCTATATATGTATATGTGTGTGTTTATATATATGTATATTCAAATATATAAAGCTTTTATATTCCCCAAGATATCAAATATCAAATTGATATTTTGTATTTTAGGTTGCATTTATGTTTTTTTTCCTGTTTTTGGACATTCAGAGCAAAAATGGTGAATGAGCATGTCAAAGAACAGGTGTATGTTATGTGATTTAAATTTGTGCTTTAAATTAAGTTGTTATTACATTCATGCTTCACATTCTGAGAATTTCTTAAATCAAGAGAGGGAAAAAAAAGTCCTTATTCAGACATCTTACAGAGATTGTTGCAGTTCCCATGCAAGCCAGAGGAAGGAGCAGTGAGAGGAGGGGGAGGGAGGGAGAGAGAGAGAGAGACAGAGAGAGAGGGGGGAGAGAGAGAGAGAGAGAGAGAGATAGAGAGAGAGATGCAACGGCAAGTCAAACAAAAATAAACAGAGTGGGTGCTTTTCTGTTCTACCAGAGCAGACATACTTATCTAACACCATATTTTATGGAGGACTTTATAAGAACTGAAAGGATGAGGATTTATGACGTTTCATAGTCATATTTTATAGTCCCTCATAATATCCTTCATAATTATGAAAATACCTTTGATTTACTTGAGACACTCTTTTTTTTTTCCTGAAGATGCAGGAATTAAATCTAAGTGTGTGTTTGATGTCTCAGTCATCCAGTAAACTGAATTTGGACTGAAAAAGTGATTGCCTTTAGTGATGGATGAGTATCAGCCAATGACTTTCAGAATTGGGGAGACCACAATGTGAAATGAAATTGCAGACTCGATTTACTTACGTACAATGCTGGTGATGTAAACTATTTTTTAAAGCAAATCAAGGTGATTTTGTCTACTGCAGTTCAAATTTCCAGTTCTGATCAGTTCAGTTATTCATTTCAAACTCTAGATTTCTTAATTGCACTCTTAAATGATCTCAAAGCCTAGAACAGAGGACAACTGGGTTTTTTTCTTGGTTCTTGAAGATATTTCAGCTTTCTTCATCAGTTCTGACTGAGTAGTTAGGATCTTTTCAGGCTTATATGTCATTCAAGATGCAAAAGAAACAAGAACAAATTCCCTTTTATGTGCACATAGGTGGGGGTGGTGCCAAGACATTGGGTGTGTGTGTGTGTGGGGGGGGGGGGGGGGGGGGGAGCCCCTTCCACAAAAAAAAAAAAAAAAAGAAAAAAACAAAAAAAAAAAAAC